>BSBK01001693.1:1295000-1746647 GCA_027943335.1 Chamaecyparis obtusa
TATACTTATGCTTAGTCTATGAGCGCATACGTAGACATGAAAGGATGAGAAAGTTATAGTCAGTTGAAGTTGCACAGCCAGTGTGTCCCAGTGAAGAACAAAGCATGGATCCGACAGTCAGTATTTTGGTTTGCGATTATAATGTAATGTTGTAAAGGCTATGCACCTATTGTATTTAGGTTGCCAACACATATACTTATTTTTTTGTAAGCACGCTTAAGCCAATTCATTTGGAAGCGTTGTTTGTAATAGGTCTAAGGGCCGACCTACTTGTTTATTTTGTATGAGCATATAAATATAAGATGCACCCATTGTATTTAGTATGGAAGTCGAGATAGTGAGATGTTAAGAAGAGTAGAAGTATGCGAAGACACTATGAGATGTATTAAAGCTTTGTAAGAGGTCAAAGCATCAGCGCATCAAAGGAACTGATCTAACAAGCAGTGTCATAGTGACAGTTCACCCGGTAGATATAGTGTGTATCTGATATCAGAAGGTTGTAACCTTCACCATTTGAGCAGTGAGCTCTAGGAAAGTGAGTCCACTCCCCTACTAGGGATCATTGTAAAAGACTCCTAATAGGGTCCAACCCTTAACAAGGTCTAATGTACTTAAAGCATTGTAAAGCTACTCCTAACAGGGTAAAGGATCTTCTAGCAAGGATCACAAAACACTAGTACAAAATATTAGTGGGTGTCAATTCCCACCAGGGTTTTTACCTATTTGGGTTTCCCAGTAATCATATTGGTGTCATGTGTTGATTTCATGTTTCATGTTTATGTGAATGTTTAATTCAGTACTTAAGCATTTAAGCTTAGTATAAAGATTAAAGTGAAAAGTTAAAATACAGTGAACATTGATTCACTCCCCCCCTCTCAGTGTTCCCATTCCTAAAAATTGGTATCGGAGCTCTGGTCCTCAGCAAAGAAGTTTAACCACTTGAGGAGATCATGGACAAAGCAAAAATGAAACATCTAAAAAAAAATCTTGAAGCCACTCTTGAAGATCTGGACAAATCAGAAAGAGAAATTGAAGAAATAAAAGAAAAATTCAGTGATGCACAATTAGTTATCAAAAGGCTAAGAAGGGATCTAAAAGAATGTTCCACCAGTGATTTGGGGATAATGGTCAAAAAGATGAATGAAGAAAATACATCCTTAAAAGAATAGCTTGAAGAATTTGATGACAAACTGATTAACAATCAGGAAGCATACAATTAACAGGTCAAAGAGAATCTTCAACTCAATAAAGAATTAAGACTAGCAAACATGGATATCTTGGAACTAAGGAACACCAAAACAAGCTTGGAAACAAAATTGAAAGAAGCAAAGGATCACATTGACAAATTGCACACCATTTCTAATTTGATAGAATCTCAGTTGTATGCAAGGAGAGCCAAAGGAGACACTAGCTATATTGGATACAATGAAGCACAAAACCAGATTGACAACATGTGAGCAAGAAAGGATACACAAAAGGACTCTACTAATACTAAGAAGACTGAAGATCAAACCAAAGACAATGGTGGACCACCTAAGAATGAGCGCAAGCAAGTAGAACGCACTTGTTTTGCATGTAACAAGCATGGACACATTGCAAGGAATTGTACAAAGGCAAGACCTTTTAATGGTTATTGTTATTCATGCAATAAATTTGGTCATAAAGCTGTGAATTGAAAGACTAGTAAGAAGAACAAGATCCAACATGATCAAAGGAATCAGACCAATATAAGAAGTTCTCATAATGTTACATGTCAGATATGTAACTATAATGGTCACTCAGCCAGAACATGTAAAATGGTGACTCATGTCAATGCGTCGAGGAATATAAGGCCTCCAGTCATTTTTCACTCTTGTAACAAGGCTGGACATATCTCAAGATTCTGTAGATCAAGGACGCATGATCATGAAAGCCCTAAAAATGTCGAAGATCTAGTATTGAATCTCGAAGGAGAAGTCAATTTTGTGAAAGCCTCAGAGGATGTGAGCTTGATTTGGTTAGAGAATAAGAAGGACAAGACTGATAAGAATGTATTGGATGCATCTCCAGTGGACGCACCCTCTACATCTGCATGAATGGCCCTCAGGGTCATAAGGTGAGCTAATTTAGCTCTAAACCCCTTCATGGCTGGTATACTCATCCTCAGAGTATGCGCCTTTGAACTTAAGCTTTTGGAGTGTATAGGAGCCTTCGTGCAAAAGCGCACATGCTGATCGTTAGCAAAAATTGAGTTGGTAATTTTGAAGTGATAGCCTGGTTTAAGCGACAAGCATTAATGGTAGAATTCTCACCTTAAGTACACAAAAAGTTGTTTAATCACTCATTGCATTCAAATTCAGAGAAATTGAAGAGCAGAAAGAGCCTTGAAAGTTGTGAAATCTTGGAGTTTGAACTATCAGTGTTTGCAATGCATTTGGTCGGTTGCAGAAACCCTAGCTCGTTGCGCCAATTCGGAAGCCTTCAGATTTGTACAGAATTTATACTATAGTGCGACACAGGTTTGTACTTTTACCCATAATATAATAATTATACAATATGATTATAATTATATCATCTCATAAACATAATCACAACCTTTGTGATATGTATGTCGGCCTGTGGATTCTGACTACAACTACAATAAAATCAACACTCTCTCTTAGCTAGGGAGGAATCCTACTTGACATCAGAGTCAAATAGATAATTGACCATTGTCTCAAGTGATGCAATGCATTACTTGAGATGATCAGATGCCTTTAGGTTCGTCCTCCTAACGCTACCTTCAACACTCCCTCTTAGCTAGGGAGGCATCCATTTTAGGTTATGTCACAATGGGTACATCCATATTTGATGAAGATATTACCTCACATATTTTCAACCGTTATGACTTATTTATAAATATCACTTCACGTGATATCACCATTATGGATTTCCATAAATATCACATTACATGATACCCACCATTATGTATTTTTATAAATATCAACTCATGTGCTACCACCATTATGACTTTCCATAAAAATCACTTTGCATGACATCCACCATATGGATTTGTTGACATCTCCACATGTAACATCCACCAATATGGCTTTCCATAAATATCACCTCACACAATATCCACCATTATGACTTCCAATAAATATTACTTCATGAGATGTCAACCATCGTTGTGAGATCGTCACCTCATAATGATGGTAAGATGTACAAGTGTCTATCATTGTGAGTGTGATGTGCCCATTTGACATAAGGTTTAATAATAAATTAAACAATAGACATTTTAATAATATTAAATATAAATAATTAGATAATATAATATAATATAATTATAATATAAATACTATAAATGATATATTATTATATACTATTATAATTATATTTAATCTTATATTATAAGATAAACATTTGATCTTAATATAAATATAAATATAAATATTATATATATTATCATTGTATAAATACTATATTCAATGAATTATAATTACCATACATTAATAAAATACAAATATAAGTTAATTAATAAATTAAATAATAAATAAATATAATCTGTTATAATATATCAATATAATTATTCATATAATAATAACAATACCAAAATAACATAATCATCATATTAATAACTATTAATAGACAAGAACAATATAATCGACCATAGTCAGCTATAGTCGACAACGAAGGGTAGCACCTGGCAGTATTTAATGACAAAGGTTGATATTTATTCATTAATCCTAAGACAACACGATTCATGGTAAGATAGAACCCTGACGTGGAAGAGGAGAATGAACACGTTAGGAAAGAGCATGCTAATATGGAGACGGAATAAGGAAATAACATTGGCGGGTGAATCAGCGGTTATAATAAAAGACTTAAGGAAAATTCAAATAGCAAGGAAACGATGATCAATAAATATGCGATTAATCACGAAACGGTGTGATTAGGGAAGGCGTGCATACTAGTTACGATGAAAGGAAATCTCTCGTCCCAGTCCTTGATACTTAAGAGGGTGGAGGAATAGATCAAGGGAATAACGTAGATCTCGATACACATAGGTTCAAAGAGGAAAAAACTTATTAATGCTTAATCATCTAATTGAATACATATCGTCTTTCCCTTATTATCGTGTTGGATATACTCCGCTTAGAGCCAACAGACTAATCATCTTATTGGAGAATATACGTACAAAACAAACATAAAACAAAGACATTTTGGGTCCTTTTGGTAG
This sequence comes from Chamaecyparis obtusa, assembly GCA_027943335.1. NCBI lineage: Eukaryota > Viridiplantae > Streptophyta > Pinopsida > Cupressales > Cupressaceae > Chamaecyparis > Chamaecyparis obtusa. The sequence goes on from BSBK01001693.1 coordinate 1,299,199, forward strand.
CGGGCCATTTCCAGCATTTGTCTGGAATTGGCATTTGTTATTGCTCATTTCGTCGAATTCTCAATTTGGCAGTGCAATATGAAAATGGAATAGGAATGTGTTAATGCTCATTTTGATTCAAAATGAGCATTAACATCTTCCATCTAAAAAGGTGGAATTGGAATTTGAATGGAGGGAAAGCAAAATTTTAAATTTTTTATGTCTATACTTAATTTTTTCATTTTTTATGTGTGGGGAGAGATTTAATTTTTTTTTTTTATTCGGTGGTTTGTAACTTTTTTTTATTCGATTTTTTTCAAAAAAAATTCAAATTTTTGTCGAATTTTTTTTCAAATTTTTTTTTAAAAAAAATAATTTTTTATTTTTTTGAATTTTTTCTCAAAATTTTTTTTCAAATTTTTTGTCGAATTTTGGTTGCAGTGACTGTAAATTGGTTGCCTGCCACCAACTTTGGCTGCCTAAAACAGTCTGCGATTCCATTTTAAATTTAATTCAATTAATAAAAATGAATTATTCAATTCAAAAATATTAAAACAATTCAAATTTTTTTTTAAAAAAAATATACTCAAATTCCAATTCCAGTTTCAAAAAGTGGAACCAAACGGTCCAAACATAATCCCAAAATGAAAAACTAGATTATCAAATCCATGATTTGACCATTTCCAGCATTTGAACAAATCCATCATTTCCTAATTCCCGCTACCAAACGGGCAAGGGATTGCATAGTTCAGATTGTATATCGGAGAAGGCATCTATTGGTCTAACTAGATACAACATAGATCACTTCTGAGCGATTACTCTTGAGAACGTAACAATATTGGTATATCGGATATCACAACATTGGTATAGATATCAATTGCATTTTTCCATTGTGAATCAGAGATAGGATAATCGGTCCATTATTGTAAGTTTTATAATTCATCTTTCATTGTAAGGATCCATCGTATATAAGATATTACGAAATTCCATATGAGACGTGTTGAATGCATTGTGCTGACATTATATATATATATATATATATATATATATATATATATATATATATATATATATATATATATATATATATGAGAAATCATCTTGATATTCATTTATCTCGGACATTACTTGCTTAATTCATTCTCATCAGGCATAGAATAAAGGGAGATTAGAGTGGTAGTCCTAGTCTTCATACTTAGCCAAAAAGGGGACATTACAAGTGGTATCAGAGCATAATCCTTGCTTCCTATGAGATAGGTACATGCAAACATATCAAAGGAAAGGAAATAAAAATAATATGAATGAACAATTAGCCAATAAAATGAAATCATTCATGGAACAAGTAAATCAAACAAATCAAGCACTCCTCCAAGCACTACAGAATATGGGGAATTCAATTGATAGTATTAGAAACAATTCTGCCAATGGACACGACATAAGTTCTAATCACTCAGAGAATGATAATGGGTCCTCATCTTCTAGGGTGCCCAAACTCCATTTCTTACCAAGAGAAGAGACATTGAGGGGAGAAGAAGGAATTGAACAACCCACCAGTACCACTGTGGACAATGCCAGAGCCTATGCTAGCTTGGAACCGATACTTAGAGATCTTATAACATTTAGGGAATTCTGTGAGGGTCAAAAACAAGAATTTCTGAAAAGGACAAGATCAAACCTAAATAAGGATTTAAAACACAAATTAAACAAAGTATCCCTCCCAAATTTTGATGGGTCTGGGAAAATCATTGCACATGGTTGGTTGCAGAAGTTAAACACATACCTTACTCTTAGTCTGGTGACAGAGGAAGATGCACTCCAATTCACCATCCTCCACTTAGAAGGCATAGCACACAGATGGTGGTACCATGGAATCCACACCTAGGGCCATCAACATGTCACATCTTATGAAGAATTTTCACGAAGGCTTATTAAAAGATTTGATAGAAGATGCCCCTAAGAAGACTTTAAAAAACTAACTCAAATCAAGCAACAAAGATCAATTGAAGGGTATATTGCTGAATTCCAAAAACTCTCAGTTTGAGTTTCAGGAGTAGATGATGACAACTGACTTACTTATTCATAGAAGGATTAAAAGATTCACTAAGAAAGGATCCCCAAAAAGAAAATGCTTTCACTGCAATAAGAAATTTGAACGTGGACATGTATGCTAAAATGAGAAGCCCAAAAACAGTGAGAAGACTTAAGAAGAAATAATTTATGTTTCAGATGCAAAGAATCATGGGAACTAGAGCATAAGTGTGGAAAAATGAGTCATGTTCATAGAATAGAAGCAACACTTGACATAGAGACAGAAGGAACACCCTCTAAGAAAATAAAATATGATCAAGGGAGCCTCAACAACATTAAATCAATGAATGGAGGAGAAATCAAATGGAGCTTCGAGGAGGTTCAACCCTAGTTGTATCAACTTGGAAATTTGTCTTAATTGGTAATGTAGAAATAATGATTAATCTCTATTTATATAATTTTACTAAAACGTTTAAGATATGAGTTAACTAAAAGAGGAAAAAGGAGGCTGCAATTAAGGGAGAATCACTAAGACACCCTATTGTAGTAGCAGTTAAGGGAGAGCCACTATAAGGGTACCCTACTGCTTGACAATCAAGAGAGAATTGTTAGGGAACCCTATTACAAGTACCTTTCCTATGCAACCTACAATTAAGGGAGAATCGCTAGGGCACCCTATTGCAATGGAAGTTAAAGGTGAAATGCTAAGAGAGAAGCCTACTTCTCTACAATTAAGGGAGAACCGCTAGGGCACCCTATTGCAAGTACCTTTCCTATGGAGTTTGCAATCAAGGGAGAATCCTTAGGGCACCCTATTGCAATAGTAGTTAAGGGAGAACCACTGTGAAGACACCCTAATGCTCTGCGATAAGGAAGAATGGATAGGACACTGTATTTTAGTACTAGTCACTAGTACATTTGAGACCTTTTTCAGATGGCAGGTTGTTTGAATTGGGACGGTTTACCGTCAATATAATGACACCACTTGATGTCGCAGTTTTACAGTAAAAAAAATTGACGGTTTCGATTGGTGTCATAATTATGATGACAATGGATGTCATGAGAAGGGGGTGCTAACAAGGTGAACCTGGCATCGAACTTATTTGTGGCCATCCCAATTGTGATGCCTATCTGTCGCAAAAAATAAAAATGACGGCAACCCCTCAGAATCTTCCGACGGGTTGCCACCGTTTGTAATTTGTTTGCCGACGGAGATGCTGTTAGTGCGATGAATATCCATTGGAAGTGTTTGACAGATATACATCATTTGTAGTTTTTAACGACAATGATGTTGTACATGCGACAGAGACCCATTAGAATTTTATGATGGCTATTTGTCGTTTATAGTTTTTTATCGACAATGATGTTGTACATGCGATGGTTGAATGTTAGATTGTTTCGACACATAACCGTCACTATTTTATGGCCGTCGCAATTGCGACATAAATCAATTTTTTTAAATATATATATATATATATATATATATATATATATATATATATATATATATATATATATATATATATATATATATATATATATATATATATATATATATATATATATATTTGTCGATCGGGTTGGTATCAATTCAAAAGGGTGTTCTTGTAGATCTAGTTCCTGCTCGTGATTTGGTTATGGATCATTCAAAGATGAATTTTCAATAGATTTGGTAGTGGCTCATGGATTATTGAGTTAGATGTGATGTCGAGAGACTGACATGAAGAACTTGCACATTGGAGATTCATAGATCAGTATGGTGTCCGTGATGACTTGGGAGAAGTCTTCTTCTTGGTGAACTAAGCTGAGAGACTTAGATTACAGAAAGTGGGTTGTTTGATGTGACTTATGAGACATTGGATGCCTCTTCATAGCGGGTTCACGGTGCAGTCTGTGGTGTTTCTTTGTGACTAGGTTCTTGGCAGAGATCTGTTGATTTGGTAGCCATTGAGATGGATCAATATATATGTGTCGTACGTGGATTGAGATCTTAAATTATTGAGCTTCTCTTTGTTTTGAGAATAGTTTAACATTCTCTACTTAATAGGGCCAACCACGTGAAGGTGGAAGCTCATCTGACCCCTCATAGGAGCCTCTTATGACCCTTTACGACATTTTAAGACCTCTAAGATGTATTCTTAGGGATCATAAAGGGTCATAAGGGGTCTTGGGACACAATAGCTGAGAAACATAAATGTAGGCATCATGGTCACAATTTTTTGAAAATACAACATTATTGAGTGGTATACCTAAGCGTGTTGTATCGTCTGGGTATACCATTCAATTATGTTGTGTCTCCAAAAAAATGTGACCATGATGCCTACATTTATGTTTCTCAGCTATTGTGATATCTACATTTATGTTTCTCATTTATTTTGTTTATGTGCATGTTCTTTATGTGTATCTACTAGAAATTCTAAAAAAAACCCAGTATCTACAATAGCCCTTTATTAACCACATTTACGAATATGGTCCCAACAAAGTAGTGCACAAACTACACAAAGAAGGCATTGCAGAAATATGATTTCTGCTTTCGCCATTGAAGCAATCTTGGCGGCACTAGCTACCTCTCGAGCCTTGCACAAGTTGCACTCATTTCCTACATCAAGTATAGATGTATATGGGGTAGATGTAAATGTGGTTTGATCGACCCACCGAAAGTATTGACATCCACTATTTCCCTACAATACCAAATGTACATCAGTTCTTCATAAAATGATTAATTAGTTGTCACATTATTTTTAAACATAAAATATAATTATGTATTCAGACCTTTTTCCTATTTGGGCAAACCCAAAATTGACGCCCAGGATTACTTATTGTGTGTGATGTCTTCAACATGCATGGGCCAACACCACATTGACACATAGGCACATTGACCGAAGTCATTGATGCTATTTCGACAAATATTGCATTATCACAAATATTGCATTGTCATTATTTTGTTCATTCATACTAATTATAATTACAATAAAAAGAAACATACTAATGTAGACTTGCACATTTTTTGGCTAAGTCAAAGTCTTTGGTTTAAATCACTAGACACTCAAAACAAAATGGCAAACCAAAGACAACCATGCAATAAAAAGTAATTACTAAGCAATTCAGAATTAGCTCACTCCATTGCAAGGAACAAAGAAAATCCCTTGTGATTTAACATCATTGATGTGCAAGGAAATAGAAAATTAGCAGAAGCAACTCTTATATAAGTAGGACATATAAAATAAGGTGAATAAGAGTAGTACATATAACACAATCATTAGAACATGTCAAACATCTAGCATAATTCTACATTTCATTCATATCATTGATATTCTTCTTCATCCATCTCATCATCAAGATCATCGTTGTCGATGACATCATCACCACCACTATCATTTCCATCATCGTCATCATCAGCAGCATCATCATCATCATCATCATCATCATCACCATCATCATCATCATCATCCTCATTAGTAGCAGCATCATTGTCATCAGTAGCAACATCATCGTCATCAGTAGCAACATCATCGTCATCAGTAGCAACATCATCATCATCTTCTTCTTCATATTCTTCTTCTACTAGCTCTCGATCATGATCATCATCTACATCATCTTCCACTTCTTCATCTTCCTTGGTATCTTCTTTCATCACATTATACTTTATTGACCTTCCTCTTGGATCATGTTTAACAACAAATGACCAACCCAGTTTATGTGAAACCTCTAAGTAAAATACCTACTCACATTGGCTTGTAAGAACATAGGGCTCTTCTCCAATTGGCTCAAACAACCTTGTATTAATCATTAGAAATCCATTGTCATGTTTAATAATAGTTCTATTAGGATCATTTTTATTGAGTAGTAGTCTGTACCATTTCACAACAAAGAGAACTAATTTGAAGGAATTAAAGTCACAATCAAGTATATCAACCGAAATACCATAGTATCGATTTTACGACTCTCGAGGATATAAGTCGTTTCTATATGAAATATTAGTCACCTAGAACACTGCACTTATCCCATAATCACAAGTTCTCTTCGTGTCATCCAACTTTTTGATGCAAAATTTATAACCATTGTAAAACATAGCCTTGTATTGTTTCACCTGCAATAATGTCAAACCTGCAATAATGTCAAACATGTATAAATTATTGCATCACAAGTTGAAAAACATACGGTTGATTAATTAGCAAATTTATAAGTACCTAGTGATCTCTTAAACCATATGCTAAATCTATTTCCTTTTGTGTAACATTGGGATCTCCATTACGATGACCTTGTATAATCAATGAAGACACAGATTCTCATGTTAATCTATGAACATCATGCTGACATCGTTCAATCCATGCTGTCATCCAATCTTGATTGTTTGCAATAAACAAATGTATTGCATCCCACTCTTTAACAACTATACAAAATTAAATATATGACTTACAATAGATTTATTTTAAAGATTAAAAATTAATTAACTACAATAAAATCTCATAATTTATTACCTTTTAGTTTCTTGAATCTACCGTTGCCCACCAAGTACTCCCCTTCAAAAAATTTAATTGAGTCGAGATCCCAAATGCAATCTATATGGGTCTTTGCTGCAAGATTAAGAAGATATTGAGTAATGTACACCATCATCTAGTATACCATATATCCCTCAACCATAGAGCCCTCGAGACGTGCTCTTTGTCATACCAAACCATTAAAAAATTTCAAGTGTCTCTCAACTATCCACATTGACCTAACATGTATAGGTCCACACAATTCAATCTCCTCAACTTGGTGTATGAGGTAGTGTTCTTGTGCATTGAAAAAAGCTGGAGGTAAACACTTTTTCATTTCACACATTAATTGACAAATTTTTTTCTTCCAGTATTTTGTATCTTCTTTATGGATTTCTTTAGATGACAACCACCTACAAGGGATTCATGACAAATATATAAATATGAGACTTTATAATATATTACTTGTTTGATATTATTGTTTGATATATTGAACAAATATCACTGCTTACCTAATGTATTTTCCAAGATCATATATCACTTGTTTGATATTATTGTCAAAATTCTCTCGGAGAGATAGGGGTAGCAAATAATACAACAATTGTCAACTGATCATTTCATACAATGAAAATTGAATGCAATTACACAAATATATTTTAAATACAAAAGACTATGACTTACCTTGATGAAGGTATGCCAATCATGTGTTTTCATCCTTGATCCAAAATCATTTTTCTTTGATATGAGGTTGTGTATATCCATAGCAAATTCTGTAGGAAATTGAATTTTTTGGATCACTTCTTTTATGACATTACTTTGTTGCTCTGTTAATAACCAAGGAAGAGCACTTGCATTAATCCGGTCTCCATTGGTATTTGATTCAATGATATTTTTCATTGCATGATTATAATCATGAATGTCACTACAAATTTTGCAAAGTTTTTCTTTGTCACGATTTCCGTCCAATATTTTTCATAGTGTCTCTATTATATTCTTTCCAATATGCATAGTATCAAATAAATGCATAATTTTTAGATGCTCATAGTAGGGAAGCCTACTAAATTCTTTGGGATAACATTTTAGTCCCCTTGGAAGTTGGTCAGAGATGCTTTCATTGTAAGGAAACTCAGGTGCGGAAACAACTTCCTATGCTAATCTCTATAGGAGAGTATTGTGCAAATTCTTATAAATCCTTACAATTTCAGATATGTTAACTACTTTAACAAAGATATTGCAATCACATACCATGCATACAGAAAAAATAGAGAATGACACAATGATATACCCTGGGGAAAACCTTTCAGTAAAAAACCCCAGCACTCCAAAACCTGCACAATGTATTATCTTCAACACAAAGATTACAATACACTTGCAATGCAAGTTCTTTCAGAAAAATGAGAGACAAAGCCAACAGGACTTAAATTCAGATATATCTCTCCCATAGGAGCAACATCATATATATATACTCCTCTGGACCCAAAAATAGGCACAACCACCAAGACCCATGCACAAAGCCACATGTACACAGTTGTTACATGCAATCCCAAGAATAGGCATCCATCCCTAGAATAGACTATGATAGCTTGTCATAGAATCTGCCAAAAATAACGGTCACAAGAGAAGTGTAAGAGAATCTGTCATACCAACCTATTTTTGGCATATTCTCTTACACACACCAACCACTTCTTCTTGGGTGCCCAAATAGGCCCAAGTCATAAGATGCTTTTACACCTGTCATAGCACATTCTTTAAATAGTTCTTACGCGTCATAAGAATCCATCATGACCATTTCAGTCATGATCTCCTTATGCACAAGATGCTGACACATCAAGTGGAGTGACACATCAACATGCCAACTAGACATGTACACTCACACTTAATTACATTATTTGCAAAAAATACATTTACAAAACAAATAATAAGAATAGGAATTATCCAAGGTTGAGACACCTTATTCCTAACATTCTGCCACTTGTCAAACACCTTGTAAGAGCAACAAGAACATAACGGGAACTTTAACCGCTATAGGCCAAAAGGCCCATAGACTCCGAACACCATCTGAACTTCTCAGTGCCCACTAGTTTTGTTAATGCATCTGCAACATTCTTCACAGTATCTACCTTCTCCAAATTTACCTTTCCATCTTCCACCATATCTCTCACAAAGTGAAACTACACATCAATGTGCTTCGTTCTGGCATGGAAAGTTGGATTCTTTGCAAGGCAAATAGCGCTCTGACTGTCACACCAAATAGTAATCTATTCTGTATCAACACCAACATCAGAACACAATCTTCTAAGCCAAATGGCTTCTTTACAAGCATGAGTAGCAGCCATGTACTCAGCTTCTGTAGTGGACAAAGCAACCACAGGTTGTCGCTTACTCATCCAACTAATGGCACCACCAAACATAGTGAACACATAAGCACTGGTGGGTCTCCTGCTGTCAATATCACCTGCCCAATTTGAATCCACAAACCCATTAATACAAACTGAATGCGGAGATCCAGAAGAGTTACCATGATAACATATGGAGTAATCTGATGTACCCCTCAAATATCTGAATACTCACTTAACTGCATCCCAATGTACCCGTCTAAGATTAGCCATAAAATGACTCAGGACTCCCACTGCTTGGGTAATGTCTGGTCTAGTACAGACCATAGCATACATAAGACTGCCAAGTACACTAGCATAAGGTCCTCTACTCATGTCCTCCACCTCACTAAGAGATTTTGGACAATCATCTACAGATAACTTTGTTCCCACAGAAATAGGAACACATAGTGGTCTACAATCTGCCATGCTGAACTTGTCCAACACAAACTTCACATACTTACTTTGACTCAACCAAAGTTTTATGTTAGACTTGTCTCTACTGATTTCCATACCCAAGATGTACCTAGCTGCCCCAAGATCTTTCATCTCAAACTGTGCTGACAACTGAGATTTAAAATCAGAAATCATACCCTTACCCTTCTCAAACAGCAACATATCATCAACATATAATGCAACAATAAGAAGGCGATCATTTTCAACTCTGAAATAAACACAATGATCTGATTTTGATCTTACAAATCCAATTGACAACACAAAGGCATCAAACTTAAGGTACCACATCCTAGGAGATTGCTTCAAACCATAAAGAGATTTCTTTAATATGCAAACTAAGGATTCTTTACCTTTAACAATGTAGTGCTCAGGCTGTGACATATAAATCTCTTCCTCCAAATCACCATGAAGGAAAGCTGTCTTCACATCCATCTGTTCTATCTCTAAATCATATGATGCAGCAAGAGATAATAGAAATCTAATGGATGTCAACTTTGCAATAGGAGAGAATATTTCACCATAATCTATTCCCTCTACCTGTGAATACCCCTTTGCAACCAATCTAGCTTTATACCTTTCAACACTGCCATCTACACAAAATTTTTTCTTGAACACCCATTTACAGCCAACAAATTTTCTCCCTTTAGGCAAAGGTACAAGGTCCCAAGTTTTTTTTTTCTCCAATGAAGCCATCTCATCATCCATAGCCTCAATCTAGGAACCTACATCTTCCATGCCCAAAGCCTCTTTCACAGATCTATGCTCATCAGTGTTAGTAATCAAAGCAAAGGCACAACTAGAATCTAACATAGAATAACCAAACCTTTCTGGTTGCTTTCTTTCTCTCATGGATCTCCTCAAGGGCTGATGTTGAGGTTGTTCTTCCTCTTCTTCCAAACTATCAGAGCTGCTAGAGCTCTCCTCATCATTAGACCCAACATGGTCTCTCTGTTCAGTCTTCTCAGGGGTAGGAGGCAACTGAACATCTTTTTCCTTTTCTTTTTCATCTGGTTGTAGCACAATAGGAGAAGATGTTAGCTCTTTGAAAATAACATTTCTACTATACAACACCTTACTAGTCACGGGATCCCAAAGCTTGTATCCTTTCACACCATCACTATATCCAATGAAAATACATTTAACAACTTTGTTTTCCAACTTAGATCTTTTCTCCTTTGGAACATGTGCATAAGCTTCACAATCCAAAACATGAAGATGTCTAATTGAAGGCTTCTTACCAGACCACACCTCCATGGGTGTCTTGCCAACAAGGGCTGATGTAGGAGGTCTGTTAACCAGATAGAAAGCAGTGGCCACAGCTTCGGCCCAAAACCTTTGTTCTAAACTAGCTCCACTAAGCATACTCCTAGCCTTCTCCATCAGTGTCCTGTTCATTCTCTTTGCAACTCCATTTTGCTGTGGGGTATAAGGAGTTGTCTTATGCCTCTCGATACCTTGTTCTTTACAGAACTGTTCAAACTTTGTTGAGCAAAACTCACCACCATTGTCAGTTCTCACACACTTAATCTTCTTACTAGTCCGATTCTCTACAAGAGCTTTAAATTCCTTGAACCGACTAAAGACTTGTGTCTTAATTTTAAGGAAATAAATCCATGTCCTTCTACTGTAATCATCTATGAAAGATACAAAAAATACAGACTTGGAGATTGAAGGAACTTTTACAGGACCAAATACATCAGAATGAATAAGATCCAAAACATCAGAAGATTTGTGAGAACTAGAGTAAAATTGAACATGATTTTATTTACCATAGACACAGTGTTCGTAGAAGTCAAACTCGAGATTGCAATCATTTAACCCCTCAACGAGATTTTTATTTTTCAGGGTTCTGAGACCCTTTTCACCAATGTGGCCAAATCTCATATGCCACAACATTGTCTTTTCTGCAGGAAGCTTACCTTCCAAAGTGTTTGCACTACCATCAGAACCAATAGCCACAGACTTCTTCACTGCTTGTTCAGATGGTGAGGATGAAGAACTATTACATAGAGGAATACATGCATCTAGCTAAAATAAGGTACCTCTCCTAGTACCCCTTGCAAGCACTATCGATCCTCTCAACATCTTGCATCCTTCTTTCGAAAAAACAACTTGCACACCTACATCATTCAACATACTTACAGATAATAGGTTTCATGCCAAACCCGGAATGTGCATAACTCTGTTGATTTCCTTTACTCATCCATCAGAAAATTTGATAGTGACCCTTCCGCGTCCAACTATCTTTAGGTGAGAATCATCACCCAAGTACACCTTTCCACCATCGAACTCTTCATATTTTGAGAACCAGTTTCGATAAGAGGTCATGTGAAAAGATGCACCCGAGTCAACCAACCACACATCATTAGATGCATGGGCTGCCAAAGCTGTGATGAATGCATCGCCATCTTCTTGAGATCTTTTTGAAGCTAAATCTGAACCTTTCTTCTTCTTCTTCGGCTCTTTGCAGTCTTTACGGAAGTGCCCAGATTTATCACAGTTCCAACATTTTGCCTTGGACTTATTGGAAGTCTTTGACTTCCCACAGGATTTGGATCTACCCTTATTGTCAGACTTATTTTCATTTTTCTTCCCTCTTTTAGTGGATCTCCCATGAACAGCAAGGGCTTCTTTTTCTGAAACGGAAGCCTTTCTCTGCATCTCCTCTGATAGCAGCGAAGACACCACATCATCCATTTTGAAGGTGACTAAAGTGCTTCTGAGAGCCATCACAAGATGGTCCCATGAATCTGGTAAAGAACACAAAAGTGTGTAGCAACGATCCTCCTCCTCTAACTTGACACCAGCTGATGTCAATTATGCAGCCAGTAGATTAAATGCATTTAAATGATCCATTAAGGATCCACCTTCCTCCATTCGTAGAGAGTACAACTTCTTCCTCAGGAACAACTTATTCACCAGAGATTTGGCCTGATACACGGCCGCAAGTCTTTCCCACAAACTATTTACAATTTTCTCATCTAGAACATTCAGAAGAACTGCATCGGTTAAACAGAGTCTTATGAGACCCTTATCTTTACGGTCTTTGATATCCCAATCTGATTGAGCTATAGTTGCTGGTCTTGTAGCACTTGAAGTCGCTTCCCATAGGTCATGATCTTCCAACATGTCTTCCATCTTGATTTTCCACAACTAAAAATTAGTGCCATTAAATTTCTCCACCTCCATTCTTCCATATGATGAACTTGCCATCTCAATCTACAAATAAGATTCAGAATGCTCTGCAAAAAACTCCCACTCAAACTTGAGATTAGCTCAAAAAACCCTACCCAACAACTAGGATCAAAATTTGATCAAGCTCTGATACCACTTGTAAGGAAACTCAGGTGTGGAAACAGCTTCCTACGCTAATCTCTATAGGAGAGTATTGTGCAAATTCTTATAAATCTTTACGATTTCAGATATGTTAACTACTTTAACAAAGATATTGCAATCACATACCATGCATATAGAAAAAATAGAGAATGACACAATGATATACCCTGGGGAAAACCTTTCGGTAAAAAATTCCAGCACTCCAAAACCTGCACAATGTATTATCTTCAACACAAAGATTACAATACACTTGCAATGCAAGTTCTTTCAGGAAAATGAGAGACAAAGCCAACAAGACTTAAATTTAGATATATCTCTCCCATAGGAGCAGCATCATATATATACTCCTCTGGACCCAAAAATAGGCACAACCACCAAGACCCATGCACAAAGCCACATGTACATAGTTGTTACATGCAATCCCAAGAATAGGCGTCCATCCCTAGAATAGACTATGACAGCTTGTCATAGAATCTGCCAAAAATAACGGTCACAAGAGAAGTGTAAGAGAATCTGTCATACCAACCTATTTTTGGCATATTCTCTTACACACACCAACCACTTCTTCTTGGGTGCCCAAATAGGCCGAAGTCATAAGATGCTCTTACACCTGTCATAGCACATTCCTTAAATAGTTCTTACGCATCATAGGAATCTGTCATGACCATTTCAGTCATGATCTCCTTACGCACAAGATGCCGACACATCAAGTGGAGTGACACATCAACATGCCAACTAGACATGTACACTCACACTTAATTACATTATTTGCAAAAAATACATTTACAAAACAAATAATAAGAATAGGAATTATCCAAGGTTGAGACACCTTATTCCTAACATTCATGACCTTCAAGATCATCAACTACATAATTGGCCAACAAAACATAATCAAAATATATAATTTTTAAACATTGACCATTACGTGGAATGATATTACCTTGAATTCTATTATATTCCAACTGCCATAGGTGAGGTATCATTCTCTGGGGCTTTGATGTAGTCTCTTCTTTCCCATTGAAAATATGTCTTTCTGCACTTCGATACTTATGATTTTTGAGGAGGAACTGCCTATACTCATGAAACACCTATTTTCTTAAACTTTTGGAATGACAGGATTTCATCTTTGGACCACACATTAGACATGCAAATTTTCCCTTTGTTTGAAGACCTACAAGATAACGATAAAATTGGATTAAATATGTATATTTTTAGAATTTAAATTATCTTGTACAACTACCATAACATACCACAGAAATGTGTCAACCCTGGAGCATCATGAATTGTCCACATGAGCATTGCATGGAATTGAAATTGTCTTTGTCCAATTGGTCAGGAGATGTCATACATAGTGAAACCATTTCATAACACCAACAACTCATCGATAAGAGGTGCAATATATACATTCATATCTTTCACTTGGTACTTACCTAGTTGAATTAACAACAACAACAGATAATTATTGTGGCCATTTCACTCTAAGACTTATAATTACATGTAGATAACTATAAAATAATAAGATACCTAGAACAATCATTGCCAACATAATGTGCTCGCTCTTTATTGACATCCATGGAGGAAAGTTATTGTTTATAACAAAAAATAGTCCACACTGAGCAAATGGATCTCATATCTCCATGTGGATTGACACCATCTGCTGCTAGAGAAAGCCTGAGATTTTGAGGTTCCTCTTTAAAGTGTGGCCACTTTTCCTTTATGTCCATAAATGATGAACAATCCACAGGCATTTGAATAATGTCATCTCGACTCCTGCCACGTGCATGGTAATCCATAAATTGTGCCAAGCTATTGCACCTGAATAATCATTTCAGACATGGAATAATGAGGATGTGATGAAGAATCTTGTGAGACACCTTTTTTGTCACTTGATCATCTCGATATCTTCTCATATGGAATTCAAGGCATTCTATTGCATTTTCATGCTCTTTATAATAAATAATATGATCTTCAGGACAAGCATCTATTGTTTGATACTCCATTCCAATATGTTTCATAGTGGCACATAATTCTCGGTACAAGTGAGGGAGAACATTTGATGGTGGTAACAGAAAGTTACCTATCAATCTTCAACAAATAATATAAGTCATTACTATAAATAATCTTAATGGTACATATTTCACCTTTTATAGACTATAATGACATATATGACAAACCTTAGCATACGTGACGTTGCTATGGTGCATAAACCATTCATAACCTTCAAATTCACCAACAACAATACAACAAAGAGAAGAGTAGATTGGGAGCCTTCGTAAAGGGTCATGTTCACCTTCTCAAGTAGAGGTATATCATGGATGTCGTCAATGTCATCCTCATCATAATCATCATCATCAGTAGCACCGGCAACACCAGTACCAAATGTGTCAATGATCAATGCATTCATACCATCATATTCAAATGTGTTTTTTGGTGCATGATCATCATCTTCAATGGGATCATGATCTTCAACTTCAACACTCACACCTCCATGTTCCTCTATATTGACACTGGGGAGATTGACCTATATAAAAATGATGATAATCAAACCCCTCTTCAATGTGATAATCAAACCTCCTTCCATGGTTCATATGTATATTAATTGTGAAAATAATATAACAAATAACTTACCACTGGTTTATAATCAAACCCCCCTTCAATGTGACCATTATCCCTACAATGTCTCTTTGCTATTTTGATTTTGATTCTTCTTGTCTTTAAGCCATTACAACTCTTGCATGGACAATAACATTTTTCATCACCTTCTCTTTGAAAGTTAGACAATAATATAGTGATTGTCTCCCTATTTTGATTGAATTATCTTGTATTATCTGACATGATCCTTAATGCGTATATTTGCAAAAATAATTGGAGATGCCTCCTTTCATTAGCTTCATGTCACCTTCTCATAGCTTCTCATTTTATGACAAATTTTTCCAAAGGCTTTGTAGGAAACCAAGTAAGGGGTATTTTTGAGTTCAAACACATTGAGCTGTTACAACTGGATTATAAATCATGAATTCACTATAAATCAAGGGGCATTATAAATCATGAATTCGCTATAAAATTAATGTATTGCTCTAGATTTCATATGGACATTTATTCAAATAGAGTTATATCATTTGGAATGGATATATGATAGGTTGATATCGAATTCTATGTCCCTATTTGATCTAATAACATCAATATAACAAACAGAGCACCGACCAATCGAATAGGGACATGAGGTGGTCAAATAGTGAGCTCATAAAACAATATATTTAGTCTTAATAAAATCTTATAAAATAACATATATTGTGTGAAGTGTTTGATCTCTCTTTATTTGTTTTGTTGTTTCGATATTCACTATGTGGTACTCCCCGTTTATGATCATTTCATGAGGAAATGTCTTGATGGCTTGAAGGTTGCAAGCTAGGGCATCATGCATTATTTATGAGCTCACTGTTTGAGCACCGGTCAATCAAATAAGGACATGAGGTGCTCAAACAGTGAGCTCATAAAAAATGCATGATGCCCTAGTTGTAGGTAACTTTATCTCTTCTATAATGATGGAGGAGTGAGAGGTAATGATCAATGAAGTTTCTTCTATTAGATCATATATTAATACACTTACTGTTTTGAATTTGAGCTCATGCATCATGCAATGTTATTGATGTCATTGCATGCTTGCTGTTGTTGTGCACCATATATTGTTTTATACACTTTTTATTTCATTGAGACTATGAGCTATTGTAGTTGAATGTATTCTTTTGGGGTTTGATCTATTGTAGTTGTTTCTTTTTTCTTTGAATCATTGTTTACAATTACTTTTGATGCAATATTTGTGTGAAGAACAAGAACAAAATGGTGAACAAGTGTATTTGACAAAGATAAACATGACACACTTTGTTGGGTTGATTGGGTTGGCCTGGTACCATTTACATGGCCTGGCCAGATATTAAACAGTGAGCTTATGAACAATGTATGATGCCCTAGCTTGCAACCCGCAAGCCATCAAGAATTTTTTTCATGAAATGATCATAAACGGGGAGTACCACATAGTGAATATCAACAGAAAAATAAAATAAAGAGAGATCAAACACTTCACACAATGCCTTGAAGGTAATAGAAATGATGCCCTAGCTCTCAAAGCTCGTAGGTCATCAAGCATTCCAAATGAAAAGATGTAAACAATGCCAGTATTAAACAGTGAGCTCATGAACAATGTATGATGCCCTAGCTTGCAGCCCACGAGCCATCAAGATATTTCCTCATGAAATGATCATAAACAGGGAGTACCACATTGTGAATATCAACAAAAAAATAAATAAAGAGAGATGAAACAATTCACACAATGCCTTAAAGGTAATAGCAACGATGCCCTAGCTCTCAAAGCTCACAGGTCATTGAGCATTCCAAATGCTAAGATGTAAACAATGCCACTATTACCATTCATATTGTCCCATTAAATCAAAAAATGCCATCAAAATGAAATTGAGGTGCTCAAACAGTGAGCTCATAAACAATTCCCCCTTCGCGCCACGCAAAAGTGCAGTGCCATCTTCGTGGCAGCTCTTCGAATTCACAAAAATTACAAATGACACTTTCTTTTTCAACATTATAAAATTACAAAAATTTCATTGGCTCAAAGCACATAGAAATTCAAAACAATAGGATATCTTAATCTTTATGAGCTCAAATTCAAAACAGTAAGTGTATTATTTTATTACTGATGTCCCTATTTGATCTAATAGCATCAATATAACAAACAGAGCATCGACCAATCAAATAGGGACATGAAGTGCTCAAACAGTGAGCTCATAAAACAATATATTTAGTATTAATAAAATCTTATAAAACAACATATATTGTGTGAAGTGTTTGATTATTTTTATTTCAATTTCTATTTGCACTATATCAATTTTATTTCTTTTTCTTTTTATTTTATTGGGAGTGATGTTTCCCCCCTTCTTTAATTGTCATTGGTTGTAGGTCTTGTCATTGTGGATCTCTGTGCACCTGTCTTCTCTCTCCCCTCTTCCTCTCTCCCTCCTCTTTTTATTGTCTGCCAGATCTACAACATATCATTTTATGTTCTTTTCTCTCTAGCATCCTAATGATGGATCATATAGTATGATCCGAAACGTTGATGGTAAAAAAAATGCTACATAATTGAATCCAGAAACTAATACTTAAACAAATTATCTTCTATTTGTCTTCTCCTAATGTCATTTGATATTTATTTTTAAGTGAAAACATAGAGAATATTGAATTAAATCTCCATCTATAAGATGTGCTTATGTCAATAATAACACAAATTTTATTGTACTCTAACATATTTACTTACAAATATTGTCTATTGGTGTAAACCTTTCACCTCTTTTCGGTACAAGTAGTAGTATATAATACTATTGATATAACTATTACACCTTCTTTTAATACAAACTTAATATAAAAATATACCAGATCTATTCAAAATGACCCTAAATAAAAAAGTGCATGATATGAAGGGATGTACATTTTGTAGGTGTTCCTCTTGAAAGGAAACGCTTTGAGAAATAGGGATGAAGTTGCTGGTAAGTAGTTAGGTATGCTCCTCACCATTTCATGTTGAGGAAGACAACATTTTTTGGAAAGAAATAGTGGGGAAGTGAAGAGTAATATATAAAGTTGGTTGAATAGTCTCAAAGTTTAGAATATAAGGAGATTGAAGAGGCTCTCATATATCCCACTGGAAACATACACACAGAGTAGAGAGGGGTGTCCTTTAAAGAAACAAGGGAAGAAGAAGAAAAGCAGCCTGGTAGAAACAGAGGAAGATGGATGTGATAAAGACACAATAGATCTTAGCAAGGCCAATTGAGAAAGTGGTAGTGCATCCTCTGGTATTATTGAGCATCGTGGATAATTACAATAGAGTGGTGAGGGACACTCGCAAAAGAGTTATTGGTGTGCTTCTCGGAACAACATTCCATGGAACAGTAGATGTCACCAATAGTTATATAGGTATTCAGTTCTATTCCATTGAATGTTTTATATTGCAGTTCATGTAAATCTCACAAATTCTCATTGCTGATTGTAACGGGTCATTTCCTGCACTCTAGTAACATCAGCCTATCTATTTAGCACTACCCATTAGCCCAAACCTTCCCAACTTTTGTATTAATGATCTTGATTGGAAATCAATTCTAGGGTTTTGGTAAAAGTTGTTCTAGGGCTTCATTAGAGAAGTTTAAGGACCCTTTGGAGTTTCTACACCATGTGCCAGTGGATTGTTATGTTCAAATTTTGCATTGAACTTGTTCACGAGGTCAAAACAAAAATCTTGTGTATCAAATGTTAAATTATATGATGATTATTCTTTTGAAGGAATCTAAAAAATTGACTCAGAACCACTTGGGCTAATCTAAAAAACCATCACATTTTGATCCACTCTGTAAACATTCCTTAAATGAGAAACTATGATGTTGGAATGAGGCAGAGGGACATTGTGTTCTCTTTCCTTCATTTTTTTACCTTTTTTGTGTGATTGAGTGCCTTTGAGACTTTCAAGTCTCTGTCTCAGCACATGTTATTTTATGCCTATTTTCCAGAGTAGACAAAGCCTTCCAAGTTTAATAATGGCATGGCTGAATCAATTTTTGGTTTTCAAAAAGATAAAAGGGTTGCATGATTCAATTTATGACTGAAGTATAAACAAAATTACTTGCAAATATTAGAGTAGTGTAGTCTAATTGCAAATATGATAGTAAATGAATTTACCTTAGACAAAGTAAATTACTTGCAAACTTTATGATTGGCCCAAGTTATTTGACTTTAGTGCTATCAGAGATCACCATTGAAATCCTATATAAAGTTAAAAGTAAACTTATCCAAATCATTGTCAGATGGATAGCATGGTCAGATTGAATCTTAAGCATCCAAATTTATTTTAATTTACTAGGCCATGCAAAATATCCCTTTGTCTGACATTTCTAATGTAGTGCTCACAATGATAAATAGAACTTTATATTGTCATTGTAGATATTTTTGTTGTCATAGCAATTTCATCATATTATTTTTGATACTAGAGATTTAAGAAAATCAAAAGCCTGTGAATATTTACTCATTAATCCTGATAAGGTGTTTTGTCTTTCACTGGTAACCCCACTCAATGAAGTATTGTAACTTTTCCTAAAACAATCTTGCCCTCTTGAGAAGGGCACTTACGTAAACTAGGGCAGCATTAGGCAAATGAAACATAGGGAGTTCCAGAATCGTTTGCAGCTCATCTTATTAATGGAGGGTGTTGGCTTTTAGTTTGATTGATTTTTTTGGCTTGGGGCTTCCTTGCAAATCTTATAAACATTCTTTAACGCATTAGTCTCTTGATATTTTTTTTCTTGTTCAAAAACAACAGTAATAGTATATGTAACAAATGGGAGACACATTTGAGAAGTTATTATCTGAGTAGACTTGAGACCTAATAAATTATTTCTGTGACACACTCTATGCGACATGCTTCTAATTTCTTTTCCTGTAATGATGAATTGAGGAAGAAGGGCACCAACCCTTGGATGAATGAAACTATGCTTGGGCAGTTGTCTTAGAAACACCAATAAAGTAGGTTTAAAATTGCAATCAAAAGTATGATGAAGAGAAGGGCACTAGCCCCTTGATGAATGAAACTATGTATGCTTGGGAAAACATTTTAGAACACCAATAAAGTAGGTTTAGAAATACAACCAAAAGTATACTGAATCTAAATTGTGAAGAGCTCAACGTTTTGGTTGAGAATCTAACTGCAGAAACTAAAGTTTTCAGGCATGTGGATGATTCCTTGGTCAAGTTTAATGTAGTCTGGTATTGATAAAGATGTTATTATAATGAAGTCACACCTTTGAGAATGCGAAATTGCTCGAATTGATGGGTTGACATTACTTCCAGTGACTTGGATATTTAGAATTTTATTGTTTTTTTTTTCACTTCTAAAAATGACTCGAATCATTTGTCAAGTGTATCTAGGAAAGAAAATTTCCTAAGAATAGTTGAAAACCTAAGACTTGACAATTGTTTAGCTTATTAAAAAATTAAAAAACTTGGGACAAGGCAAAAAATTAATCAAAATTTCTGAACATTAAAAGTAAAAACATAAATTTGTAAAGTGTGAACATATTAATCAAAAACATGCTATTTTCTAAATTTAGGGAACATATTACAGATAACCTATATATATATATATATATATATATATATATATATATATATTCAAAATTAGAGCTCAATGCATTTCATAAACCAAAGAAGAAGCTCAAAATTATCTCTACCTCTATTATTACTATTTAACTTGAGCCCATAAAATTTGAAGGTTCAAGAGAAAATAGGAATCTAAAATTTAAATCTACTTTAAATGTTAATGTAAATGTAAATAGATTATAATTTTATTAAAATGGTTTTGGAAAAGTAGTATAGAGAACACATATAAATGAAATATTATAATGATATTAAAATTATTTTAATCTATTTTATTATGTAATAATCCTGTCACATGATGTCCTTCAATGGTAGTATTAAATAGTGAGCTCATGAACAATGTATGATGCCCTAGCTTGCAGCCCGCGAGCCATAAAGACATTTCCTCATGAAATGATCATAAACAGGGAGTACCACATAGTGAATATCAACAACAAAAACAAATAAAGAGAGATCAAACACTTCACGCAATGCCTTGAAGGTAATAGAAATGATGCCCTAGCTCTCAAAGCTCGCTGGTCATCAAGCATTCCAAATGAAAAGATATAAACAATGTCAGTATTAAACACTGAGCTCATGAACAATGTATGATGCCCTAGCTTGCAGCCCGTGAGCCATCAAGACATTTCCTCGTGTCATGATCATAAACGGGGAGTACCACATAGTGAATATCAATAGCAAAACAAATAAAGAGAGATCAAACACTTCACACAATGCCTTGAAGGTAATAGCAACGTTGCCCTAGCTCTCAAACCTTGCATGTCATCAAGCATTTGAAATAAAAAGATGTAAACAATGCCAGTATTCAATAGTAAGCTCATAAACAATGTATGATGCCCTAGCTTGCAGCCTACGACCCATCAAGGTATTTCCTCATGAAATGATCATAAACAAGGAGTACCACATAGTGAATATCAATAAAAAAACAAATAAAGAGAGATCAAACACTTCACACAATGCCTTAAAGGTAATAGCAATGATGCCCTAGCTCTCAAAGCTCGCGGGTCATTGAGCATTCCAAATGCTAAGATGTAAACAATGCCACTATTAACATTCATATTGTGCCATTAAATCAACACATGCCATCAAAATTAAATTGAGTTAATGAGAAGACAAAGCTCGAATTCCTACCTCAAGTGCCAGTGCGCTCTTCCCACACAGTGTCGGCCTCTTCGCGCACACCAAATTCAAATGCCCTCTTCGCGCCACACAAAAGTGCAGTGTTGTCTTCACGACAGCTCTTCGAATTCACAAATTATAAATGACACTTTCTTTTTCTTTTATTTGGTTTATAACCAAAGGGGTGTCGCAATTATGATGTCATTGTCACTATTATGACACTATTGGGAGCACTTGCAAAAAAACAAACACAAATTGTAGTGGCGTCGAAATTCAACCCCAAATGTTGTAGTGAGTTAAGGGAAAGATGATACGAGCACCTTGTTATTTTCTAAGGAAGAAGATATGAGGGATAAATAGATAAGAAAAACAAGTATTCTACTAAGTAGATGACTTCGTGTGGATGCCTAACACCTGCCACCGAGGCCAAGGGGGCCAAAGTTTCGCTCTTGGGCTTAGTACGGGATTCGCTTGGACAGACTTATCATGACTCAAGTTTTCTTTGAAACTTATATATACATATGTATGTACTTATGTTCACTTTGTTATTGCAAGGTTCATAATCAAAAGCATAATGAAGAAGTAAACTTTGTAAACCATTTCCCTAACCCAAGCTCATTGTAAATTCTAAATCATAGGATATAATCAAGAATGTGTGTATTATGTGTCTACATCATGTATGTTTCATTTCTTCATGCATTAATATGTATACCTCGTATCTTCTTTGTGTCTTCATGCATTAATGTTCTTACCCCATGTATGCTTTATACATCAAGTTTATACTTCATGTTCCATGGTGTATGTTCATTGTTTAACTCTATATTTTTTATAATCTAAAATAGACTAGAGTAGTCAAGGGATATCAATTGATTTGAAATCAATCAAGCTATTGGATTCAAATTTAAGGTGAGATAATATTTGAGCTACATATGCTACTCACATTAAAAGGTTTGTGTAAAAATTAAAATTGCTTGAGGGCAAGCAATTTGAGGAAGGGCGATTTGTGATGAATCCCATTCGACATAAGGTTTAATAATAAATTGAATAATAGACATTTTAATAATATTAAATATAAATAAATAGATAATATAATATAATTATAATATAAATACGATTTGATATATTATTATATACTATTATAATATTTAATCTTATGTTATAAGATAAACATTTGATCTTAATATAAATATAAATATAAATATTATATTTATTATCATTGTATAAATATTATATTCAATGAATTATAATTACCATACATTAATAAAATACAAATATAAGTCAATTAATAAATTAAATAATAAATAAATATAGTCTATTATAATATGTCAATATAATTATTCATATAATAATAACAATACCAAAACAACATAATCATCATATTAATAACTATTAATAGCCAAGAACAATATAATCGGCCATAGCCAGCTATAGTCGACAACGAAGGGTAGAGCATCTGGTAGTATTTAACGACAAAGGTTGATATTTATTCATTAATCTTAAGACAACACGATTCATGGTAAGATAGAATTTTGACGTGGAAGAGGAGAATGAAACGTGAGGAAAGAGCATGCTAATATGGAGATAGAATAAGGAAATAACCTTGGCGGATGAGTCAACGGTTATAATAAAAGACTTAAGGAAAAATCAAATACAAAGGAAACGATGATCAACAATTATCATAAAATGATAAATTCATATGCGATTAATCACAAAACAATGTGATTAGGGAAGGCGTTCCTACTGGTTACGATGAAAGGACATCTCTCGTCCCAGTCCTTGATACTTAAGAGGGTGGAGGAACAAATCAAGACAATAACGAAGATCTCAACACACGTAGGATCAAAGAGGAAAAAACTTATTAACGCTTAATCATCTAATTGATTACATATCATCTTTCCCTTATTATCCTGTTGGATATACTCCGCTTAGAGCCAAAGGCTAATCGGCTTATTGGAGCATATACATAAAATAAACATAAAACAAAGACATCAAGGGATTGCATAGTTCAAATTGTATATCAGAGAAGGCATCTATTTAAGTGCAAGCATCTATTGAAAACCAGATAAAACATTGATCACTTTTGAGCGATTAATCTTGACAACATAACAACATTGGTTTATCCTGGATATCACAACATTGGTATAGATATCAATTGCATTTTTCCATTGTGAATTAGAGGTAGCATAATCGATCCATTATTGTAAGTTTTAGAGTCAGTGAGAGAGAGATGTGTACTTGTTTGATATTTTGAGAGTTATTCTTGTTGAGCTTGTGATGACCCTTCTCCATCTTTTGAAGGTTGTGCTTGTGGAGCTTGCGATGATCCTTCTCCAACTTCTAAAGGTTGGGCTTGTTGAGCTTGTGATGACCCTTCTCCAACTTTAGAAGGTTGTCCTTCTTGAGCATTTCCTACATATGAAGTAAAAATTATTAAACAAAAACTTTTGAATGAAGTTAGGTCTAATTAAGTCATTTTAGGTGTAATTGGGTCCTATTAGGTCCTAATAGGTTCATATGATGTCTAATTGGTCTACTCGGTCTAATTAGCCATCAAAGTGTAACTAATTGGTCATAATAGGTCTAATTGGGTCTAATTAGGTCCTAATAGGTCATATTGGTCTAATTAGGTACTAATAAACCTCTAATTTAGTCTAGTTCAGTCATAATTCTCTCTAATTATGACTCAGGGGTCATATTGTTCATATGATGTCTAATTTGTCTAATTAGGTCCTAATAGGTCCTAATAGGTCTAAATAGGTCCTAATAGATCATATTAAGTCTAATTAAGTCATTTTAGGTGTAATTGGGCATCAAAGTGTAACTAATTTGTCTAACTAGGTCTAATTATGCATCAAAGTCTAACCAATTGGTAGACTAATAGCTCTAATTGGGTCTAATTAAGTCTTAATAGGTCATATTAGGTCCTAATAGGACTAAATAGGAACTAATAGGTCTAATTGGTCCTAATTAGTCTTATTAAGTCTAATTATGTCTTCTTTATCAAATTAGGTCTAATTAGGTATTGCAATATCACGCTTACATGTTTCATTAAGACAAGTCCTAACCATCAACTTAAAATATCCAGAGAGAGAGACATACCTTGTTTCCTACGATAATATCTTTCTCATGCTTCTTCACATAGTCTTTGTTTAGTCTCTTCTAAATAATGTCGTGTACTCTTGTTTAGCCTTCTCTTTTTATTTCCCATCACAAGTTGCAAAATTTTTTCACCAAATTTTGACAAAATTTGAAAAAATACAATTTAAAAAGTCTTCCTTCTCCAAAATGCGAATTGTTTTGTAGCTTTCGAATTAATGAGATGAGAAAAACATACATTTATTTATATGTAATCATTATTAACCTGAAATGGCACCAAATAGGCCGACATAAGTTTCTATCGAAAGTCAACTTTAGCTTTCTATCGAAAGTAACTACTTTCTATCGAAAGTCATTTAATAAAGAGTTATATTAACTCTAAATCAGAAAGTATTTTTGATAGAAAGTACTTTCGATCGAAAATTGAAAGTTTAGATCAAAAGTACTGATTATATCCTGTTTGCAAACTTTGAATAAATTCAGAGAATTTCATGGCTTTGGGGTTCAAGCACAGGGATCAAATGAAATAATAAGGATACATCCTTTTGCATAGAACAAGTACTCGAGAATGATCTTTCTAACGATTATAGATTCAACAATTTTAAAATTTATTATGTAGATGGTTTTTGACATTAATCGAATGTAGGTTTTTTATCAAATATAAAACTTTGAGTTTGACGTTCAAAGAAAAATAGTAGAAAAGGGAATTTAAAAAAAAATAGTGCCCTCTGTCTTCGAGTCTAATTTGTATCATTTTTTAAAAATTCGATAAATAGACAACAAGTTTTAAGGTATGTAGTTAAGCTATGTTAAAATTATGGTTTAGTCAACTTCAAACATTAATAAAATATGCAATAATCATGATAATGTCATCAAACCAATTGCATGCCCTCTGTATGCATGTTACAAAACTAAATTTTAAAGAATCACATTCATATCTATTTTAGAAAAAATGTTATGCTCTATGAAAATAATGTTACTCTTTGAAAATGACGTTTTCAGCACCATACCAGTTTTCGTGGGAGGAAGAAAAAAATATTCAAATAAATTCAATATATATATATATATATATATAGAGAGAGAGAGAGAGAATCTAGACAAAAAATTTTAAAAGACTCTAATTTACTTCATCCTTCGATTTCAAACGGTTCAATGACAATATGCATTTGAATTTGAATTTTTTTTCAAAATGTAGAGTTTAGTGTCTATTCAGGCAAAAAAGTGTAACCCACTATTGTGGATTCACCCACCTCTTGATTTGGATGCCTTGCGTTGTTGTTTTATGTTGGTGCCATGAAATAGTTTATTTGTACTCTCCATGTTCAATACATATTCCATTGCAAAAATTCTCACCCACATGTATTGGAAGTTTGTGGTGTTGTACGTTTGATCCATAAAACCTTAACACAATACATTCTTGCATGAAGAACTAGTCTTCCAATTGTGTTTGAGATCTGAGTTGAATTCAATCTCTATGAGGCATAGGCAATCTAGGCAAGAATAGGTCGACCTAGTGCAACATGTTCTAGATACTTTTCCACAAAGTCACCGTGTTCCTAGGACACTGTAGAAAAGTTGACCTAACTTATTTGAAAATGTCTCAGCAAGTAGTTTCCAGATCTATGGTTGTAATACTGATATCCTACTCTTGCACACATAAAAGCTTGTTTTGGGGTTTGGATGGATGAGGGCTTTCTTTGGTCAATTCCTAGACTGAGGAGTCAACCTTGAAATTGAAATGTAAATATCTAAAGGAAAAAAGTCAAATGTAAGTATTCACCTTTCTTGTAGAAACCCTTGTCAATAAGGATTTTGTAATGGTTGTATTTTGTAGATGTTGAATTTGCAATTTGGCAGATGTAAGAAATCTCCACAAATGCAATGGATCTACCAAGACCACATCATAGATCCATGGATGCAAACATGCATCAATGAAGAATATGATGAATGCCTCAAATGTAGATCTCCTCCCTTGATGGCCAAAAAAATGCTAGATCTTGAAGAGGAAATGCTCACAAAGGATCCTTGAATCTTGAATGCTTGATGAATTCTTGAACTTGCTCATGTGATTGTTGGATCTATTACCTGATTTTACCATTTAATTCCCTGAGACAACATTGGCCCTAGGATTTAAAATCATCAGGGAATAGATCAACCTATTCTAGAAGAGGTCGACTTGGTCGACTTGTTTCAGGTTTGGCCCACAAGGAGCCATCCCTGAGGTCTCGGGGACTACATAGTTGAAAATGAAAAAAATGAGACAAAATAGGAGAAAAGGGGGATCGAACACGAATCCATCCATGATTCCTAAAGTCGATAAAGGATGGGAGCTAAAAGGTCTTAAATAACAAGTGCATCCATTTTAAGATGGTACAGATATATTATATTTTAAAATATAATTGTAGTGTGTATAAAATTATTTAAATAATTGAAAAAAATAAATAGTTTTATTTTCTAGTTTTAATTAATTGATTTCTTAATTCAATTTTTATTTGAATTCTTTATATATTTTTTACTAAATATATTAATTTTTATATAAAAAGTTGCACGATAATAATGTATACATTAAAATCTAATTAGGAAATAATTTTTTTAATTATATAAAATACTATAAATTATTGAAAGAAAAAATATTGAATAACTTTATTTTAATTAAAAATAATTAAATACACTTATTTCATTTATATTTTCTTTCTTATTTTATATTACATTTTATTATAAAATATTTTTTACACATACTAAAATAACTTCTTTAATTACATAAAATAATTGAGATAATTGAATGGAGAACCAACTTATAATAGTTTCTCCCTACTTGTAGTACAATAGAGAGATAAAGCTAAAAAAATATCCTATAGAAACATTACACCTTCTGGTGAATCCCTTTCAGTGATTTGAAACAATTCTTTTAACTTACATAGTTGTTATTGCGTTCATCTAAAATCCTATCTTATACATGTGTATTGTGAAGTTCTAATCTAGGATAGTGATTGTTTAAGGTGAGCAACATGTAGAACGTGGAAATTGAACTATCACCCAAATTTCCAAGATATGCTCCTCTATATTAGCTCCTCCTAATCTCCATGGAAGCTTTTATTTCATAAATAATAACATTTGCTAAATATTTACTCTTTTACCATACTACACACATATATACGAAAAAAATAGAGAATTTTTTTCCTCTTAACTATGCATAATCAACAGTTGGATGGAAGGCGAGGGGAAAAGGGAAAGAGGGCAAACGGGTTTCAGACCTAAGCATTCCACCATTGACCATTGTGTCACTCTTCATCATTTAATAGAGAAAATATGGGATAATTAGGGGGAAGAAGCCTATTACTGCTTTGATGACTTTCAAGAA
Source organism: Chamaecyparis obtusa (assembly GCA_027943335.1). NCBI lineage: Eukaryota > Viridiplantae > Streptophyta > Pinopsida > Cupressales > Cupressaceae > Chamaecyparis > Chamaecyparis obtusa. The sequence continues at coordinate 1,327,638 of BSBK01001693.1, forward strand.
AGACTTTGATACAATACTTAGGGATAAGCTTTGGAACATAATCATAGAATTATGTATCCTTGACGAGTATAGAGCAACAACGCACAGATTATATGATAAATCATAACTAATGAAGGAATGTTTGAATGTTTTGGTAGTGACATTGGTGTTAAGCAGGGATGTCCTTTATCCCCAACCTTGTTTGGTTTATACATTGATAACTTAGAAACTTGGTTAAACAAAACAGATGGGGAAGGTGTGCATTCTGCAGGGTATGTGGTGAAACTTCTTTTGTGCGTTGATGACCTTATCTTAATTTCAAAAATGGCTCAAGGTTTGAGAGATCATCTAAGGGCCTTAGAGTGCTTTTGCCAGGAGGTTAGGATGCAAGTGAACATTACCAAAACCAAAATCATGATTTTCTCTGTAAGGAGAAAAGAAAATCCTACTACATTCCTTTTTGAAGGTAGCCCGCTAGAAATTGTGAAAGAATACAACTATCTTGGGATTGATTTTCACTATAAACTTGTAATGCCCCACCAGGGAACCTAGAAGAACTTAACCTAAACATGCGACTAAGTTTGCAGAATAATTTTTTTTTTAAAGTTAACAATAAAAAACATCAAAGTTTCACATTGCGGAAGCAAAGCATAACAATAAACAAATAACATAGGCTACAACTCTCAAGGGTTCCTTGACGTAGATTACGAAAGAGTTAATTAATTAATATAAGATAAAGATATGAATCCCAAGATTACATCTGAAAGATAAATACAACATCATATGCATGATTACATAAATACAATTGGTATCTTAAGGTAACCATAATAATAAGCATCCACTGCACATGTCGCAGGGTATGTGAATACAATAATTGAAAAGAAATACAACATGATAACTCTGAATATTAGATAGAATGACACAAGATCACAAGAAGAAAGAAGAACAAGAAAGAACAAATGCAACATGGATCATCCAGCCTCAGTGCACGAACATCAGAATCTCAAATGGTAAAAGAATCACTACCACCCGACCTCGTGAACCTAAATGGTCCACTCCCACCATGCTGAGGAGATAACATCAGATCCCACTCGGATAACAAATGACAACAGAACAAGCTAAGGAAAAGATCCTGAAAGCTTCTAACTCAAAGGGATAAAAAGTACAACAAGGTATAAACATACTCTACCAGAGGCAAACAAAACACGTAGGAAACCTAAGATGCATACAAGAAGTGTCATCACACAAGTCAACTCTAAGGTTATCCTGGTAGTCACTTCAGACCCCAGCGCCTTAGTGACTCTATGTGGTTATAGTAACCTTTCATGTAGACAAGGTACTACCTATGCCATCTCCAGTCCATAAAGGCGGCAAGCATCATCTCTACTCCCATCCTAGTCAAACTCAATCAAGAATTTAGGCATGGGCGAGGCACAAAATATCTTTTTAGGTTCATTTTAGATTCCCAATATTTATTAATTATCACTTATTAAACTACTTGTAATGGGATCTCCTCATAGCCACTTCCAAGCTCCGGCACCAATTCACAAGCCACTTCCTGATATACACTCAGATGACCTACCCTAGGGTTTCACATGAACAATATGAACTCTGAGTTAACACAACTCTTGAATCTCTACAACTAGATTCAACATGCAAGACCAGAAACCACTAGTAGGATCAAACCCACCTAGGGTTAGAACAACTCATGCAAACTAACTATGCATGCATGGCAACCATCATGGCAAAAAGATAACTACAACCCCTAAAAAAAATCAATCCAAGATTATTCGACCAAGGGCATCAAAAGTCTTCATATAAAACATGTATGCCAAAGATTGTATCACTAAAAAATACTAGGATATATATACTTTAGTCAGATACAATTAATTAAAAAACAATACGAAATTTATTCTAGCTTTCAAATTCATCTAGTAAATAAATCAATTGATATCAAATTTATCAAATAAAAGTTCATACTCAAATTGAGACAATAGTTTTACAAACCAATTACAAAACAATTGAAGTATGAACTTGGGTCTATAATTATTCATCTCACAATAATTAATCAATACAAAAGAATCAACTTAGAAATAAGGCTAAACTAATTCTTTAAAAAAAAAAATCAAACTCCATAAAACAAAATTAAATTTAACTAATTTATAAAAGAATTAATTTTAAATAATAAAATAAATTTTAATTATACTAATTATTAAATAAATAAACTAAAAGAATTTAATTTAAAAAAAAAATATTAAACAAAAACTATTTTAAAAACATTTATCAAAATTTAATTAAACATTTTAGAAAAATGATAACCGAAATATATTATTAACATTTAATAAAGCAAAAATTTAAAAAAAAACTCAAATCAAAAGTCGGGGGGGGGGGGGGGTACCCGTGGGTACCCTGTCTCCCTGCCGCACTCAGACACGGACTGGTGCGCCAGTGCCTATGGCGTTGATGCACGACAGCCCCCTCGGGGACTGTCGTGCATCAATACCACCAGGTACTGCGCCGATAGTGCCAGAGGGCCCGCACTGCGGTGGGGTCCTTTAAAAAGGCTCCAAAACATTATTAAATACTTTGCTAATTTTTCAAAAATAACTTTGTTCAATCATACTTTAATTAATATATATATATATATATATATATATATATATATATATATATATATATATATATATATACTATCAAATATATAATATTTGATATATATATATATATATATATATATATATATATATATATATATATATATATATATATATATATATATATATATATATATATATATTAATAAGAAACATTCAATTATATATATTTTAAAATAATCATCCCATATGTATATATTTTTTTTACAAGAACAAATCTTTATATATATATATATACACCACAATAACAATTATACCATAACATGTATAAAATCTCCAATAATTTCACAACAAGCTCAAAACCCTAGTCTAATTGGGTTTTCTAAAACTCTTTTAACAGATTCCTCAAAACCATCAATTTACAAAACAGATAGGCAAAACTAATCAAATTAAATTACAAATAAACATACAAAAACTTTCCAAAACATTCAACTCCAACAGGCACAAAGAAGACATGTTTTACAAATTCCTACAGGAGTCTGAAAATGAATAACCATCATAGAATAAAAAACCTACCTCAATTCAATTGCACAGAATCGGCGATGTCCAGAACGAAGAAATAAAACTCAAGCTTTTCGAAGAGCTCTTTCTCCAAATCTGTCTCCCAATTTCTATCACAAAATTGTCTCCAAAATTCCTCCTCCAAAACCTGTGTACAAATAATGGCTAAAACTTCCAATACTTAAAGAAATATCTTTTCTCATGCATGAATTCAAACTCAACTCCAAGAGGGCTTTGCATGAAGACGAACTTTAGTTCACAGTTCAGTCTCAGTTGAACTGAAGTCTCCTTTCCACTTTGATTTTAGTTGGAAGCACATAACCAAACTTCAACTTGAATCCTTAATTCAATTTTATTCAATTATGAATGTGCAACATAATGCATTTACATAATTAATAATAAGAACATTTAGTTAACAAAATAAACACATGCCAAAATAACCCTCAATTAAATAAAATATAATTTAATTAAACAAAGGTTAATTTCATGATTAAATATTTCAAAAGTGAGGATATTTAATTAATTCACATTAATTAAATATTTCAACCACACTCAAAATAGCATATAATTAATTTTCAATTAATTTATCCATCAACTATAAAAAAATAATAATTATTAAATTAAATAAATACATTTATTTAATTACCATTTAAATACTATGCCACAGCTAAAAATAGAATGATCTAAAAAATAGAAATCACACCAATCGCCACAAATCAAAGAATCAAAAAGACCTAAGGACCCACATGCATGCTCAGGACATAGGTGTAAACTCTTGCCAGTTGGACAAGTTTAGAAGGGTGGAAACACAGAATCTTGTCCCCTACTTTAGGACAATAATTGGCTTAAGTTAGGATTTGGAACTAAATATTATCTCCCCTCTTTTACCATTGAGATTAGCGATAGGGTACGCTCATCCTGACAATTCAGAGAAGTCGATGCCCGGTACCTGCGAACCTGCATAAGAGACAAGCATGTGCATATATATAGAGATATAACAGACAATGGCGGGGATTGGCCGATCATGTGGATCTCGCAAGCAAGTAACTACGACTCCGTCCCTCAACCACATCAAGCACGTCAAACAGAAATATAAAACAAACACATCAACCATACACATGCAAGTATGGGATTAGTAAAATTCATAATCATCAATGGTTTCCTAACATATAATCCATCATTCTAAAATAATCATAACATTAATAAAATCAGACTAGGGGCGAGGTACTACAAAACTCAGGTGGGAAACATGTAGAGAAAAAAGGTTATAGGGGGGTTGGAAAGCCTTGTATTTACTCTAGAACATATGAAGAACATCTGAGCTCTGGTACTGGAAGACCATGAAGACTCTTTTCAATTTTTTGGTCACGTCGGTGGTTCCTTATGGCTGCGAGGTTTGGGGTGGTAGCCTTTCAAACATCGGATGGAGGCAGCTATAGAGAATTCAGAAGCACCTAATTACAAGCAATCTCAAAGTTAAGACCTATGTACCTTATGATATCCTATTAGCGGAGGCTAGGGATTTTTCATTGGAAGCATCAACAATAACTTGGTTACTTAGCTACTTAAAGAAGGTTGATAATATGAAAGACCAACGGTGGCTGAAATTTGTGAATGACGAGGATCATATCCGTAGAAAGAAAACATGGATGAAGTAAAATAATAAGTGGTTGGATAAATATAATATTAAGCTACATGAGCATCCTAATACAAATGTGGACACAATTTTTTTTGTCATAGAGAAGTTTCAAAGTGTCATGTGGACAAATAACATTGGTCGAAAAAAAGCTTACTACATGCAAGTGTTCAACTCAACCAGAGAGCATGGGAAGAAAATATATTTAGGGGCTGCTATTAAAGGGAAAGCAAGGCTATTAATGACACATTTGAGGATGGGATCACATCATCTCAGATGCGAGACAGGCAGATGGAAGAGGCCCAAAGAGGCTTGGGAAGAGAGAACTTGCATGTTTTGTAGGGCAGGCACAATTGAGATTGAATGACACTTTCTCATGGAAGGCACTACCTATGAAGATATTTGTGCTAATTATGAAGCCATCTTGAAAGTGGACAACATGAACAGTCTATTTGAAGAGGATAAGGTCAACCAAACCGTGGGTTTGTTGGTCAAGATTCATAAAAGAAGATCGGAGCTAGAAAGGATTATGGAAATTGTTTAGGGGTGTGAGTTCCTCTAGTCCCTTAGGCTTCTTGACCTCGTGGATGTTATTAAAATCATTCATTCATTCATTCTTCGAACCTATTGCACACCAAGATGTCATTGCTAGTTATTATTATTTGAATATCTTTACCGAGAAGACGTTCCCTATTTAAAAGTGAAGCACTATTTTTCTTGGCTAGATGCACCACATCCATGACTTCATATTTACCATACGAAGGGTTGTCAGAAAGGGAAGTAATAAACACGTAGCATTGTTAGAAAATGTATTGTTGAAGTAATAAACAAAAAAAGCGTATAATTTTGAACATAACAAGGATTATTTAAAATAATTTTTTAACTTTAGACATTTTACACTCAGTACAACTATTGATTTTCTATTTGTAGGAACGTATTTTTTATTGTGTTTAATAATTTATTTTTATTTTATTTTTAATTTCTTATTTATTAGATTATAAAATAAAATAATAAATATATTAATAGTTAAACTTATATTCACAAAATTTTACTAGTAAATTATGTATTGAGTTTTTGAAATTTTAAATTTATATTAATTTTATAATTATATGACAATATATATAATCTATAATTGAAGGATTTTAATATATATATTATATAGAAACTTTCATATTATTATTTTTTAACTTATATTATGTTTTTCTTATATAATATTCTCATATTATTATTTTAAACTTATTATTCATTCTCATCATGCAAATCATAACTTTGGAATCCATTGGATTTATGCCCGAAGAAATGTGGCATCATGTGGTAACCGACAACAAGAGTGAATGTATAAGAGCTTCTATCTTTGGAGTTTTAATTGTACGATCATGTCAATCACATTTCCAAAATTTGATTGGAACTTTTACCGTCCCAAGCTCTGCTCTACCATGTTGTACACAATTGTTCCATCTTAGTACAATTTATTTGGCCCTTGAAGGATCCTATTGAAAGGAGAAATGCCCAGGCGCTGACCCGATGAATTCTTCCAACAGATTATTAAGGCTTTTAATGTTTTAGGGCCTGATTTTTCCTTTCCTATGATTGGGATTTCTCTTAAAAAATGAATGCTCTGTTTTAAATCTACTGTTCTAACAACAGTAACCTGATGTTGGGCTACTCCATCATTCCTGATGTAAAAAAATAATTATAAATCATGTATCAGAAAAAAAAAAGAACAAAAAAGGAACAGAATGAACATGTTTACTTCTGTTCAACCATATTCCACACACTCTTTCTCTAACATTACAATTTAAAATCTCTTTAAATTGGAAGTGATAGGTATCTTTTCTTCCCTAATTAACAATTCATCTAAAATCCTATACATGTGTATTGTGATGTTCTATTCTAGAATAGTGATTGTTTAAGGTGAGAGACACTCAAATTTCCAAGATATGCTCCTCTGCATTAGCTCCTCCTCATCAAATATGAATCTCCATGGAAGCTTTTATTGCATAAATAATAACATTTGCTAAATACTTTTACTATTTTACCATACTACACACATGTATACCAAAAAAATAGAGAATTCTTTTCTCTCTTAACTTTACATACCTATTTGACTTACCTATTGCACACTAAGATGCCATTGCTAGTTATTATTATTTGAATACCTTTACTCCCAAAGGTGTTTCCTATTTAAAAGTGAAGAGTGAATTTTGTCATCTAATGAAAGATAATGTTGTAGAGAAGCTAAGGGCTTTAGAGCACTTTTGCCAGGAGGTTGGGATGCAGGTGAACATTACCAAAACCAAAATCATGATTTTCTTGTTAAGGAGAAAAGCAAAGCCCAATACATTCATTTTTGAAGGCATCTTGCTTGAAATCGTGAAAGAATATAAGTATCTTGGAATTGATTTTCACTATAAACTCAGCTGGGAAACATGTAAAGTGAAAAGGCTGCAGGGGAGCTCGAAAGTTTTGTATTTACTTCAGTTTAGATTCAGATCGACTGAGCTATGGGACAAGAAGACCAAGAAGACTCTTTTTGGTTTGTTGGTCACACCGGTGGTTCTTTATGGCTGCAAAGTTTGGGGTGGCAGCTTGCCAAACAGTGGATGGAGGCAGCTACAAAGAATTCAAAAACACCTAATTACAAGCAATCTTAAAGTTAAGACCTCTGTTCCTTACGATATCCTATTAGTAGAGGTTGGGGATTTTTCATTGGAAGCGTCAGTGATAACTCGGTTACTTAGCTACTTAAAGAAGGTGGATAACATGCAAGACCAACGGTGGCCGAAATTTGTGAAGGATGAGAATCTTATCCTTAGAAAGAAAACATGGATGAAGCAAAATAATAAGTGACCAGTTGGATAAATGGAATATTAAGCTACATGAGTGTCCTAATACAAATGTGGACATAAAAAAGTTTGTCATAGAGAAGTTTCAAAGTGTCATGTGGACTAATAACATTAGTTGTAAAAAGACTTACTACATGCAAGTGTTCAACTCAACTGGGGAACACAGAGAGAAAACATATTTAGGGGCTGCTATTAAAGGGAAAGCAAGGTTGTTAATGACACAATTGAGGACGAAATCACATCATCTTAGGTGTGAGATGGGCAGATGGAAGAGGCCCAAAGAGGCTTGGGAGGAGAGAACTTGCATGTTTTGTGGGATGGGCACAATAGAGACAGAATGACACTTTCTCATAGAATGCATTGCCTATGATGATATTTGTGCTAATTATGAAGCCATCTTGATAGTGGACATCATGAATAGTTTATTTGAAGAGGATAAGATCAACCAAACTATGGGTTTGCTAGTCAAGATTCATAAAAGAAAATCGGAACTAAAAAAGATTATGGAAATTGTTTAGGGGTGTGAGTTCCTTTGGTCCCTTAAGCTAATTGGCCTCATGGACGTCATTAAAATCATTCACTCAAACCGACGACCATAGAAACAATCTATTTAAGTAAATACATTAATTGATTTGAAGTTGTAACATCTGCATTTCTTTGACTTAGCCATTGCACACCAAAGTGCAATTGCTTTTTATTATTATACATAACGGCTCGTGTTGTTCACTTGTGTTATAAGCAACTTGGAGCACATATTCCCAAAGTGAATATTTTTTTTAATGGAGGAAAGGTACAAGGATACAACTTTTCCTGCTACACACCACTCTATTCTGACAACCAGTGTCTGCGTGAAGTTAAAAGCGCCAGCGAATAATAAATAAATGCTTAGTTTACATCAGTCATTTAATAATTTTTACTCTAAATACATATGCATACCTACATTCAGTGTATGGTAAATGCAATTTTGTAATCTCTCAAATGATCAGCGCCAGATGGGAAGCTGAAGATGTACCGGTTTCTCTAGATTCTCTGTTGCATGAACGGGAGCGAGGAGGGAGATGTTCGAGGAGAGGTGGGCGGAGATATTCGGCCTGGGCACGTGCCTCTCTCTTCAGAACATGAGGACGATAAGTCAGGATGGAGACATCGCATGGAGTGTTTTCAATCCTTACAGTCCTCTCTGAAATCTGCATTTGATGACATGCAAGTGGATTTGGTTAGAGCGGAAAGACACAATAAGGAATTGACCGAAACAAACAAGAAACTAAAGGAGGAGCTCAAAAAGGATAAAGAAGAGGAAGAATCTAGCAAACAAAATCTTGACCAAACAAGAAACAAGCTGCGGGAGCTTGTTGAACGAACCAAAAGACAAGAGGAAAAAGCAGCGGAGTTGCTCAAGAGGACTAAAGAACGAGAAGAATGTATCAAAAAGCTAGAGGAGGAGCTTAAGAGGGCTGAAATTAAATGGAGAAGAATCCAGCAGACAAGATCTTGAGCAAACAAGAAACAAGTTGCGGGAGCTGTGTACTACATTTGCTGCAGTGAAAGAAGAGTGTGATAAAGTATGTGATCAACAAGGAGTGGCTCCGCAACTTTCAAAGAAGAGAAAATATGTTCTTAAGTTTTTGGAGGTTAATGTTTTGTTGAATTGCACAATTTGCTTGCAACCAATATGGGCTCAATCGGGAGAACATATTGTGTGGTATTTGTAGATGGAAACAGTCTCAAATTAAAGTAGTAGTTCTATTTCTTTTTCTGTGTTACCATGTTATGTCATGCAATTGTCCATTACCAACAGAATGATCCATCAGTGTTTTTAAGGTTTTCCTATTAATCTATAAAAACATCTTTTCATAGAATGTTTTGATGTACATTTTGAACACGGTCCCTCTATTCTGTCACATTTGCTAGGATTTTATGCCTCCTGGGTTTCTTACCCTGCTCTGCTCAAATATTTAGTTGAAAGCTTATTTCTTTTTAGAGATTAACAAAGAGTTCCTTAACATACCACAGTGGGCATATTCTAATTTTAGACTTGTAAAGAGAAAATAATTGCTCTCATGTTTCATTGTGTGGGCACGTGTTCTTTTATTATTAATAGCTCATGAGAAAGAATTCTAATATTCTTAATTGTGGAACTGCAGTTCTCTTTCTTGTGACCATTTCTTTGGGAAATTATGTATAACACAATGGATCTTAAAAGATGGAAGTCGTGGTTCCTCTACTGTAAGTGAAATTTAATTTTAGTTTAGAAGCTAAGCTCTCGATAAATCGTCCATCTATAGTAGCATCTGTCTCCCTATAGTAGCATGTACAAAAGTATTGAAAAGTGCTGTCAAAGCCCGTCAGAGAGGGTGATCTGAGGGCCAATGGGATAGTGATGCCTGACGCTGGGATATCTACTTCACCGGCATATCATAACTGAAAGGGGAAGTCCGTAACGGTAACCTAAATAGGAAGCACGTAACCGTAATAGGAAGTGTAGCCCTGTAATCAGCTAATCGTGGTCTACTAATCGGATCTAGTAACCGCGGTCTACTAGCCGTGGTTTACTAATCTGATCGGTAGGTGAGTTAGATGTACTAGAGTCAATGAGAAATAGAAAAATTCCTACGTCCATTCACATTTGGGTTTTATTTAGGCTGCGAGTTGGGGTTTTCAGAGCTACTTTTTTTCATTTTATCAAGGGATGCGGGCGTAGTTGATTTCTAGAGCCAGTCTTTTTTTTTCAAAGCGGGCGTAGCTGATTTCCAGAGCCAGTCAATTTTTTTCAAGCGAGCATAGCAGATTTCTAGAGCCAGTCCATTTTTTCCAAGTGGGCGTAGCTGTTTTTCAAATCCAATCCATTTTTTTCAGGTAGGCGTAACTGATTTCCAGAGCTATTTGCAAAAGATCTGGACAGGCAAACAACGTATGTTTGCAAAAAATTATTCTGTGTTTTCTACCTTTCAACGTTGTATTATTTTGTGTTTTCTGCCTTTTTACATTTTTATCACCGTGTGCAGGGTTTCGATTGTGAATCAGAGGCTTTGTTTCGGCAAATCCTTTCACAGAAGAGATCAAGTTGCAACATTGCAGGGTTTCGGCCCCAAATCAGAGGTTTTTTCACCGTGTGCATAAAGAGGGTTTTGGCCGCGAATTGGAGGCTCTATTTCGGCATACCATTTCACAGAAGAGGTCAATTTGCAATATTGTAGGTACATAGAAAATATCGATGATCTACATGTTTTGAATTGAAAACAACAAATTTTTTTTGAAAAAACCTGTGCGTTTTCACAGATCTTAGTTTTTTATTTGTCTATAGTGCATTTTCACAGATCTTAGTATTAGCTAATGCTTCTCATTCGAACCAGCTTTTGTCCTTTCTCAAATGAAAAAAATTAGTTTTTTTAAAATTATTTGCCATTTTGTTAAAATTTAGGTTATTTAATATTTTCAACCTTTAATAATCTTGATTTTTATAATAATACCCTGTTTATTATTAGGATTTATTTTTTGCCAATCCATACACGTAATAAACCTTTAAGATAACAACTAGAATAACGAGGTTAGAGAAAGTAACTTAAGCCATGAAACACTAAAAATAGAGAATAATTAAATTAAATTACTAATCTATATGTTAATTTGCACAGCTAACTATTCAAAAATAGTCTCTTACCTTGTAGTTCCAAAATGATGTAAAAACAAAATACATCTCAATGAATATACTTCCAAATGGAAGCAAACCACCCATTTTTGACACCAGTGAAGGAGTGAGATACCATTTCTTCTCAGGAATTGGCTGAGGAATAGTCTTCACTTGACAAGGATTATCTAAAGCCCTACTCCAATTCCTTCCTACAACTGTTCCCAGAAGTGCTAAAGGGAAAGAAATGAAAGCCCATATTACAAAAACCACAACCTGTATTAGATGAAGAGTGAATAAAAAATTAATAAATGGCATAAATATGAATATTCGGATATAAAATAACAGTGGTATGCATTCTTAGTAGCAGGAAAGATACCATAGTGCAAAAAGGAATAGCAGCCAGTGACTATTTAAATATAGCTACAATGTTCAATGCAAAACCAATCCCAAAGCACATGAAAGGAAACAGAGATGCAGTAAGGACCATTGATTTCACCCAATGCTTCCCTGTCAAGTAAAACATGAAATGAGCCATGCAAGAAATGATCAAAGAGAGATAACTTCCAATAATGCTGCAAAAAACATCAACAAGTCATCTAAAATCAATGATATTGGGAAAAGCTCGTGTTAGAAAATTTGATATTAAATGTCAAGTTCTAATACATTAATATATTTACCATCATTCCATGAGTAAAGGCTTCCACTCACATGACCTAAGATAAATGATGTAAGGGCATAGCAGATAATGAAAGTTGTAACAATTGCTCCACGACTGAACCAACGTCAACAAAACAAGTTGGATAGCTTAAGTTTACAGCCCAAAAAAAGACAAATAAAGTCACTGAAATTCAAGTCAATAATAGCATTAAAAGAGCTTGAAGACAAATTGATGCCAATACATATAGTGAAGCCAGGCATTTAACAACTCAGACTCTAGCAAAATAAAAATTGATAGAGTAAAAAAGGAAGACATTTGATTGACCTTTAACTTGATTTTGTATTTCTTTTTATCTTAATTGTGTGCCTACTTGCCTCTATTCTCTCACTCTATTCAAACCAATTAGACATATTAAGTAATTTGCATTCTCTGCACAGATTCTGAACTCTTTCTATTATGTGATCCTAGTTGTAAATGGAGTGATAGAAGTGTCTTGTAAGATTAATAGTATGGAGTAATTAACCATCCTATGTTCAGATTAGTTGTTTAGCCCTCCATTAGTATTAGTGGGAGGTGTATATATATAAAATGAATATCAGTGTCTAAGTGTGTTAATTATTTGGAGAGTATTCTATTTGGTTGCAATCCCAAGTTAGAGATATTGCATGGGGTGGCTTTTCCTACTGCCCTCAAAATGGGGATGTTTCAAGAACTTGGAATGGGAATAAAAAGTTGTGTTACATCCATAAATATTCAGATATGAGAGATGTCCCCTAAATTTGGGCAATATTTATAGGAATGTCAGCTCATATGGTTTTTAATAAACAATATTTATTGCATTGTTGTAGTATAGTATGTTGTTCTATTTGGGCATCTTTAACCTCTATTTAACTGTGTGATCTCTATAGTATTTTTGCATATTGTTGTAATTATGGTCATATTTCTATTATTTAACGTGTGGATCTAGTCATTCTCCAACTTCCTCATATATAACCTTATAAAAAAGAACATGATAGTTGTCCACTAAAAGTATATATAAATTTAGTATCTAATAAAAAACATGGTCAAAAACCTACAAGAACATGTACAAATGGTGACTGAAACAGTCTAAACATGGTAAATTCTACTCGTGAAGAACAAAAAAGCACTTCAAATTAAACTGTGAGGGGACTGAAGTCAATATAGTATTCAAACCTCTGTGAATTTTGTGAATGTGTTTTAAATAAAAGCATGATACTCACTGTTACAAAAATCAAACCAAGAGAAATGAAGCATGCTTGCATGCCCAACATAGAGCATGCCAATAATTGCCACCACGATGACAAGAAGCACGAGCATACAAAGTTGTGCACCAGTACCCACCAATGCTTACAACAATACAAGATTTCTTGGTGTATGGAAAACATCCCCATGAACAATCTTCCATCCCAATTCTTCACTTCTATCTCTTTATTGTAGGCAGATAAATTAACTATATTAGAATCAAAATGTGGTTGAGGATATAACATGATAACAAGACAAAAAAATTAGCAGAGCTAATATTGTTCTTTAATGAAATGTGTGTGGAGACTTATTTGGAGTTGTTCTAGACAACATCCAAGCCACTCAATATCCACCTCCACATTCATCACACATAATGGGATGATACCTATTCAATAATCCTCCAAATGACTATTGCTACAAGATAGTCCAATAACATTGATAGAGTGCTACAAAACTAGGTAAGCAAACAATCCAAAAGTCATTTAACCGATTATCCAAATAAGAAATGTCTTAGTTAATATTATTATTTACTTATCCCTTCCTTGCTCACCACAAGGACAATATACCAAATTACTGAGCTACAACAATTGAAAGTGGTCTTTGATTCAGAGTTGTATAAATCATAGAGAATAACTAACACTAGATGTGGAAATGGACCATATCACAATAGCAATCTATAACTCACCAGGGTTTCTAGATCATCATCTTCATGGGCATATTTTGCATAGTCATTCCTCAATGTGTGCATCATGATCATAAAGACTAAACCAGTGAGAAAAATAACCATCATGAAGGAATTGAAGATTGAAAACCAATGGATCTATTTGAAATAGCCAACATTCAGTAACATTAAATCTCTCTAATTTAGATCAAAAGGAAAAATAGACCACATCACTTACACCTGGTTTTAGTATTTTATTCAATTATTCAAAAAGAGGATCCATAAAATAGTCACATACGATTTCTAGATCTCCATCTTTACAAGCATAGACAGTGTGCATCATGATCATAATTTATAAAGACTAAACTAGCAAAGAAAACAACCATCATGGAGGAGTTGAAAATATAAAACCAATGGATTTGTGTGCAATAGCAAGATCCAATAACCTTAAAACTCTCTAAATTACGTTACAAGGCCAAATCCATTACAACTATTTGTACTCAATAGCTCAAAAATATATTCCATTCCATGGTTGCAACGAGTTCTATATTTTTATCAATTCATTCACAATTAGTAGAAGCCAGACACTTTAAGTCTTCAGCTGACTAAGACTAACCCAAGTTTAATTTTTAATGTGAGAAAATATATTAGAGCTCTAGATTGAGAAAACCCAATTGAGTTGAGGATAACCAACCTAATTCTTGAGATGAAGTTGAAGTGAGCAATCTCAAAAAATTGAGAAAGTATTGTTTACACTTTTTGATATTTTGTTGCTCAACTGTGGACACATGAACACAATGAAGAGTCTCATACAGAAACAATAGTTGTGGAACATAAAATTACTCTAGCTTACATCATTCTGAATTTATAGAGTTCTGAGTTTTAGGTTGTAACTCATTAATCAATTAGATATTGTACTTGAGTCACTATTAGCTTAGATATAACGAAGAACTCTACAAAGGTTCACAAGAGATTCATATACAAGTCTAGAAAATAGATAAGGCATTAACTTCTCCAACACCTTAATGATTAATCATCCCCTCTATGTGCTGAAACTAATTGGTTATGATATGTCACAATAAACTGGTTGAGTTCAATCAGGAGAGGATAAGCACTGTGATGAAACTATACAGATGTTCAAAGATGTATTTCACATCCTTATCAAGATAATGATCTACCGAACATGTGACCACTATGCATATCAAGAAATGTACGTGCATATATATCAACTTGGAAAAAACTAGAATAGTTGAGATTGTTCAACACAAATACATGGTTGATTTTGAAATAAGCAACAATCAAAGCATTGCCTAACTTAATAAGGCCATACTGACTTACCATATGGAAGAAGCTTCAACAGCATAAGCTCCATGTAAGAAATACTTTGGAGTTTTAGTATTGAGTGCATTGACTCAAGACTTTGATATGTAAATTAAATGTTTTGCATGATTATTATAGTGACCAAAAGGTCTCCAACAACATATACAAAATGCATGCACAATATAAATACAAATTTGAAAACATGTACCCAGAATTTTATCTCAAGAAAAGATTTCAATTGGTATGGTTCTCACAACCAATGCATATAAGGTCATTATCAAGGTATTCTAGGGTATTCATAGGTCCAAGCTAATCATAAGTTTTACTCATAACTGGAGAACATTCCAAGGACTTATATAAATCTGTCTCAAGTAATAGGATTTGGTGTCTCAAATATTGCCTTGATTCTTGTAGAAACTTCAAAGGATTACTATGATCAGGCACAATCTTCAAATGATTGTCAATTTTAACTTCTACTAACATTCTTGAAAAAGAGGCTATTTGTTATATGTATTTAAATGGGACCTCTATTGTATAACTTGTGATTGTCACATATTTTATTCCCTGGCAGTAATAAGATCAACAAATTTATTTCTTGTTCAAGTTTACGTACTGTTATTAATAATTATAGTTGATTTCGTAGCTTTTTTAAGATCCTAAGATTTCATCAATGGTAACAATGTCTCGGTCAGAATATTTTTCTTTAGGTCAAATCTTGCACTGACCATTCTCCTTAGAGAATCTTCTTTATCTAATTCACTTTCCTTGTCCCACTTCTCTTATTGATTTCCATTTTCTCCTTCAGTTCATCACTTATTGTTTTCCAGATTTTTAGATAATTATAATCAGAATTATGTTTGCTAGTTATTATGTTTACTTAAAATATTAGGAATATTTAATTTTTCTGAACTAGGTGGCCAATAAGGATGTGTTTACCTTGACTTGATGTACAAAAGCACCACCATTTCCTTGTCAATCCTTGAGTGATGGTAGTGATCTGCCACCTGTAATTAGTGAAGGCCAGCTCTGTCTCAATTAGGCCAAGTTAATTGACCTCCTGATTGGGAGAGATTAGGAGTTAAATCTTACCTCCTAGCCATGTCATCTCCTTGAACACGGATCTTAGAGTTCTATATATTTGTAATTTACACACTTGATTGGAAGCAATTAAGAGTTAAGCTCTTTCCTCTTTGCCATCTCATCTCCTTGATTCATGGATCTAACAACTCTATATATTTGAACTTTAATCACCTCCTTATTTGGAGTGATGGGAGTTAAAATCTAACCTCTTTGCCATTTCACTACTTGATTCATGGATCTGACTGATGGTTCTTTGTATTTGTAACTACACTCCATTATATTGAATAGAGAATAGCATTATTATTTGATTTGGTTTTGTGACTATTCCATTTATCACAAAATGAAAATTTGACATAAAGACTACCAACCTCGACATCTTTGCAATTTCTAAAGCCCATATTTCAAAACCTGCAATACATTGAAGATAACGGAGTCACTTTACCACTACATTTCAACACCGATTTGTATTGGCTTTTAAAAATATTTTATATATTTTGTTGATCTTTAGCCTCGACAGCAGACCTTGAATCAACACTGCTTCAAGTTTTGCATCCCCGGCTGAAAGGTCAATCATCTAAAAACATAGTTTGACTATAATCTACATTGAATTTTTTGTAGTCTACACATTTTCTACATCAAAAATTGCAATTCCACACCCTCCACAAGCACTAGATAGGCACAACACTTGGGAGCTTCATGGCCCTGACATAAAGGATTATCCTCTCAAGACACATTATTTAACCTCTTCACCTCTTCTAGACTAATACTGGGTAATCATCTTTTAAAGTAATAACTTAAGACCATGTCAAAAATTTGGGCTGCTACAAGTATAGACTATAGTCTAAAGAACAGCAAACTATAGGCAACAAGAAGACAAAATGAGAAAAATATCAGAAACAAAACTAAACAGATTGATTAGTAACTTCCAAAAAGTATTATAGGTGTACAGTGTACACAAACAACCTTCTGCTATTGACAAATTCTAGCAAGAGAGTTAGGTAGGCATGCACATTTTGGCTCTGATTGATATTTAAATACCTCCACCCCAACAAAGAAGGATAGAGCAACCCAAGTTCATCAAATGCATGTTCATTTGATATAGGTCTCTTGAGCTCGATATTATTGTAATTTCTAAGAATGAAAGAATACCTTGTAGTAAAATGTGGTCCTTCATTGTCCCAAGTTAGGTGGAGTGGACAAATACACACATTATGCACAATAAGATAACTGCAGTCATTACAATAACCTGAAACCTACTTAGGACTAGGCTGTACGTCACAACTACCCAATGATTCTCAATTTACAACCATTGTCTATTTAATGATTTATGTGGATAACTATCTCAAGGAACACAAGTTATTGATTACGTATATATTTTATATGGTGACATTTGAAAAGATATTAAGTGTCTAACTATGATGCCTGAAATTTGCACATTCAATTGTTATTGCAAACACTTTGTTGAGACTAGCTTACTGGAATACAAGGATTTAGATTTAGGCGTTGATTTTCCATCATAGAAAATCAAAATCACATACTGAATTCAAATACATGAAGAAAATGAAACCATATTGAAAAAATGAGCATGTTGGAGATGATATCTCAATGAATCAACAAAGAGAACATACAAGAAAGGATGTAGAGGACAACCTTGGTGGTTGGATTTTTGCAAGGTAAACTAAGGAGATAGAACACCATTTAGAACCACTCTAGCATTAGCATCTGTGAAAAAGCATTTTAATTTGATCCTAGATTTTTGGACCAAAATCAAGACAGAATAACAGGCATTCAAATGTGATCGTATGCTTTATCAAAATCTAGTTAAATGATAAGAGAATCTTGAGCTGATTGTTGAGCCCATTCCATAGTCTCCTAGGCTAACACCAAGTTATCTAAGATAAATCTGGCCCCTAAGAAGCTAGTTTTCCCTAGGTGAACAATCGAGTTATCTAAGATTTTTATGTTAGACTATAAGTTAGATAATCAATTTTCTTGAGCCTATGGGAGATATCATCACATTATTTTTTATTTTAATTATTCTGTGAAATGTTCTTTTTAGTTGTTTCAATGTGAATGTCATATTTGCTTCGAACACCTATTAAGGTGTAAAGTAGATTTATGTCTTTGAAATAGGACATTTAGTAGGAGTGGTGCATATAAGGGGTTCTTTTCATATTACTTGTATTTAGAAGCATCTAGCAACAACATTCGTAACTGTTGGACTGCCTTTCTTAAATTAGCTCCATTCTAGTTCTTCACTTTTGTCATCAAATTTTCGATTAGGTGCACTGAGGTTGAAAGGATGACATCCTTGTCTTTCATTTAACCATGACATGTGTGAGTCCCATAGTTGGGAGGCTATCATAATGTTTCACAAATTTTCTCTCTTGCCATACCCGAAGGACAGGTGCAAACTTTTGTGACCACAACTCTTATTGGATGAGTAATGTTCCATGGTTAATAGTAGTTGTTGTGTGTGAATGATTGGAGCCGATGAGGCTGTCCCCTTACATGGCATGGTCATTGAGACATTTATGTTGTACCATCTTAAAATTGGGTATTGCATGTTATACTGTTATGGTCTGACAAAAGCAATGTTTCAAAGAGAACATGCAAAAGATAAGGCATCGAGCAAAGAAAACATAGTTGAATAAAAAATAGAAAGTCTTTTTATGTGTGGGTGGACACAAGTAAAATGTGCAATCGGTGGGTATACAAAAGAGAGGGCAGAAACAATCGTCCCTCTCATAATGTCAGGATTTAAAGGTATAATTTCCAGCACAATGGGATTTTCTGAGCACCATGCATCATGTTTATGTTAAAGAAGGGTGGAATGACATGGAGGGACAAAAACAATGCCACCCTTATAATCGGATATTTGTGGCAGGGAAAAGAAATGTTAACCAGACTATCCCAGCCAATATGGGTGGTGGCCTTGTCATATTGATATGATTTGTTCTCTTCAATAAGGCCACAAAATGTTTATCTTAGCAAAGCAAGTCTTGGTTTATAGAGATGCAATTTTTTTTTGTATTTGTGATCTTGATAAGTGTAGTGTTATTGTTATTTGTAGTGCACCAGTGTTTCCTAAAGGATGTATTTTTTTGTGTTATTGTCAGTGTGAAACAGAAGTTGTACTTGTCTATCTTGTTGTGGATGGCATTGCTTCCTCGCAACTACCGCATTTGTATCCCTGTACAGGAATGGGATAAGGCAGAAGGGGACAGATTGTATCAATAATGTTGTCACGCTGGTTCAAAACTGACTATATGTATGTGGAATCTGCCATCACAAATGTCATTGGGCAAAATGTTCTTTATTTCCAGCCCCACTTCATATTTCCATCTTAGTTGATATCTATATTTCTGTCAAACTGCATGGATCTCCTTCAGAGCATTGGGCTATTTCAACATATAGCCTTGGCATTTGTTAAGGAAGTTTATATTGCAAGCAATACATTGGATGATGCTATAAGGGGTTATGACCTGTATGAGGGAAAAGTCCTGGTAGGAGGAATAGTGCCAAGAGAGATGGTTAATGGTGATCCAAGTGTCAGACATGTTCTTCAGGCTTACATGCAATCTGTAATGTTATTTGATGATGAAATTGCTAGGGTTGGAGTACAGAGGCACAGTCAAGGGTTGAATGTTGGGATGATAAAGGAATTGAACAAGAGCTATGGATCTATTTTATTCCTACTTAAACACAAACACCACGACAATGTGATTGGCCTTGAACCATGTGTTTCAAATGAGGATTGTAGTTTGGAAGGAATAGAGGAAGTTGGAGAGAATGATGACATAGATGTTCAGTAATAGCTTACAGATTGCAAAGAATGAGAATGGCCTGTTGGGCAGGCAAAAAATATTGCTGTGGTCTTATTTTTATATTTTGGGGTCAATGTGAAGGTGTATGTAGAGGGACAATGTTGTAACCTCCATTTTTTTGGTAGGTTGTGTTGCTAAATTGATAATGTGACAGATATATAAATTGGTTTGTGTGGGGTTTTTGTTCGTAATTTTTTGGGTTGTTTTCCAAAGGTTTTAGCGAAGCAATGCCAGCGGGTAGTTAGCTAGAAGAAGGTTGAAATGTATATGTTTAATGCAATATGAAGGGAATCAATTGAATGAAATCAGAGACATGGCAATAGAGCCTAGTTTTTTTTTGGCATTGTTCTTGAAACATGGGTAATTAATTGTATTTATGCCATACTATTGTTTGCAATATTTAATGGGTATACAGTTCACCCCAGATCCTGAAAGGTATAGGTGGTTTGATAGTCGAGATGTTCAAAGTTTGAACAATTGTTTTTTCTACTGTTGTCATAGTATGCATTATTCGTTAACAATTGTTTGCCTATGTTTGGATGTTAATTACCATGGTGGAGGTAGAAAACCCACTGTGATTTTTGTTTCAAGGGAAAGTATCTTCTGTTGTAATGAAAGGAAGAAGTGTTGTTTATTTGAAAATTACGTGTAAATAGCCATTGTAATGTCATATAAATTCGAACAACCTATATATATATATAGAAATAGAATGAATGTTATTAGTATTTTGTTACCTCTCCATCACGTAGTTGACTAGAATTGGTTGCAATGTGTAGTTCGACACTTTCTTTAGTTGGCATCCCACATTCTACCTGTTGCTGGCTAATATCCCTATTGTGCTTGTGTATGTTATAAGCTCTCAGATTGTTATTGGAGGTGCTATTTTATTTTCCCATGCAATGGTTTATTTAGCCGTGCTGATTGTTTACGTATATTGTTGTGTTGGGTCAGGAGAGGCATGTTCGTTCGTGTAGCATATTTATGTGTTACTATGGCATGCGTCCATTCCCTTTCATTGCAACTTTTCAATGTAAGACTATCCATTTGTCCTTTTCAAATTGTCTGAGAGCAAAGAAAAAATAGGTGGGAATAGTTATAATTTTTGAAGTCTATGCAGCCATTTAATTATATTGCTTGTCGTAGTGATTCCTTATATACATCAAAGATAATGAATAATATTAAATATAGAAGTTGTATGTTGTTCCATATATATGTCGACAAGGCAATAAATGTTTGTTTCTATTCAGTAACAAATACAAACCTCCATAATAGGGTAACTTGTCAAATACGGGTTTATATAAAATTTAGCTTGTATTTGAATCAGGGGACCCCCTCATGGATACAATGGTGGATGAGAGGAGCAGAATATTATGTGCCATTCTTTTGTACAAATGGTAAATATGTTCACAGTCTGTAAATAAATGTGTAAGCTCTATGTCAGTTAATTAGGCCATTAGCCTATTTGTATAGAAGATGTCATTTGTAAAATGAAATAAGAATAAATAAGATAGATGCAAATAAGAAGAAGAAAAGAATGCGGATAATTATATTGTGAACTGAGAACTTTACACTGCATTCTATATGTTAAGTTGATATGCCATTCGAAGTGGTTTTATTTGGGAGGTCGAAGGCACAGAATGTATCTGCAACTTGACTGGCCAGTAACACTCCCGTTATTTAATATGGGTAGGCCAGTATGTCGATGTAGTACAAGGACAAATTTATGGAGATCTGTTATTCATTTGAGGGGATGTAGTTTGGGGCAACTCTGAGGGCTTTGGACGATGCAAATTTTTGGTGGTAAGAATTGTAAGATAGTATGGTCTTGGGATGTCTATAAATATTATTTTGTGTGACTCCATCGAGAAGTTGGCTAGCTTACTAATATGTCAACTTAGCCTTGTCAGGAGACAGTGAGGGATTTCAAAAGGACATCTCCCAGATTGGCGAGGTCTACCCATTCATCAAGGAAACTGGTAATCATTTGCATCGTACCAATATCATATAATTAGAATGAGTGTGGCTTAAAAATGCATATATATTTGGTTCATGTTCTACAACCTTCAAATGACATGTGTTTTATTGTCATCATAACTTTGTTTACTCCAAGGTGATTTAAGCATTGTGCCTGGGGTGGAGGACCCCTTGAATGAAGCAGGTGAATGTGATTCAATTGGTCACGCTGAGAGAGGCACCCTTGAGGTTGAAAGAGGGAGTGCTTATGTCGATAGTGGCAGTGGTGAAGAAAATGAGTAGGATGATAATTATGCTACTGCTCAGAACTATGATGCTTTGGAGGAGCCCAATATTCACAGTGGTCGGGGAGATGGTTTGGATTCTCAGATCGATTGTAAGGTTTAATTTATCTCACAAACCTTCAATGATGATGTAATGTTTAGGAATAGTGTAGTCATCCTTCTTGCCCGACGATATTATTTTCTATCTTGTAAGCTTTGTGGTTGTACAAAGTTTTAATTGTTCTGGCGCGTTGTCCATAGGGGGCGACCGATTACAAAATTGAAAGGTGCAATAATAGATTAGTATATTATTGCATTGTTGGTCTGTGTTTGGTAGATGGAGGTCTCAAATTTTGGGACCTTGCAAGGATGAACATTCATAGGATGCAGATTCACGAACTTCCATTGATTGAAGCACCCAAACGCGAGTGACCTGTCTCAGCAAACCCAAAACAACATTACTCTAGTTATAAAGAACATGGGTACTACCAAAGGAGGGAGAGAAATGACGATTACCAGATGAGGATGAGGTATGCAGCCCAAAGAAAGTGCTTAGAGAAGTGCATATGCAAGTTGTACAAGAAGGCATCAGTGGAGCTCCTCCCAGTAGTAGGCAAG
Source organism: Chamaecyparis obtusa (assembly GCA_027943335.1). Taxonomy (NCBI): domain Eukaryota; kingdom Viridiplantae; phylum Streptophyta; class Pinopsida; order Cupressales; family Cupressaceae; genus Chamaecyparis; species Chamaecyparis obtusa. The sequence goes on from BSBK01001693.1 coordinate 1,350,546, forward strand.
GTGAAGATCAAAGAAGAAATGCGTCAATATGAGAGTCCATCGGCCAGGCAGAAAAGACTGAGAAAGGTGTTAGCATTGGTGCACAGAAAAGATTATAAGGTATTGGAAAATTGAGGATGAATTAGGACTCTGGTTTCTAATTCTTTTTAAAAATTGTTCACTTTGCTGTTATTTTGACTCACATTGAAAAAATGCGTAACTGATAGGGCAGTCTAGGACCATCTAAAATTGTGTGCGAGGACATTGATAGGGATACACCAATTGATGCATCGCCTGCCACGCCAGTTGCAACCGATAATCCTTATGAGAAGCGATGCCCCATGCAACAAAAGAAGATGGAAATCAGGAGGAAATCTTCCTGGAAAAATGAGGTTTCTAATTTTTGTGATGGGCTTGAGGAGTTCAAAATGGGGTCGAACTCTAGTGACAAAAGTCAGAGGCTAGAGCAAAGGAGGAAGATAAAATTATCTTCTCATGGTTGTGTTGAGTTAGAGGAGAAGGTAATATGGTATTATAAGTATTCATTTATTATTCCATTTCATCACTCACCTTGGAATTCACAATACAATCAATGAGTCCCGAATTAATTACCATGTCAGGCATCTATGTATAAAGGACATGGTTTAGCAGAGCAGGGTGGTGGAGATGAAGAATGCACTATCTTGGCTCCCCCTATTTATGAAGATCAGGGTACTTATTCTGTTGGGCAGAAACCTAGGAGTTCATACAAGTTGGTGCAAGGAATGCATAGAAAAGAAATGTCACTGGACCGCAATGAGAGGGATGTCAGGGTAAGTCTCATGTGGTGGTTGTACGCAATTCCTTATCTACATTATTGTCTTGGTGTTAACGATGTTGACCATTGTGAATGGTGACATAGTCTACATTGGAGGGAAATGGAGGTGAGGACGGGTGTGCATGTGAATAGGTAAGTGCTAATTTAGTTGAAGAAGTGGTATCTATATAATTAGTGTTCTAATGTGTAGGCACTTTTTTGTAAACACATTTGAAAGTGTCATTGTCGATAACATGTTTTCTTAAAACATGTTCTTATATGTTATGTCAGGCCGAGAGTGCTGGGGTTAGGACAAACAACCCTCCCATCATCCAAGCCCCAACCAGAGATGTACATTTTATTTTATCGGTCAATGTCTTACAGTAGAAATGAAAGTGGATGCGGACATAGCGTAAACTGATTTATTGTCTTGTAGGAGAGTCCCATTCAAGTTGGTTCTATGCCGGTGAGTGTGTATTATGTTTCAGAGCAAAGAAAAAAGCTATTGGGAACATTCTGTCATGAGCTATTGCACTTTTCAAGACCTACACCAAGCAATTCTATCAATAATGTAATAGGCTATCTTATTTGTAGTTGGCAGTCTCTTTCATAGTGTCATACCAGTCCCTTCACTTGTTATGTACTTTACAGGATTGCGGTATACAAGAAAATGTCTGTGGACAAACAAGTGTGGGGCATCACATTATTGGTGAGTTTGCGTGAATGGAGTTGGGGATGGAAACTGATAGTGCCAGTGAAGTTTGGCGTAGTAAAGTGGACAATTCCCATAGCCTTTCTGAATCAGTAATATTAGGATTCTTTAATTTTCTATGCCTCTTTAACCATGATTCATATGTCTTTCTGACACATGAGTTTGGTTCACCCATGTACATTTTTCAAGTGTAGGCACCCATTATTGACGAGAAGTCCTCAGAGGAAGGTGGTTACACATATGCAAGCGGAGATCACATCAAGTTGCTAACAAACAATATATTGGGTGGCAAAGGCATTATTGTAGGTGTGGGTATGAATGTGAAATGCCACAAAAAATGACTACCGTTGGGCACTGTGAAAGTCCAGATCGTAGAGGTCATTGACCCCCATGCTAGGTTGCCCTTTCCTCACTCTTTTTCAGAATCTTTATGTGACTCCCTTAAATCTTTCAAGGTGTGGAAAATTTCAGACCTCAGTTGTCCTTTTCCTATGATGTAGCAAGAGGTATTATTCCTTTCAGTTTTTTCCATGTCTGATTATAAATTTTGTTTAAGTGTATGGTAATATTCTCGTCGACATTGTTTTGGAGCTTGCACTCATCAAAAGTTGTTTGCGTAACTCTAGGAGAAAGTGGGTGACACCTTGATAGTGGACATAGAGTCCAGTGAGCTATTGGGTCCTCCCATTAAAAGAACTAGTGTGAGGATTTGACACCTTGGTATAACGCCTCCAACAGTGCACAAGGACTCGAAGAAGCGGAGCAGATTCTATGCAGGAATTTCTTTACTTGCGCAAAATAGACAGAGTAGGAGGAAATGATGAGGGGTCTAAATTAAGTCATTACCATAGTGAGTGCCACAATAGGGTTACTAACATTTCTTAGATTGAGTTTAGTTAATTTGGTGATGTACACTTTAATGGGATCTACAATGAGTTCAATTCACAGATAGATTCCCTTGTGTTACTTAATTATTCTTCATTAAATGCCCATTTGTGTGGGTAGCCTTTGACAGTTGATAATGTGCGCTATTATATTTGCATTGTGTGTGGTGCGCATACAAGGCATTTCCATTTGTGGTACATTGTTATCATGTTACTAATTAATTCTTTTACTATGTTGCATAATTGAATGATGAGTCATTATATTACCATTCTGTATAATAGTAATTTTAATGAAATTATTGGTGATCTGTGAATAGTATGATGCACTACCAAAGGCTTTTGTTTTTAATGTAGAATATTTACCTTTACCGGTATCAACTTAAACCCCGATTCACATTTTTCTTTGTTAGTGGCATTATTTGCAGTATAGTACTCTCAAGAGGTGCATATATATGTTTGGCACTATAAGGTGGATTTTATCCATGCGTTCATGTGCATTCCTTTGTTTGGGTCCCAGTTTTACTGTTTGCTATTATGATATTTGATATGTCATTCTGCTAACCATTTGGGGTTATATGTTTTTCTATTAATATAACACATTGGGTGCTTACGAAAACTAAATTGCCTAATTACTATTGCAAGTGAAGGGCATCAAAATGCTATTACTAAAGCAGGCTAATGAAATGTTTTTGTTTGTCACTTACTGAGGTTTCAAATCCAGTCTCAGCATTTTCTGTAACATCCTTGTTAGGACTATAGTATGTTAATGAGCGTCATTGTACATGATCCATGTAGTAAAATTATGTATTTAATCACTTTATGTAGATGCTCCCCCTCTGCATCTCAGAAATAAGTTTTAATGATTCTTTTTATGATGATTTTGTTGCAGATCAGGCATAACACACTACATACTAGCTTTTTGGTGGCCTGATAGTGGAGGTATAAAGTACCTATATGCCCTCATGTGCTTATTCCTTATTTAACCAATTTGATAGTATGGCAACTTGTGTGAGTCCCAATAAAGTTCAATCCTCATTAACCAACTATAATTGCACTATTCGGAAGCAGGGATGGGCAAACGAAAAGATGCTCCCATAGAGCTAAAGGGTGGGGAAAAATCTACCAAGCATAACCCTATCAATACATGTTTCAGAAATCTACCTTCTTCAATGGAAGCACCGTTGCCAGGAGTAACAGATGCTGTTGGTGTGGCCAAGAGTGGGAAAAATGCAGCTATAGACGATCCCCTCATGATTGATATGTCAAAGAGTTCAGTATGGAAATTGACTGAAAGTCATATTTTGCTTCAATGCAATCATATTACTGTGATATCGCAAAAGTTGGAGTCTGCTGAAGCAGAGAGAAAACATCTTTTGTTGCAAAATTCAAAATTTTAGAAGAAAAATAGTGACCTTGAGAGGTTGTTTGTAGAGTTGATAGAGAAGAATGTGAAGCAAGAGTAGGAATTGCTTGAACAATAGTTGATTAGTAGCAGTGTGGAGGTAGCCCTTGCTTCTAACAAGAAGATGTTTTCTGACTCAACTAATAAGTATGATGTGATGCTAGGTGTTTGGAGACATCACACAGATGTGTGGAAGGTGAAATTCATGGAGGCGGCTGGATTGACTCCTAATAGTCTCTAAGAACCTATTCTATTCGTGTCAAATCACCATGGATGTGGACACCTGTTAAAATGTGGATAGTTCTATCTGTGTAATACAACATGTTCATGATAGGCTGCATGCTATTCATTTTACTGACAAGGCCCATTTGTCCCCACTTGTACTAAGTAATGCAATAGCAAGTGATGGTGAATACATGGACTTTGAAATTTATGTATATGTAAATAAGGGACAACATGACTAATTACAAAGATCATTTCTCTTCCCTCAACACTGATTCATAATACATAAAATAGACAATTATTGTTAATGAAAAATTTGCACCTCTTGCCATGTCTTTTATGTCCATGGATTGCACATGTAATTTTCAATTGTATTCTTTGGCGATTGGTCTTAAACTTAAAAAAGGTGTTTATTATATGTAAAATATTAGAAATATTTTGAATTATTCTAAGTAACCATATGCAGCAGGCACACACTTCTCTCTATGCTACGTGCATTTTTGCATGTTTAAACTTGAAAGAATTGCATTGGATTTGCAAGTGATGGCAAATATGTCGACTTCAAATTTTACGTATACATAAATAAGGTACACCGTGGATAATTACAGTCATCATATCTCTTCTATCAACACTGATCTTGTATACATAAAATATACAATTATTGTTACTGATCAATTTGCACCTCCTGCCACGTCTTTTATCTCCATGCATTGCACGTATACTTTTCAACTGTATTCTTTGCTGATTTATCTTAAACTTAAAAAAGGTTTAAATAAAATTAACTGATTTGGAACATTTTTTTATTCTTCTCAGTAACCCTATGCAGCAGGCACACACTTCTCTCTATGCTATGTGCATTTTGACATGTTTTAACTGGAAAGAATTACAATGGCTTTGCAAACTTGATCATTATTTTTAGTCTAACACTTGCATATCCATATTGTTCTATGTTATTTTGCATGGATTGGATATGTATTAATGCATTATCTATTTTCCTATTCTCCCTTCAAGTAATCTGTTCAATTTTACAAGTAGGTATTCGCATGGGGAGAATTCGCATGAATATGTGAATTTCCCCAATGCTAATTTCTTGGGGCCTTGGATACAGAGTCCTTAAAAAAACACTCATTTAATGATAGTTTGTGTGGGAAAACTATGGATGTAATGTAGTTGTGGACTTGGGTCTCCAAAACCAAGACGGGTGCACCTAATCCAGTGAATATAACACTTTTACAACAGCAAGACTAGATTCAATACAACAGATATATAACAAGAAAGTGCAAAATGATAACTAAGCATTCAATTGACTCTCCATTGTTATGAAAGAACATCTAACCTCTCAACAATAATACTTAAAGAGTTCAACTGGTTTTTACTTCAAATTTGCAAATTGTAACAACCTTGATGAATATGTACCAATACGAGATATTCACAATAGTAAATGCACAATTCTACGGTAAAAAACATCATGTATTTACTATGAAGTTGGTTGTAGTTACCCAACCTTTTCACAAGGAAACAAGATGTCTACACAGCCATCATCTTTTTAAGATCAATGGCTAAGCTTTAGTCGTACATGCAGGATTAAATATAAGATAGATGAAATGTTAAGTGCACAGGTGCGGCGAGGGAAACTGTTGTGTGTTTTTGACGCCATCTATGCTCCCAAAGGAATGCACTTCCGTGCAAATTTGAAAAATCTAAAATCACAGCAATTTTTTACAAAAATCTCAGGATCTGTTCTTCAGGACAATGTCAGTGACAGTTACATTTATAGTAATGCGAACATGTCAAAAACACAGAACACTTGTGGAAAGCACATAACATTTTTTCCATTTGCACATGCGCACTTGCATTCGTTCACACATGCGCACTTGCATTTCCTCTATGCCATAAGTGGGACCGATTGCATAGATAATACTTGATGTTTTTGTGTGCGAGGTTTTGCACTTACAATCGAAAACACATAATAGTTTCCTATCACTGACAAGACCGAACATGTTATGAGACAGTTCGCATCAAATGAAAAAGCGAAAGCGCTGCAAGAAAAGGGTGACAAAATTAATTCAAGTTCGGACACCTTCTACCTTTGCCAGTCCATTCTCTTTAATTCAACTCATGTTGAAGTTAATATTCAAAGGCTTACTTCACTATTAAGTAAGGACTGGCAGTAAGTAGTAGAGTTCGGGCATTTGAAAGTAGTCTTTTTATTTTGCTGAAGAACGGGAGATGCAAAATTTTGAGCTTTTTTGGGTAAGATGCGGTGAGGGAAATTGTTGTGTTTTTTCGATGCCATCTATGCTCCCGAAGGAATGCACCACAGTGCAGATTTGAAAAATCTGAAAACACAATAGATTTTTACAAAAATTTCAGGATCTGTTCTTCAGGACAATGTTAGCTACAGTTACATTTAAAGTAATGTGGACATGTCAAAAACATAGAACACTTGTCACATCACACATGCGCACTTACATTAGGGCATGGAAAACACTAGTGCATTTGGACGTGGACATGTGGCATTCAGACATGATCCCATGAAGATAAAAGACGTGCACTTTGACGATTAATGGATAGCGCCAACCATGAGATTAAAAATGATGTAATGGTCAAGATATAAATATATAAGTATCTTTAAACCATCGGGGGATCACGCCTTATTGACGCGTGTTCATATTTTTGACCGAAACTAGCATCATACAAAAACAGTCGATGTTTTCGACATCACACTTGCATAATTACGATATTGCATGTGGAAAGCACATAACATTTTTGTTGTTCGCACATGCACACTTGCATTTCCTCTATGCTATAAGTGGGACCGACTGCATAGAAAATATTTGATGTTTTTGTGTGCGGGCTTTTGCACTTACAATAAAAAACACATAATAGTTTCCTATTGCTAACAGGACTAGACATGTTATGGGACAATTCACATCAAATGAAAAAGAAAAAATGCCATAGGAAAAGGATGACAAAATTAATTCAAGTTTGGACACCTGCTACCTTTGCTAGTCCATTCTCTTTAATTCAACTCGTGTTGAAGTTAATATTCAAAGACTTATTTCACTGTTAAGTAAGGACTAGTGTTAAGTAGTAGAGTTTGGGCATTTGAAAGCAGTCTTTTTATTTTGCTGAAGAATGGGAGATGAAAAATTTTGAGCATTTTTGGGTAAGACTTGGATGGAAAATGCTGAACAATTTCATATTTCTGGTCTACAAAAACTAAGAAGCCTATAACAGGTGGAACAGGTGTGTTGTATGAAAATAAATTTTGTTAAAAAAAGCATTTATATTTATTTCTATTTGTCTGATTTTTTTGTGATACAGTAGGTCCTTACAGTATTTTGTCTTGATAGTTTAAAAAATATGATTTATTCATGTGACATTATTATAGAATTATTGTTTTATCAGTTAATAGATTTGGGTTTTTATTGTGATGGGTTGTAGATTCAGTAGGAGCACCAAAAATTATAGTTTTAGGTTTGGGTGTCCATGGAAAAAGTAAACCAGCCTGTCCGTGAATGTGTAGGGTATGGCTGCTCCTTCAATAACCATGCAAAAACACACAATGAAATGGAAAAATGGTCGAAACTACACAGTAGTTTCCATATTTACTCATGCATAGAAAAAAAAGTGATTGGGATCAAGAAAATAGAGATTAGCGGAGCTCTGTGCACTTACCCTTTCATCCATCTTATATTTAATCGTAGTTTCATGATTTAAAACCTATGTTTGTTGTTTGAAAAATATATGACCACCCAATTACAGTACAGATGCCAACATAGGTAAGTACTAAAAATAGTTTGTCCATGGACAAAAAAAAAACTAGTCTGGGCATGAATTTGTAGGGTACGGCTGCTCCTTTAATGGGGACACAAAAACACACAATGAAATGGCAAAATGTTTGAAAATACACAGTGTTTTCCATATTTAGTCAGGCATAAAATAAACAAAAGCGATTGGAATGATGAAAATAGATATTAGCACGTAGCCCTGTGCACTAACCCTTCCATCCATGTTATATTTAATCGTGTTTGCCCGATTGAAAACTAATGTTTGTACGCCAACATAGGTAAGTAGCCAAAATTTCTCATTTCGGCAGAACATTACCCATCGCAAGGGGCCAAAAGTAATGAAGCGATCACCCAAGTTTTCACCAATTTTATAGATAGTATTATTAGTTGTAAGCGTTTAATATTTTGAATTAATACAACATACCAGTTCCTTTATTAGACAATAAGTTATCTGTTATACTAACCTTACCTTAACTGTCAATACAACTTTACATTTACTATTGTTTTACACTTGAATTGAAGGTGATACATTTTAGAGGATGTGCTAGTTGCCGTTATTTTTTGGAAAATAGTCATCGAAAGGACAAGATCCTTTGTAAGTCCTATTCAATCAGTATTATCAGTTGTAAGCATTTAATATTTTGAATAAGTTATCTGTTATACTAACCTTACCTTAACTGTCAATACAACTTTACATTTACTATTATTTTACACTTGAATTGAAGGTGATATATTTTAGAGGATGTGCTATCTGCCGTTATTTTTGTATTCAAATATTTATATATCTGAGTTATATAGATGTATTTTATAGATTATTAAAAAATTTATTTAAATGTTATGGACAGGGAATAAAGTAAGGACTGCCATAAAGTAATCCATGCTTATAGATTTTGTTTTTGTACATTAAAAACATATTACTAAGAATTTTGTGCTTCAGTTTTGTAGGAGACTGCATTCATTGAACATGGACAACACAACAAGAGAACGTCTCTGTTAGCTGCCAGATGAGTTGCAGCGGTAGATTCTTTTTGCCAAAACCACAAATGCGTGGTGGTTCGGCTGGGGAATTGCATATTCTCTCCATTCTCTACACCCTCATAGTGTAGAGATCACCATGGACGTCTGGTCCTTTTTCTGCAATGCTCTTGAGAGCGACAGGTAGACAACCCTGATTAACAATGTTATGTCACTGTGGCCATCAGGGAGCCAAATAATAGTGATGGATTGTAGTTATGAGGTGACATCATGGGGGACACAGCTAGTAGATGTAGTTCCTAAACATGCCATCAAATTTACAACTCGAGGCATTCGAGCGTTAAGAGTAGTGTTGGATTACAACACAATCTTTAGGCTGAGTCATAGGCCACCCAGATGATGACGCCATTGAATGGGGACCATGGTCAATGGTGTTTGCAGGTTTCCCGAGTGACTTATAAAATTAAACTTACTTATTTTTACACATGCCCATACATTTGCCATACATTTTTGGGACCTTCATGTGTGACGCATACTATTATGCTACTTTCCTATTTGATACCTTTTGATGCTTGTTAAAAATTTTGCTTTTCATGATAGATGTAATTTGTTTTCAATATTGGATATGTTGGTTTAGTTTGGAGATTAGAAATGTATGCTTCTAACATAAATTAAAAGTATATTTATGGATGACATTTCTAACTTACAGATTTGGAATATAGTTATAAATCATATTTTGATATTTGGAGTGGTTTTATCAGTGTTAGGAAACCAGTGCCATAGGTCTTTTATAGAAAACTCCTTTGAAAGGCTTAAAATAATAGTTGAAAATTTGGTCAATGGTTGTTAGGGTCTTATTACAGCATCAAATAACACCAAAAACATATTTGCAATGCAAAAACCATTAGAAGGTATAATTACATTCTATATGATCTATAGGTGCTCGTGCACCAACGTTTGAACTTATTTGGCTGTTTAAAACTTCTAATTTCAACAAAAAATGTGTTAGGTTTCTAACACGTTAACTTGTGTGATATGTTATTAGAATGTCGTAAGTTGTGTTTATTTCTGTAAAGACATTTCTGTCTAAATTCCTATATACTATTTAAGATTTTAATATATTTGATAGTTGAAAAACATTATAAGTGAACAATTAGTACATTGGAAATATATAATAAATAGAAATAGATGATCTAAATATATATTTTCAACATCCATTTTCTAACTACGATATAAACCTTGCTAGTTATAATAGTGATAGTTGAAAGCATCACATATATATAAAATGTTTGATGAATAAAATCTAAAAAATAGGAAAATTTAGTTGATATGTGCATAGTTTTTATAGGTCTATATAATACAATTATATGTTAAGAAGGATTAGTTGGTAGAATTAAATTTTAGTATACAAATATGGATTAAAGGAAAACACAACAAATCTCAAAATTAAACTAAAATGTATTGCTCAAATTTAACTTATGTACCATACTATTGTACGATTAAGGATCATTTAAGAAATGATGAACATCAGGTGAGTTGGGTTCTTAGGTAGGGGTCTATCTCTAATCTTAACACTAATCCTATACTACAATTCCAAGCATGATATAAATGTAAACCTAAAAATTATATTAACCATTATCTTAACCCCAAACCCTAACCCCAACAGTAATACTAATTGTAATATTTATATTTATATAGTATTTTTATTTTAATAGTACTTGTAATATTACTATGTTAAATTTTACAAACAAAGAAGGAACTCACAAGAAACACACAAAGAAGGTACATATGCTAACCATAATCATAAACTCTACTCCACTCCTAATCCTAACTTTGACAAAAATAGTAACCCTGGCCATACGATTATCTACCCAACCCTAAGCATCATGCTAACAATATTCATAATCTTAAACCATGAATAGTAATCCTAATCAAAACTCTAAATCTTAACAATAATCCTAAATCAGAGGAATATAATATAAAACCTAAGCTTAATTGAAATAGCAAATCCTAAATCCCAATGTAAGCCATTTTATTATCCTGAAATAGTGCACACATTTTAGATTATTACCCTTTCGAAATCGTCCAAATTCCTAAAAGAAAAATTGGTATAATAAATGTTGAACTATAATCACAATCCCAATCATAAGTGCCAAGAGCTAATCCTATATCATAACCTTAATAAAAACTCTAACTTTAAACATAATATTAATCATGATGTAAAGTCGTATTGTAATCGTAATGGTAAGCCTAATAGTGTTAAGCCTAATTGGTAAACCCTAATGCACGTTAAGCCTAATTGGGTATCGAGTGGTCTAATTGAGTCTAATTAGGTTCTATTTGGTCTAATTGAGTCTAATTAGGTCCTAATTTGTCTATTGGTCTAACTAGGTTCATATTAAGTGAAAATAGGTCTAATTTGTTGTAACTGTGTCCTAATTGGGTCGTAGTGGGTGTATTTGGGTCCTAATTGGTCCCAATAGGTCTAATTGGGTCAAATTGGGTCCTAATTAGTCCAAATTGGTTTAGAATTAAGTCTAATTAGGTCCTTATTGGTATAATTAAGTCTAATTGGTCATAATTGAGTATAAGTGGTCCTAATTGGCCCTAATTGGTCTAATTGGGTCTAATACCTTCCTAATTGGTCGTAAATTAGGTCTAATTAGGTCCTAATTGGTATAATTGAGTCTAATTAGGTCCTATTTGGTCTGATTGGTCTAATTAGGTCCTAATTGAGTCTACTTAGGTCCTCATTGGGTCTAATAGGGTCTAATTAGGTCCCAATTAGTTGTAATTGAGTCTAATTGACTCTAATTGGTCCTAATTGATCTAATTAGGACCTAATTCTAGTTGTATTTGAGTTTACGGTTATGTTTGAAATAGGGAGCTATGATTAGAGTTCAATTAACATCTTTGGGGAACATGAAGATGTGCTCTCTGATTATAAAGGAGTGTCTCCTCTTTTCATTTGTAGGAAGCCCTTTTCAATAGAAATCAACCAACCAAATATCAAGGTCATATTTTTATTTTATGTCTAATAATTATATATATAGTTTTAATTTTAATTTTATATTTATATTTAGTTTTAGATTTAGATTTAGAATTAGATTTAGATTTAGATTTAGATTTAGATTAAGGATTTCATACAAGCTTTGGATCCCTTTAGAAAAGACAAAATAACTCAAACCATATACGACAAAAAATGACAAGTACAACACTTTCTTGATATATTTTTACAAAGTTGCTTATTGACTTAGCTAAATCCTAGCTTATATAAAATCCAAATTAAATGACCCTTGAAATCTAATAGTCAACCTAACTCTATCTCTAATTGAACTCTAATTATAACCCTAAGTATAATCATACATTATCCATATTCAAACCCTTACCATAATCAATACCTACGTATAGTTAGCTTCAACCCCAACTGTATCTCAAATATTTCCCTCTAATTGAATGCTAACCCTTACCATAATCAATACCTATGTATGTCCTTACCCTAACCATAATCCTAACCTTAAATCCTATACTTAGTAAACGTTGAACCCTAAGCATAAATGCTAAAATATAATAAAAAATGGTAAACCATAATCATAAGCCTACACCAAATCCTATCGGTAATTCTAATATTTAAATTAATCCTAATCTTACCCTAACACTAACCCAAACCATATCCCTAGGTTTAATGGTAAACCTTTATCCAAACCCTAACCCTAATACTAAGCATGTTGTAAATGCTAACCCTAATGATAATCCTAATCGTAAGCCCTAATTTGAAGCGCAAACAAAATCCTAACCTTAACCATAATACTAACCATGATGTAAACCCTAACCATGTCAATAATACCAATTCTGAAGCCCTAATCCCAACCCTAAAACTGAATTATATAGTTAATGACTTCTACTTCATCAAACTTAGGCAACTAATAAACCAAAACTCTGTTAATATAGATACATTTATAGTTATCCAGACATGTCGAAAACACATAACACTTGGCACAATGCACCTACGCACTTACATATGGGGCATCATAATGTAATCATGCAACCTTTATCAATCGATATGTGCAAGTGGGACCAAACTCCAAACAAATAACGGTTACCTTTAGTCCTTTAATATTTCTGTAAGAAGGTAATTAAAGCATCGACCGACTGCAATTTTCCATTTTGAAATGACCGTAGATCTTACTTGATGTAACGATTGTCACATAGCCACAAAGACAAGATGGAAATTTTTTTAACCATTGTGGCAACTCGACAGCAGTTGGATATTTCTTAACTGAAGATTGATAGTCATTATTTAAATTCAATCAAAATTGGTGCAAAAGCAAATTCACTCGTTGAAGTCAAATTTGAATTTCCAGAGAATTTATGGCCAAACCATGTGGAATAAATTGTCAAAAGGTTAAAGTTTTAAATGCCAATATAACTTGTTCATTGATTCATTTCCAATCGCTTGAAGTCATAGAATTTGCAGAGCCCTTGCCAATAAATTTGCAGAGCAGGTCACCACTTCCTGAGGATTTTCTAAAATTGGTTAGTATTCTGTGAAGATTTTATCCCTGCTGTTGTTTGCTTGGAGTTTTTTTTAAAGAAGTGTGAATTTATTTTTGTTACCTCTCTTAATTTCTTGTATTATCGTCAAAACCCATGAATTCTAAAAATGGCGCATAGAAAGAGAATTAACGGGAAAGATTGAATATCATGAGAGGGGTGTGCATGAAGATCTCTTGCAACAGTTTGATCATTTGACTAATGACACAGTCAAGGTAAAGGGTTTAACACCAAGAGAGGCTAGGGTTGGAATTGCAGATGGCCTGTATGACAAAGGGAATTATATGATGGATGCCAAAATTGGGATCTCTGGTTTAGAATTGTTCAGAGTAGGGTTTGGCCAAAGACATACTTTTGCTCCCACTAGTAATGTATGGAAATTTGACCTGGGTAAACTCATTGTGCCAAATGTGTTCATGGATGCAGACATTATGATCCAAGTAGCACATAAATGTGATCAAGTAATTAGGGTTGTTACAAGGGATATAAGTGGAAACCCTTTAATCAGTATTTCAGCTGAGGAGATTAGAAAGGTTTTTGGGTTAAGTGAACCAATTGTTGACTGGAAAGAATAGATTTTGATGACTTAAAACAAGTATATGATGCTCAGAGAGATTATCTTAGAAGTGGTCCTTTGAAGGAATTCTATAATAAGATTGGGGGTTTGATTACAGTAGGGCCAAACACACAAGAACCTTTCAAAGTAGACTACTTGAACCCTAAGGCAAAAGTTGTGTACCAGTCATTATGCCAGATATTTGGAGAAGATGTTCAGGAGAGGATTCCAGTAGACTTCATGTATATGATGGTTGAAATCTTGCACCCTTTCTTGGCTGTTACTTTTGACTTTGCCCCTTTCTTAGCTGAATTGATTCATGAGGGATTAATGGGAATCCTAAATAAGAAAGTAGAGAAACCCTTTTGCTGGTATTCCTTGTTAATGTATATGTTTCTATATAAAGGTGAAAATTACTTTGAAAAAGAGATGGATTTGATGAGGTAGAAGGATGGTGAACAAATGCTAGTACAATTATGGAACCTCAACATGACTTGGGATAGAGTTGAGAATAGTTTTGTCAATTTTGATAGATGTTTTGCATCAAGGCTTAGGGCCTTGTTATTTCTACAAAATCCAAGAATCCCGAAGGCCTTGTTAGAACTTCTTAGACCTAAACAATTTTCTACTGACATCAAAATTGTACATAATTGGGGTGATTTTATCTTTTACCTAGTGTCTACTATAATTAGAGAGTATGGCTTCTGAGGGACCCCTTTTGTATTACCATATCAAGTCCCTCTCAAGATTGGGGTTGCAGAATTTTTGAGACAACTTGGGGACTTGCAAGAGAACAATCTCATAGGGAAGGGAAGAGGAACTCTCTTTCCTACTGTCACCATAGCCCACCAATTTGTGATCGCTAAGGGTGGATGGACCCACATGGATGAGATATTGCAACCATATCACATGGCTACTTTAGTTGCTAGGGTAGCAGATCCTCAGGGGTTTTCACAGAACATGTTTCAGAAGAGGACAAGATGTGTTTCTATGGATCATATTTTTAAGTTTCCTGAAGATATTATCAGGAACATTCCTCACCTATTGGAACAAGAGATCAGGAAAGAAAAATGGCTGGCATATAGAAAGACATTAGATTTTGTACATGATTTTGTTAGGGATTATGATTCCTTAAAAGATTTCATCCCTTTTGAGAAGAGAATAGAAACCCTTATGAGCCATTTTGAAGGTATTATATAGAGCCTAAATGGAAAAAAAGAACAAGTCATGCAATTTGAAGCAGATAAAGGGCTAGGTTTGTGTTGAGTAAGCCTGCATTTGTGAAGATGTTGCACCCGGATAGATATATGGTGCAGAAGAAGACCGGATATAGTGTGGTTATACATGGACCATGCAACCAAGAAAAAGAAAAAAAATAGAGGACATCCCTTCCACCTCAAAGGAAGCTGAAATGCAGGACAAAATAGAGGAAATAAAATCAAATTATTGGTTTTGATTATATGTTTCTGACTATAATGATTTCAATCATTCCTTATGAAGTAAAGATACATCTACACAGGCCAGTGCCTTATCCATTGGGAAAATAACACCAGAAAATAGAGCAAATACAAGAATCCTTGAAGAACTTAGCTCATGAACATAAATATAAATACATACACATAAGTCTTGGATAGACTTATAAATTAACAGATTTGACATGAAGGAGAGGTAAAGACCTGAGATTTATATTAAGTATAACCTTTGATCATTTGTATACAATATACGCTGAATTGCAAGCTAGGAAATAACAATATCAACTTGTGCTTCTTCTCTATTACTTGACAAGAAATGATACAAAATATTACAATCCTCGACTGAGGGTTAGGGTTTTCAAAATTTCTATATTCTCAACACCTAGGACTCTCAATGCTTGATATGATCATGGAAAATCCTTTTATATACAAGGAAATGCAACAAGCTATCGATCATATTAGTGTCACAAAACTTTACCCTAAAACTTTACAACAACCCTATTGGGTTTACAATAAATACCTTGATCAAATTTCATCTTGAGTAATGTACTGGTACCTCCACCTATTAAATACATCTTCACTTGGGAACACAAATTTGAGAATTTTAGCCTTTCTGGTGGATAATTGTTCCCACTTGTTCTCCATTTGAGTGATCTTGTGCTGAATAAAGTCAAACTTGGACTTGGTAGATATTAATGTTTCAATAGTGCATATGAAGAACAAAATATTTTCTAAAGTTAAAATGCTAGTCATCCTCACAGAAAAATCATCATCCATATGTGCTCTACATTTGACTAACTCCTTAAGCTCACCATTTTTCTTGAAAACTCCTGGAATTAGGTCACAACAAGGGAGTGTCAATTCTTTCTTCAGTAGATTGGATTTCCTTTCAAAATCATCCAAAATTATACTATATTCTACAAGCCTCTTTACAAATTGATGCACTAGCTTGATCAATGGATCAAGATCAACTTGGCCCTTAGATAGGCAATGAAATAATCTCACATCTGGGGATCTTTCAACCCACTTATTCAAAATTGGACCCAGCTCCTCTTTTTGTTCATTCAAAGATGTGAGCAATATATTCAGTCTGCTAGCATGATCAAACAAAATTATAGGATTCAGATTAGTAGCAAACTGCATCACAGCTTCTATAACTTTCTCCTCATATTTCTGGTCCAAGAGGCATTTAGCCTTCATGTGTTCATCTCTTTGTTTATTCAGCTCTACCATGCTTTTCCTCAAATTATTTGTCTCCTCAAGCAAATGTTACTTTTCCCAACTGATCCTTGCATCTATGTTTTCTTTCGGGAGAGGAGATAGTGGGAATTCAATAATAGGACTAGAAGAAGAGGCCACTACAAGCTTATCAGTCAGCATCAACTCAGGTGATCTATGATCCTGTGGTCTTGACAATTATGGAATCAGCTTGTCCTTTTGGATCAATTCTATCTTCAAATCATTGTAAGATTTAAGGATAGTCTCAAAATTTATCCTTAACTCCTCTTTTTCTTGTGCATCCTTTTCTATTACCTTTACATTGAATCTAGCTATTTCCAAAATAATGTTTGAGGCTTCTAGACCTGAAGTCTCACCAACCCTTTGTACTAGCAAGTTTCCACCATATTTTGAAGAGAGAACCTCTCTTTTCCCTTTATTCTCCTTCCTCTTAAGGGACCACATGACCAGAGCTGCATGGTCATCAGAGAAAGCCACACCCCTGGAAGCCTGTTGTGCCTATTCTACAGTAGATAGGGTCTTCACTTTACTTTTTATGACTGAGTAAAAAATAAAATTGCATCTGCAATATCCCACTCAGGGAGAATTAACACTCCTGTAGTATGGATCATGGCTCTTCCTTCCTATGGGGTTATCTTCTCAAATTTCTTCATCATTTCCCCCTTTGTCTCTTTCTCAATTTTAGTCATATCCCTATTAGGGAATTCTTCTTTCCTTTTCTCACAAATTTCCTTATACTGATTTATTTTCATCCTCCACAAGAACTGAAGAAATGCCCTAGTCTTCACAAACTTGTCATCTGAAATAAAAGAGTCACTAACCTGCTTCAAAATTGGGTCAATTTTTTTACCCTCAAACTCTACCACCATGAGATCCATCTCTATTACTTTGGGTGCCTCTAGCATTCCCTCCTGTATCTCATCATTAGACACAAAAATATTTCCCTCATTACTTAACTGCACTAGTTGCTGAGAAACTCCATGTTCATCCAATTCTAAGGGGGATTGGGAAGGAGAGTATATATCCTGCTCTAGTTGAGACTCCTCTTGTTTTTGCCTCTTTGAGGAAGGCTCCTCTACTATTGGGTCACTCATAGGTCTCTTCCCCCTAGAAGTAGATGGGAGAATCCCATATTTTTGTTGAGTTGGGAGAAGGAAACTATACCCTCTCCTTGGATAAATTGTATAAGTTCCCCTTGGGGTCAACTTTGTGTACCCTGGCTGACTCAAAATTCTCCTAGCTCTCTCAGGATCTGTTCTACTTACTGCAGCCCTCTTTTCATTTGCTGCTTGCATAATTCCCTCCAAATTTTTCATGAGGGCATCCACCTTCTTTTCCCATGGTTCAAAAGCCTTCAGTGGGTCATACTCCTTATCAAAGTTCCCCTTCCCTTCTTGGTCAGGGTTGTCTCCTGTAGATCACCAATTTGCCTCAAAATCTCTGCATACCCTATTTTCAATGGAACTTGGTAAGGCAATATGTAGGGTGATTTTTTACAACCATATACTCTAAAAATAGTAGAAACTAGATATAAAATTATATCACCAAAGTTATGCATGATGGTGATATCTTTGCAATATTCATTAGGCCTAATTAGCCTTAGCAACTCCCTTGGAATTCTAGGATTCTCAAAAAATAATAATGTTTTAAGCCTTGAAGCAAAATTTCTGTCAAATACAAGGAAACTAGCATCAATCCTATCCCATGACAAATCTGTAGTCCATAACTGGACTGGCAATGTTTCTCCATTCTTCTCTTTGACAATATCCATTGTCTTGCTGAAAAACTCACCCTTGTACAAAAACATATGCATTAGCATAGAATACCGTCTAAAAGGCCTATTTATCTTCATGTTTTTCATTCTCATTAATCCTTCATGGATAAGATCTGCAAGGTAAGGGGCAAAATCAAACATTAATGCTAGCTGTGGGTGTAAAGACTATACTATCATGAACATGTAAGGAATTGGCATGTGAGTAGCCTCATCCTCTCCAAAAATCAAAGCCAAAGACTTGTATACACCTTGTGCTCTTAAACTAAATAGGTCCAACCTGATAGGCTTAGGTGTACTTGGGCTAACCATACACATGGTTCCGATTTCACCAAAGAAATCTCTTAAAGACCCTGACCTCATATAGTCCCTTTGTGCCTCATAAATCTCATTGAATTCCCTAAAGTCAATCTTTTCCAATCCAACAGAAGGGTCGTTTAACAAGAAAACCTCTTTGATCTCATCTTCTGTAATACTTATCAAATCATTTCCATTTATATCCTTGGTAGATCTGGTAACAAGGTCATAATATTTAGCAATTTGTATCAAAAGGTTTGCATCCATGAAAACCCTAGGTACAATCAGTTTTCCTATGTCAAATTGCCAAATATTACTAAGAGGAGCACATGAATTTCTCTAAGAGTATGCAGCCCTAAATAAAACCAGGCCATTGTAATCCTTTCCCACCTTGGCATCTCTCATCCATTACCCACTATCATATAGTCCCTCATTTACAAAGTCTCTAGGGTTTTTCGGGACCATTTCTTTCATTCTAGATGGCCCATTCTCTAAATGTGGGAGCAACTGCATTAAATCCTCAAAAACCCCCTTATCCTTATACTCTATTTTTCTCGAGAGTTGTCTTATGGGCGGCATCTTAACTAGGGTTTGAAGAAATGTATGAATACCAAAAAAAAACTACCTGTATATCACAATATAGTAATAACAGAGAAAAATTAAACACTTAGACTTTCTTCTTATAAAAAACTATGTACTTTCAAGATCAAACTGGCCTACCAGACACCTAAGATAATTCATTATTGACACTCGCAAAGAAAACCAATTCACTCATAGAGGAACTTGAAAGAGAAGCGTTGTCTTTAACAATCAAATCAGATTATGTAATCATTGCCAACCCATCGTAGCTCACCCACATGAAACTCATTAAGTCTACCATTATTGAAAAATAGTGGCTTCAACATTCACAGGATGTGAAACAACCATCACAAAATAAAATTTGAACTTGAACCATTCATTTTCCTTCTTTCAGGTGCATCGGACGGCTCGCAAAAATCATTGTCATAATGGACCCTTTAACATGTAGTCCATTCTTGACCAATGAGAATAATTCAAATTATCCATGTGGCGTGCAGAAACTCATAACTAAAAATGGGCCCGCCTCAACAGGTGTTACATTGTTGTCATTTCGCAAGTCGGAGAATCTGACAGCCGAGAGCCTTGAGATAAAGTGACAACCACAAGATTAAAGTGAATCAGATGGTTAGAGAATAAATGGGAAAGACCAAAGTTTGAGGTAAATTTATTAAAGAGTAACCCACTTAAAAGCTAACCATAAAACACATGTGATTCACAATTTTAAAGGTTCATAATGGCACATGTGTTATTTGTATGTTTAGTGAATGAAAAAGTAACATTCAATCATAACAAGGCTTATATCAATTTAGGGTTTACATCCTCTTTGCTCCTTGCTGGGTATAAGGGTTTATCAATTTTATGAAACATGAGGACCCAAAAAAATTTAAGTAGTACTAACATGGTCCTTGAGGAAAAATTAAAACAAAAAAGGCCAAAAAATTGCAAGTGGTGATCTTACAGGAAGCCTTCTAGTAAAAAGGGTTGGTGAGACCTCAATTGTTGAGGCATCAGGCATGACCTTGGAAATAGCCAAGCTCAGCATGAAGGTGGTAGAGAGAGAAGCTAGGGAAAAGGAAGAGCTCACAGTAAAGTTAGAGACAGTGTTGAAAGCCTATGGAGATATGAAAAAGGAGATTAGTGAAAAGGATAAGTTGGTTGCAGACTTGAGAAAGAGGTTGGGGGAACAGGGCCCAATCCAGGTATTAGAACATCTGCATATATCTTCTTCCCATGCTATGCCTTCTTCATCTAGTCCTATAATTGAATACCCCCCTTCCCCTTTACCCCCTCCTTTGAAGGCTGAAGATATAACACAAAGGGTAATGTTAAAAAATGAAAGGTGGGCTCTCTTCGAAAAGGCCAATATATTGAGAAATGAGAGACAATTGTTTGAGTAGGGACAATTGGAAGTGTCCATGAAATATGAAGAGAAAATAAGGGACACAATTTTGCAATTTTTTGCAAGTATAGAGCCAAAGGAAATCTATAAGGTTGGTGAACAATTATCTAAAATTTTGATTTTTTTAAAGGAAGAAATAAACACTATGAACCCAATTTTGGATAAGTGGGTTGCAAGAAAAAATAGGTTGAAATCATTTTAATCTTTGATTAAAACTCAGGAGATTGTGGATATACAGTTAACAAGTACCCATAAGTTTGTTAAAACTTTACTTGAGTTTGCAATAAAGAGGGAAAACTTGGAGAGAAAGGCATCAATTATGAGGGCAACATATCTCCACAACAGTTTGCAAATATTTCCCGGTCTTTTCAAAGCAGATGGAGCCATAAAAGACAAAGAGGGATGGTTAGGACAAATAGATGATGAATTATTAGCCATAATAACCACCATTTTCAAATGCAGACATCAATATTCCCTTTGTCCAAACAATTGTACTATTACAAGATGCCTGGGTACATTTCAAAACCCTATGGAAAGAGGTACATCAAGTAAAATTTGAATGGGACACTTTGTTACCTAAAAGAGATGAGGCACTGGCCTTCCAGTGGCCAAATGAAGAAGTTTATACATCTTGGGAAGCAACATATTCTATGGAGAGTACCAAGAAATAAGAGACATCCACTTAGGCTGCAACAGATGGCACTTCTTAAACTTCGTAAAGCAAAGCAAACAACACAAAGGATCTCATATGTAGAAGGTAACACTTGGTAGAATTTGAACTAACTTTGGAACTTGTTGCAAATTTTGGCACCCAAGTCAATAAGCAACTTATAACAAGAAAGTTTTATACTTGTCAGTTGTTGTCCTATATGGTTCTCATTAGTCTTTTCTAAAGGGATCCAAAGCTTGTATGCAATCCTTAATTTGTATAAAGGGATTCCCAGGATCACTTTGTAATTACCAGAACTTGAACATTTGATTGACAAGGTTTTAGTCTAGGATATAGTAGACTATATTATGCCATTTTTTTATAGAATACCAAGAATGACTTGTTTAGCTAATTTTCAGATGGTTTTCATTTTAAAGCATTATTTATACATACAGGTTACTCTTCTTCTGATTATGAAGAGTACTCTGATGCCCTAGGATTTGGCACTGCTCTTAGCTCCATCTGCATTTTCACCATCACCAATTAAAATAATCAGTTCATTTTAAGTTTTGTTTTATGTTTAGAGTGTATCTTGTCTATGTCAAAGGCATGGATAACTGTTGTAATGCTTTAAAGGAGATCTGAAATGTAAAGCCACTTGGGTTTGAAACCCGAAGTGAAGAAGGATTTTTAACCTTAATACTTTAGTGCTTAAATTTTGTTAGATGCATCTGTTGGGAGTGTTACAGTTATAAATCAGATGTTTCTGACACCTATTTATCATCTACAAGTTTGAGCATTAACAAACCCCACCTTGTACCTTGCAGATGATGTATCAAAAATGCCTTACAGATATGACACATAAAGAAATACAAATTCAAACATGAAGACAACAACACATATACAAGGAATTTCAGTATATTTGTAGTAATAAATCTTCTATATCAGTACATCTAGAGACCAAAATTCTTAAAACTCAAAACACATATGCAAAAACTCTTTTTACAATAAGTAATTCCCCTCCTCTTACATAGTAGATTTCCACTCAGCTTCAAAAATAGCATACAAAACATATCAATAAATAGTTACAACTGATTATTATGTATTTGGTGATCTTATATTGCCAAATAGTCAGAAATATAATTCATTCACCTGACTTAGCACATCCCCATATCCACTATACTCTCCATAATCTTCACAACTACTCATATACCCTGATATACTGATTCTCTATCTATGCATACCTTCCAAACATTGTATCTTACTTATCAGATCACCAAAACTCATGTGCTCTTAACTAAAGCATATAAATATCCCAATATACATTTAGTTATCTTTGCAAGCCATAATACCTCATATATCTTCATCGCTAACCAAAAATGTAGCACTGTACCCTGCTATCTTGATTGTGGACTTAGTCATTTTCATGACTGTGACCCCAGTAGAAAAATTCTCATCATGCGATCAGTCCAACATAAGTGTTGCCAAAAATGACAACTCTCCAGTGATCCCTATTGCCCCAAAATATCACTTGCAAACAATCTCTCCCTTTTTCCATCGATGGCGACACTTACAAAAATGAGTAAGTGTCACAATACAAGTCTGTTCTATTCATGGTCTTCCTCATTTTTCTGTGTTCCTCTCCCATTGACATCAATGGCAAAGGTACATTCAAAATTTCAAAAATGTAAGCACAAAAAGATTTAGTGCTTACTCACCTGTTTTAATACGTCTTGGAAAGAGTTTTCCAAAGTCTTCACTTCCTCACCCCATGACTTTATCAGTAGCTCACTGACATGTATCAATCCATTTAGTGCATATGATGTTGTCTCTGTTGCGTCGAGCCCACTAGCTATAGACACAGTCATTGATCCTTCAAACTTTTCCATCTTTGATAGATGTATCTCAAGCATTAAAGCTTAGGGGTCAATTGGCTTCTCAATAAACAAAATCTATCTACAACTCTCCCTTTCTCCATTTCCAGTACACTTATCTTTTCCAATAGCTTGGATGTCTCTTTATCCATTTCACCCATAGTTAGTGAAGATGATTCATAACTATCCATCAGACTATCAAGAGTAGTCCTATCATTGGCTAATATCTCCTCAATTTTCTTTACATGCCTACAAGGACTTATGTAGTAGCTATAAATCTTCCTACCTTGTACTACATAACTCTTAGCCTTAACAGTAGTAGCCTTGAGAATGTTTAAGTCCAATGAAATGGACTGACATACTTGTCTCATCTTCTTCTCCATAAAGTTCTTCTCTACCATATCTTCTGAAATCTTTAGCAACGAGTCAAAATGACTATCAAAGCTATCCAATACCATACCAAGGTTCTCAAATTCATCATTTTATTGAAATATAATCGGTGAGGGAAGTAGCTTGTTCATTGTTTCTACAGCCCTAGTCATTACCTTTACTCTTTTGTCACATTTCTGAACTAATCTTTATTTAGCCTTAGCAAAGGCCACAAAGGATAGCCTCATCAGCTCATCCTCATCCATAGTGTCCACATCTGAACTTACCGGTTTGTCCATACTTGCCAACATTGAAGAGGTGTCCAATCTAACATCAACAACTTTCTTTGTTTTGATATTTTCTTGCTTGTTTTCTTCAAGCATTATAGATTTATTCTCTATATTCTCTTCTTGTTTCTCCCCTATTTTCTCTTCCTCTACCCATTCTTGTTCTTCAAATTCCATCACACTACCCAAATAATCCAGAAATGGATCATTAACATTGTGTGAAGTGTCAAGGGTCACTAGCACACCAAAAACAAATAAATCTGGTTGCATGCTAGCCTGTACACTTTCATTGACTGCCTTGGAACTTTCTCCCAATCCCAGAGATGTAGGCTTAGTAACCTTGGGAGGTGATGTCTTCTTTGGCATATCAACCATTAGGATTTGGTCTAATGCCTTTTGAGTCTCCTCAATCACTTCATCATACTTTCTAGCCATGATTTTGACTAGTCTAGCCTTTGTCTTTAGAAGGGGTTTCAATGCATTTAAAAGTCTCTCTCTTTCTTGTATTGAGACAACTGGTAATGTGTCCTCAATAGCCTTACTCCTTATGTTTTCATCCTCTGATTTTGCCAACTCTTTTCTGATTCATATTTTTCTGCAAAGCTCCTTAGGGATACTTCATTCAATTTCCAATAGATTCTTCTCGAAAGCTAGTAGATACTCAATGAAAGTATCTTCAATGATCACTTGATCCTCAGAACTATATATATCATAGTACTTGTCCACTGAGTTTACCTTTCCATCTTTTAAAACTCTCATCTACAATAATTTAAGGTCAGGCTTCCACAAGGTGTTAGAAAGTAAAGATCACCAAGATAACTGAGAGGGGGGGGGGGGGTGAATCAGTTATCTGATAATTAAACCATTTATCAACATTAAATTCAATATCAACTTCAATAGATTTAAACCATGTAATTAATGCAGTAATCAACCATAGAAAGATAATCATACACAATGACACAATAACACAAAATATGCTAACTAGGGAACCTCTTGATCAAAGAGTAAACCCTGGTGGGAATGATGCCCACAAAATGATGCACTAATATGAAAGTTCCTTGTTAGAGGATAGATCCTATTAGGAGTCTTATGAAATACATTCAGTACATATGAATCTCTGTTAGGAGATTTTGAATCCCTGTTAAAAGATTCTAATCCTGTTAGGAGTTATGGAAGACAGAAGGACCCACTGCCCAAACAGCTTCAAGGCAAGATCTCTGAACTCACTGTCCAATAGATCTTAGGATTATTCAATAGAATAATATGAAATATGTCACCTCCTTCATATTGTGCCAAAACTGCACTCTCTGCTACACAAGATCACAAATCCAAATCTTTGTACTTTGCAAGTCTTCCTTCATCACTGAATTAGCTCTTTTCTTCACTTCATGCATACATTCGCATCAAAAATTTTCACAACTATTAAAATCCTCATACATAACAAGGAAAACATTCCTTCCTTTATACCATACTCAAATAATTACAAATGAGTTGGCATGCAAATACAAAATAATAATTTCAACACACTACATCAAAATTACATAAAACTGTTAGCTTCCAGATAAAATAACTTTCCAATCATGTGACCTCAAAGTTTGTGCTATGAAGCACATCACCACCAATGAGTCTCAAACTTCCCTTTAACTGTGTAGAATTAGATTCCATCCCGATTAGGAGATATCCTTCGATTACCAAAAACTGCTACACAAGAATACTGCTAGAATACTGCTTCCACCAAAATGCTTATAACTTTCATGAATACATGAATTTCTTTTTGCGCTCTTAACCATAGGCTAATAACATAACAAAGAATGTATCATCAACTGTGCATAACTCAATCTACAATATAACATGTGTGCAAAACAAAACTATGCCTGCTTCTTTGTTAAACTCCAGAATATCACTGTGTTGACATCAATGACAATCATAGTCATGAATGCAACAACCACTGCTATAGAATGACTACCAAAGGCTTCAAAATTCATTCCTAACAATCTCCCCCATTGGCATTGATGGCAACATAGATGAAAAACATCCAATGTTCCAAAAATCCAATCACTACTGCTCAACTGCACTGCTGCTCATCATCAATCAAATCTTGCTTCGTTATCCTATTCAATCTCTCCAAAAAATGTAGTTTCTCAATGTTTCCTCAATTTTTTTCATGATTCTCTCCCCCATTGACATCAATGATACAAATTCTATCACTATGTCAAACAATAGCTCAATGTCAAAAGACACTATTCAGAAAATACATTCACAAGAGTCCTCAATGACTCAGCTCAGATACACATACTCCCCCATAGAGGAAGTACCAACATCCAATCCAAAAAATAGATAGGGCCATAAACCACTAGATGGATGCAACCAACTGCACCATTACTCAAAAATAGGTTGGGGCATAACCCCAAGCATACCTCTCAGATACTCAAATGTATCCTTAGGCAAAGGCTTAGTAAATATATCTGCTATCTACTCTTTTGTGCTTATGTACTCTAGTCTGACTTCTTTTTCTACAAATTTCTCTCTTACAACATGATACTTGATCTATATATGCTTTGTTTTAGAATGTAAAATAGGATTCTTAGACATACTAACTGTACTTGTATTGTCACAATATATGACAATAGGCTCATCAAACTTGATTCCAATGTCCATCAACATCTACTTCATCCAAATTATCTGATTACAATTATTTTCTAATGCTACATATTCTGCTTTTGCTATACTTTGTGAGATACAATTCTACTTTTTTCTCAACCAAGAAACTAATATTCCTCCAAGAAGAAAGGCTCCACCATTGGTGCTTTTCTTATCATCAACGTTGCCTCCCCAATCATCATCAGTATATGCACATAGGGTAAAATCATCAGAATTTTCATACCACAGTCCATAGTCCATTGTGCCTCTAAGATATCTCAATATCCTTTTTATTGGTGCATAATGTGACTCTCTAGGTTCAGCTTGAAATCTTGCTACCATTCCAACTGAATGTTGTATATCTGGTCTAGTGTGTGTCAAGTACTACAAACCAGCAATCATATATCTATATTTCTTTTGCTCAACTTCTGGTGTCTCATCTTTACTAGATATTTTATGTCCCGTAACCATAGGTGTTCCAACTGGTTTACAATTCTCCATACCAAATCTTTTCAACAAATCATTCAAGTAATTTGTTTGACTTATAAAGATACCATCTTTGTTTTATGTTATTTGTAATCCCAAAAAGTATTTCATTTCCCCAATCACACTCATTTCAAATTTTGTCTTCATTTCATCAGCAAATTTGTCACTAGCTTCATCTTCTCCTCCAAAAATAATGTCATCAATAAAAATAACCAAAACTAACAATCCATTCTCAATTTCTTTTGTGTATAAGTTACTATCAGCTGTTCCTTTTGTAAATCCCAATTTTAAAAAATACTTATCTAATCTAGCATACCAAGTTCTAGGTGCTTGCTTTAGTCCATACAATGCTTTCTTTAGTTTACATACCATGTCTCCTTCTTGAGTCAAAGGAAAACCTTCAGGCTACTCAATGTAGACTTCTTCTAATTCACCATTCAGAAATGCTGACTTCACATCCATCTGATACACTTTGAATTTCTTAAATGCTGCATAAGCCAAAAATATTCTAACCACTTCAAGTCTTGCCACAGGGGAAAAAGTCTCTTCATAGTCAATTCCTTCTTTCTGTGAGTATCCCTTACATACCAATCTTTCTTTGTTTCTAATTACTTCTCCTTGTTCATTCATCTTGTTCCTGAATACCCATTTAGTTCCAATGACATTTTTGTCTTTAGGTCTAGGGACCAATTCCCATGTCTTGTTCTTTTCAATCTGATCCAATTCTTATTTCATAGCTTTAATCCAATGTTCCTCTTCACAAGCTTCATTAGTAGACTTAGGTTCAATTTGAGAAATCAAACATAAATGTACCTTCTTTCTAGTCATAAATCCTCTGTCCAAACTTCCAATAACTTGCTCAACAAGATGATGTCTTGATATGTACCTGTTAGGTGTCATAGTCACTGATCTTTCTTCAACTATAGATTCTTCTCTATTTTCTTCAGCATGACTTTCATTCAACAGTTCACTGTCAGTCTCAAAAAATTGTTCAATAGTTTCAATGTTAGGCTGAGGGTTAGTTCCTTCATCAGATTCATAATCAAGCATTCTTTCCTGAATTTTAAACTTCTCATCAACTTTTACATTTTCACTTTCAACAATAGTTTTAGTTCTCTTATTGTAACATCTATATGCTTTTCTTTTCAAATAATATCCAGGAAAAATTCCTTCATCACTTCTAGGATCAAACTTTCCTATATCATCATCTTTCTTAATATAAAATTTGCTTCCAAAAATTCTAAAATACTTAACTAAGGGTGCATGTCCAAACCACAATTCATAAGGTGTCTTGTCTGTGTCTGCTCTGATTTGTACTCTATTCATTGTATATATTGTTGTATTCACTGCTTCTCTCCAAAATGTCTTTGCCAAATCACCTTCAAATAACATAGCTCTAGCTGCTTCAGTCACTGATCTATTCCTTCTTTCTACAATACCATTTTGTTCAGGTGTTCTAGGGGCTGATAATTGTCTCTTAATACCATTTTCTTCACAAAAAGTGTTAAACTCTTTAGATGTAAATTCTTCACCTCTATCAAATCTCAAAAATTTAATCCTCATTCTTGATTCATTCTCAACTTTATTCTTCATGACCTTAAACTTAAATGCTTCAGATTTTTCTTTCAAAAATGCAATCCACATCATTCTTGTAAAATCATCAACAAGAATTATAAAATACCTTTCTCCATAGAATTCTCTAGTCCTAGTAGGACTGCTCAAGTCTATATGAACAATCTCCAACTTTTCTGTAGATGCAAACTTCTTGCTAGGAAATGAACTCCTTTTCTGCTTAGCCATCACACATTCCTTGCAAATCATGTTAGTAGGCTTCATAATCTTAGGTAAGTCTCTTACTGCAAGTGTAGAACTTACTTTCACAATATTATCAAAGTTTATATGACAAAACCTTCTATGCCATAACCAACTATCATCAATCTTAGTCATCAAGCATGTCATCTCAGTAGGGTTCAACTGAAATACATTACCTCTGGTTCTAGATCTAGTTCCAATTAGATTTCCATCTTTATCCTTAATCACACAAGTTTTCTCAATAAACCAAACTTGATATCCTTTATCCACTAACTGTCCAACACTCAAAAGATTATGTTTCAATCCATCAACAAAGTAAACATCATCAGTATTAGTCTTTCCATCAAGAGTAATAGATCCTATACCTTTAATCAAACAAGGTGCATTGTTACCAACTCTAACAACTCCTCCATCATAATTGTTAAAATTTATGAATTTTCTTTTATCACCAATCATATGATGTGAACAACCACTGTCTATAATCCAATCAGCTTTCTTTTCAACTTGGGAAACTAAGGCTTTTTCTTCTTTAATATCAAATTTAGAATTTTATTCCTTAATTGCTACAAATCCTATGTCATCAAAGTTATTATTATCACTATCACTCAAATGTCTTTCAATTCCTGCTTCAATTTCTTCATCATTTGCATAATAACATTCTTTAGATCTTCTAGGCTTAATATTATTTCTATACTTCTTAACTCTCTTAGGACAGTTAGATGCAAAATGACCATATTCTTGACATGTCCAACATTTAAAGATTTTCTTACCATCTGGTTCTCTTTTCACAAGCAAGGAAATACCTTCTTTAATCTTCTTATCTTCATTGGATTTGGATCTGCTACTACTGGCATAATCTCCATTCACACTTGTACTTCTAGATAAAGTAGGTCTGATGCTAAGAGCACTGAATGTTGTTTCCACTCTAGGTAGTTCTCCTGATAATCTCAAATTCATCTCTACTGCTTCCAATCTTCCAAGAAGAGTCTCTCTTGAAAATTTTGGTGTACAAGGTATCATTTGTTCAATCATTTGTGTAGTCTTCCTGAATACCGGTGTCAATGTTCTCAAAATCTTCCATATTACTTCATTCTCTATCTTTTCACCTCCACAAGACTTTATTCCTGTAACAATTTCTGACATCCTACCAATATAGCTTCTAATAGATTCATCTTCCATCATTCTTATGTCTTCAAATGCACAAATCCAATTATGTAACCTAGCTTTCTTTGCATGTTCATCATCTTCAAAAGTAGAATGTAAAGCTTTCCAAATATCATGAGATTTAGTTAAACCTTTTACCTAACTGTATTCATTTTTTGGAAGTGCTGATAAAAGTGCTTCTCTTGTAAGTATGTTACACATAAATAGATCTAACTCATCTTTAGAACTTGTTTCAAGATTGTCTTCTTTAATTATAGTCCTTTCATTCTTTGTAATCAACCAATAACTTGGTCCTAAACACAAGAGATGTATTTTCATCTTTTCTTTACAGCTGTCAAAATTTACTCCATCAAACTTAGGGTTTTCTTTCCTGAAATTCACCATGGATCTCCTTAAGTTGTTAAAATTCTCTTTCAAGGACCTACCACTCTAATATCAATTGTTAGAAAGTAAAGACCACCAAGATAACTGAGAGGGGGGGGGGGGGGTGAATCAGTTATCTAATAATTAAACCATTTATGAACATTAAATTCAATATCAACTTCAACAACTTTAAAACATGTAATTAATGCAGTAATCAACCATAGAAAGATAATCATACACAATGATACAATAACACAAGATATGTTAACTAGGGAACCTCTTGATCAAAGAGTAAACCTTGGTGGGAATGATGCCCACAAAATGATGCACTAATATAAAAGTTCCTTGTTAGAGGATGGACCCTATTAGGAGTCTTATGAAATACATTCAGTACATATGAATCTTTTTTAGGAGATTTTGAATCCCTATTAAAAGATTCTAACCCTGTTAGGAGTTATGGAAGACATAATGACCCACTGCCCAAACAGCTTCAAGGCAAGATCTCTGAACTCACTGTCCAATAGATCTTAGGATTATTCAATAGAATAATATGAAATATGTTACCTCCTTCACACTATGCCAAAACCATACTCTCTTCTACACAAGATCACAAATCCAAATCTCTGTACTTCGCAAGTCTTCCTTCATCACTGAATTAGCTCTTTTCTTCACTTCATGCATACATTCGCATCACAACTTTTCAAAACTATTACAATCCTCATACATAAAAAGGAAAACATTTCTTCCTTTATACCATACTCAAATAATTACAAATGATTCGGCATGCAAATACAAAATAATAATTTCAACACGCTACATCAAAATTAGATAAAACTGTTAGCTTCTAGATAAAATAACTTTCCAATCATGTGACCTCAAAGTTTTCACTATGAACCACGTCACCACCAATGAGTCTCAAACTTCCCTTTAACTACATAGAATCAGATTCCATCCCAATTAGGAGATATCCTCTGATTACCAAAAACCGCTACACAGGAATATTGCTAGAATACTGCTTCCACTAAAATGCTTATAACTTTCATGAATAAATGAATTTCTTTTTGCGCTCTTAACCATAGGCTAATAGCATACCAAAGAACATATCATCAACTGTGCATAACTCAATCTACAATATAACATGTGCGCAAAACAAAACTGTGCCTGCTTCTCTGCTGAACTCCAGAATATCACTGTGTTGACACAATGACAATCATAGTCATGAATGCAACAACCAATGCTATAGAATGATTTCCAAAGGCTTCAGCATTCATTCCTAACACAATTTTTTTGGATCCTTCTGTGGTACTTTCTCTTCAACTTTTTCAACTACCATTTTCTCTTTCTTCTTCCTTTTCACTTCTACCTCTCTTTCTTTACAACTGCCTTGCTTATTAGATCTTCTATATCTCCTAGGCAAGCTCGCAGGCACAACTTCTTGTGCTTCCTCCTCTTGAGTAACTGAAAAATCAATAATTTCAATGGTAGGACTTACTATTTTCTCTATCTTTGTAGGAATATGTGCATTGTTAGCAATGCTAGAAGATGCATCCATCTTTGTTCTTAAACGTATCAACTGCTCCTTGGAGATTCCCACCTTCACAGTAATATCTTCCACAATCTTGTTTCTTTTTCTTTTTCTTCTAACTTTTTCATGTTCTTCTATTACCTTTTCTGATTTCTCTCTATAAGCTCCCCATCTTTCTTTTGTAGGGTCTACCTCTGTTACCAACACATGTTCTACATGCATAGTTAATATTTCTGCACTAACTTCATATCCCATAGGATAACACCATTTCTTTCTTGGTACTACTACCTCAAAGAAAACACAATCAATTTCAACCATGAAATAGATAGTGTCTTCATATTTCTCAACTACACTCTCAGGTATCCTGTACCTTTCCTTCATCTACCTCTGAAGTATCTTGATCCATGCAAACAGTTCTCCATCAACCCAATTTTTGTCGTCTCTTGTAACTCTCTAAAATTTGAAACCTAGTAGGTACATCTGCTTTCCATGAACATGGGTGCATGCTAGGGAATTTGTGAATGATATGTATATACATATAAACTAACAAAGACCCAAACCTAAATGCTTTAGATTTTTTTTTCTTTATTTCTTTCGCATTGTCTAGGAACTGTTGTGCAAGAACTTCACACAGGTTAGACTTCTTGTTTTCCTTGACTGTCTGATAGGCCATCATAACAACTCCAGCAAAAACTAAATTAGGTCTACTGCTATAAAACAACTTGTATCCCAACAACATAGCTACCAACCTAACATCTAGCTTATAGATGTCATTGACTATCATCGCTCTCTTATCCCACTTGGAATGTGTTAGGGCTTCTGCTTGTTTCCTTAAGTTCTTTTTTGAGACTGGTAGGGCTCCTTCATTATCTAGGCTTGTTATCTCATGTATCATTTGTGCACTGGATGATCTCCAATCCAAAGAAACTGATCATGTACTTTGCTAAGAATAATCTTAAACCATTCTACTTTCATGAATTTCATGAGTTGGGTAAGCTTCATGATAGATTGATCCTATAGGTGTTTAAAATCATCTACCATTGATCCATTTGCTTCTATCATTGTGCCCAATTCACTATAGATGTTTACATCCCCAATGATTTCATATTTGCAATGAATGTATGCCCTAATATCTTCTACATGCAATACCTTGACATGGGTTTGTAAAAACACTCCCTCTAGATCATCCTCACAAGACTTAAATGGATGTTTCTTGAACTTATACCAGGGTCTATCAACAACATCATAAACTATTGGTGCATCCATACCTTTTCACTCAATATAAATCTAAATACCTTTAATGCACTGAAATCTAGGACTTTGCTTCACACAATCACGTAATCAGTCTGTTAGATGACTAATATCCTTCACAACTCTTCTCTCCTTAAACACTGATCAACAAACACTATAGAAATGATATCTAATAAGTCCTTTTAGCCATCGCAAGTTGAGTAAGTGCATTAAAGACTAGTAGAACAACTTCACATGTCGTCCAATCAACACAAATTTTGTGAACACAAAAGATGAACCTCCAAGTGATGTGCTCTCAACTACAGACTCCTTAGTGTCTATACACATCATAACCAAGCTCACATGAGCTTACTTCACATATACAGGGGCTCGATATATTATATTCCCCACATCCAATGCTCCCCATTAGGGCGCTCGGCCTTCTAGGTCAATGTCTCAGGGTTAATCACTTGTGAAGAGATA
The DNA here is from genome assembly GCA_027943335.1 of Chamaecyparis obtusa. Lineage (NCBI taxonomy): Eukaryota > Viridiplantae > Streptophyta > Pinopsida > Cupressales > Cupressaceae > Chamaecyparis > Chamaecyparis obtusa. The sequence goes on from BSBK01001693.1 coordinate 1,384,059, forward strand.
GTACCATCTACTATCTCTCCCTTAACCAATGTCTTGTTGAAATTTTTCACATTCCTTACTTTTCCATCTTCGCTCTTTGACTGCTTCTTGAAATGATCATTGAATTAATTGGAGTAGTCAGTAAAAATTTTACCAGTATCACTAAAGTTCTTCTTTATAAGTATATGAGGTGGTCCTCTTGGTATAGGAAGGTCGCCGAGACTTTCTCAACAGGAAATTTAGGCAAATAATAGCAGGGATGCAACAATTCATATACTACTCACCAATTCCAGTGATTTCCCACAAGATAGTAATTTGCTCTACAAATTTCTTCACCTGGGCTCTACAAATTCTCTATCTTTGTGCTTTTAGAATTGAAACAATCAAAAAGATATACTATGCACAAAAATCATTAACTCTTGACAATTCAATCCACATGATCGAGCCATAACTTATCTAACAATTCGAACAGTTTGAACTCAATGGGTGAATTTCCTTTCCCACCAAATTTGGATAAGTTTAAATGAGGACCGTTGATCTTTTCTTACAAAACATCTGACGGTTTTCTTTCATGCTGAGTGTTTGATGCATCGACGGTTGTCGCAATGCCACGATGGTTAATGATCCTGCATATTTTCTTTGCAACATTGCACCAACTGTTGGATTAGCGAGGAAGATAATCACTTAAATAAAGTGCCGAAACCTTAGGGAAATGACACGGGGACTTAGGACTTAGGAAAAATGACACAGGGACTTTGGACTTGGGAAAAATGACACGGGGACTTAGGACTTAGGAAAAATGACACGAGGTCTTAGGACTTATTAAAATTGACACGGTGACTTAGGACTTAGGAAAATCTATAAGATTTAGTTTTAATACTTTAAGATTTGGATTTAATTTTACTTTTTTAGTTGGATTTAGATATATCTTTTTCTTAAATTTAGATTTTCATCATTATTTATTTAATATTTAAATTCAAATTTAAATATGGAGAGAAAACCCGCCATATTGTTTTAGATTTAGATTATTTAATTTGTTCATTTGCAATGGTTCAAAATGGTGAAAAATCTTTCTTCTTCCTTATTTAAAATTGGAAAATCTTTAACATTTACTTTTAATATTTTAAGATTTAGATTTAGCTTTACTTTTAGAGTTAGATTTATCTTTGCCTTCAATTTAGATTTTAATAATTATTTTATTTAATATTTAGATTTAAACTTAAATATGGAGGGCAATTTTGTCATATTGCTTTAGATTTAGATTATTTATATTATTCATTTGCAATGGTTTAAAATGGTGAAAAAAATTCCACTTCCTTATTTAAAATTGGAAAATCATTAAGATTTAGTTTTAATACTTTCATTTTTTTAGTTTTTATATTTAGCATTTAATTTCTACTATTATACTTGGTTTTGAATGTTTGAAGAAAAATATGTAGGGCTATGTTGTCATATTATTTAATTTCTATCATTATGCAGACAATAAATTTTCTAGAGAAATACTTTAAATTTAAATATGTGATAATTTTTTTAGTTAATGACCTCTAAGGAAGAAAGAAAAAATTACTAAGAGGTCTCTTGAAATATTACCCTAAACCAAATTGAGACTTTACTCAAAAACTAAAGGAAATTAAACACTAACCTTACAAATTATTGCAATCCTAACCCTAATCGTCATTAAATTTTAAGTCAATTAAATTTTAAACCTAAAATCTTAGTTGAGGAGAAACGTATTGAATAAATAGCAATTACAACCCTTAAAAAAGTATATTGAATACCAACCTTAACTCTATATCATATTACACATTAAAATTGACAATGAACCTAACCCTAACTAAGATTAAAAAAAATATTGTCACTTGATAAATTAAGTCCTAAACTTAACCCTAACCATTATACTACACCAAAATGAACTATAACCCTAATTTTAAATCTAGTTAAATCCTAACTTATATAAAATCCAAATAAAATGACCCTTCAAATCTAACACTCAACTTAACCCTAATCCTAATACAAATAAACTATAACCCTAACTATAGCTATAATTGAACTCTAATTCTAACCCTAAGTAAAATCATACATTATCCATATTCAAACCCTTACCATAATCAATATCTAGGTATACTTAGCTTCAACCCTAACCCTAAAAAATCCCTAGCCCTAACCATAATACCCTAAGCCTAACAAAACCCTAACCCTAACCATAATACCCTAACCCTAAAAAATACTAACCCTAGACATAATACCCTAACCTAATCTTAACCATACCATAGATCCTAAATGCTAAACCCTAATCCGAAATGGTCAAGCCTCATCATATTTATCCTAAACCCTATACCGAAATGCGAACCCCTAAATGCTAAATTATAATCATAGCACGAACCCTAAATATAACCATAACTCTAACCATGTCATGCATATAAACCTTTATCTTAACCCTAACCCTAACATTAACCAATATGTAAACCATAACCCTAATGATAATTGTAATCATAAACCCTAAATCGTAACCCTAATCAAAACCAAAATCCCAACCAAAATAATAAACAATATCTAAACCCTCACTTTAACCATAATCCAAACCCTAACCATGGACTTAAATGCTAAACCCTAATCCTAACACAAACCCTCAAAATAACCATATCCTAAACTAAGCCATGAACTTAAACTTTTGTCCTAACCCTAACCCTAATACTATAGTATGCCACATCATGCTCAAAGGTGACATAAAAGGAAATTGAACACAATCCATTAAATCACAAAGCATAACATAATTGAATATGTTTGCATATATAGGAGAATCATGCATGCATTGTCATGTGTGTACAATCATATGATAAACTGAAACCCTAATCATAATAGTAAACCAAATTAAACCATAACCTTAAAACTATTTGAACATTTAACCAAATTGAGCCATAATCATTAACTACGTTATACCTTGTCCATAAAAAATGAACCAAAATCAACACTCACACTATCTTTAATCCAAATTGAACCTCAATATTGAAATAAGTGGAACCCTAAGCATAATATTAAATAAAATTTGTTTATCCCTTCACAGGAATGGTTTTGCAAACCATATTATTAATGAATAATTGGTGGATAGTTGGGATGGTTGCATCAGTTGGAATACCCGTGCAACTACTCCCTCCAATCTATATACAGAGAGATCTCCTATGTGAGAGGGGGTTGAATATGAATTTGGATTCAAGAAGAGATATTGTATGGTTGAGCATTTTATTTGTAGGAAAACTATAGTTGTGAGGAGATAATTTATTATTCTCCGAGCTTGGCATTTGGTTGCTTCTGGTAGAGGCTGGAGATTGCACCCAGAAGGACATGAAGGAGTGCTGGAAGAGATTGAGAGGATTGGATCCTTTTTCATCAAACCGAATTTCTGCAGGACTCGAGGTTGGAATCAATCCTCAAAGATAACTCTCCTTTGTGATATGTATTGGATAAAAGTCTGGTTCAATTTTTTCTGTGTGCTATGTTGCCTACATAAATTTTAGAATTTTTATGTTATATATATATATATATATATATATATATATATATATATATATATATATATATATATATATATATATATATATATATATATATATATATATATATATATATATATATATATATATATATATATCATTGTGCCTATATTAGTGATTTGGAGATTAGGATCATGTTTAAATGGAATAATTTCATATGTTGTATGTATATGAATATTTCTTCTTCCCTACATTTGTAAGAGTTAGTAGACTCCTTAGTATTCTCCTTGTATCTACTTTCTTATTTAGAATGTTTAAGAGTGCTTTCAGGCATTAGAGCTATTCTTTAATCTTTGCTGGTTCATGTTAGTTTGTACACCACTTCTTATGCAGTCCACATTACCAAATGCGCAATTGATCTAGGATTAGGGTTTAGGTAGGATTTATACAAATATAATTTTGATTAATTTAATTTCTTATACTTTAAGTTATATTTTTATAAATTATAAAACATTAATACTTCAGGATGTTTGGGATAGGTTTCAGCTTCACAGGAATTAAGATGCAGATCGTAGATTTTAGAAATTTCAAAAAAATTAGACTTAGTTAAATTTCAAGCACGGGAGGATTCCATAGATGGAGCATTGTGTTTTGCTTCTGAAGATGTATAAACTTCTTCATATGGCCAATGGAAGGCCAATTGGGTTGATAGTGGTTATTTCTTCCTTTAAATAAATGGAAATTTTAGATAATTGTTCACCAACCTTATAGATTAAAAAAATATGGTCACTTGATAAATTAAGCCCTAAAATTAACCCTATCCATTATACTAAACCAAAATAAGCTATAACCCTAATTTTAAATCTAGCTAAATCCTAACTTATATAAAATCCAATTAAAAATGACCCTTGAAATACAACACTCAACTTAACCCTAGTCCTAATACAATTAAACTATAACCCAAACTATAGCTCTAATTAAACTCTAATTATAACCCTAAGCATAAGCATACATTATTCATATTCAAACCCTTACCATAATATGTCCTATATGGTCTAATTAGGTCCTTATTGATATAATTGAGTCTAATTAGGTCCTAATAGGTCCTATATTGTCTAATTAGGTCATAACTGGGTCTAATTAGGTCTTAATTAGTTGTAAATGAGTGTAATTGACTCTAATTGGTCCTAATTGGTCTAATTGGGTCTAATACCATCCTAATTGGTCTAGAAATAAGTCTAATTAGGTCCTAATTGGTATAATTGAGTATAATTAGGTCCTAAGAGGTCCTATATTGTCTAATTAGGTCATAATTGGGTCTAATTAAGTCCTAATTAGTTGTAAATGTGTCTAACTGAGTCTAATTGGTCCTAATTGGTCCTAATTGGGTCTAATACCATCCTAATTGGTATAATTGAGTCTAATTAGGTCTTAATAGGTCCTAATTGGTCTAATTAGGTCATAACTAGCTCTAATTAGGTCCTAATTAGTTGTAAATGAGTCTAATTGACTCTAATTGGTCCTAATTGGGTCTAATACCTTCCCAATTGGTCTATAATTAAGTCTAATTAGGTTGTAATTGGTATAATTGTGTCTAATTAGGTCCTAATAGGTCCTATATTGTCTATTTAGGTCCTAATTGGGTCTAATTAGGTCCTAATGTTAGAGTAATCATACTTTATGCTTATTAATTAAATCACTTTGGTTTAATTAATTAAGTCATTTATTACTCTATTTACTTAAGCTATCTTTTAGGTGCATTATAATTAATATATTTATTAATTATAATGTGCAACCTAGCTTTATTTTTTTTGCTTTATAGCTTTAGGGTTTTATTGTTCACCTATATGGTTGAACCCTTTGTATATTCTTTTTAGATAATCTTGGAATACAATTGCTCTTTGCATGTCCATAAGATGTCTCTGGCTTTTTGGCCTCCATAGATTTTTCTTGCTTCTGTTCTTTGCTTCTTCCATGTGACAGGGTTATGCATGCAGGTGTTCTTGGGAGATTAGTATTTCACCTAATCTAACATGGTATCAGAGCCATCTTGCTGCTCACTGTTCGTGTTTTTGTTGAAGTGATTCAGAAGTAGGACGTTATTTTTTGTTTCTTTTTTGCCTGCAAAAAAGAAAAAATAAATTTTGGGGGTATTTTGAGCAAAAACGGATGCCACCATTGCGTCCAGAAGGTTCGAGATAGCTAGAATCCATATAAAATTTGTCCATTTTGGACACTTTTGCAATTAGAGGCAAAATTTTTTAGGTACCAGGCCGTACGGCCTGGCACGCGGATCGAGATGGCGATTTTTTTGTCAAAAAATTTTAAAATTTTTTTTGAGGGGCGGCCACCCGGGCGCCGCCCAGCGGCCACCCGGGTGCCACCCCGCGGCCTCCACAGAGCCGCTACCCTCTGCAGAGCTGCCGCGGCCCCGCCGCCTTCCGCCCCAGCGCGCCCGCCGCCCTCCGCCGCCCACCGGCACAGCTCCGCCCGCCCGCGGCCCTGCCGCCCTCCTCAGCTCCGCTGCTCAGCCGCCCGCGCGGCCCCGCCACCAGCTCTCCGCTCCGCCTGCGGCTCCTCTTCAGCGCCGTCGGCGGTTCCGCTCGGACGTCCCCCGCATCGCTCCGCCGGCCGTGCCACCGCCTGGGCCGCCCGGTGGGTTTTTAAGCCCCGCGGGCCTTTGCGGCGGTCACATGGGTGACCAAGGGCTCTGGGTTTAGCCCCCTACGCGTGCCATGCGCCCAGGGGCTCTGTTTTTCCAGCCCCAGGGGCTTAAAACTCTTTTTTGGTGCTTTTTAAGGGTACCTGGGCCTTTTTTGCTCTATCTGGAGCATACGAGGGTCTTTTTTGGACTTCTTTATATCGTCGAAAAGCTCTTTCCGAGCTCTTTCCGATTATGGAGGTTAGAGTTTTTAGATCTTCTATTTTGACAGTGTTTTTTTCTATCAAAGGTGATGTTTATTTTTTGCCTTCCGGGAGCCATATCTCGCTCATCCGGACTCATTTTTGGGCTCACCATATATCGTTGGAAAGCTGGTTCTGTGAGTTATTCAGTTGCAGGGGTCTTTTATCCAGATTTTATTCCAGGTTTTCTCTCCTCTGAGTTTTGCACTTTCGCACTCTGGCGGATTACTTGGGTTCTACAGGTCCTGGGATCTCTCCTTCTGTTCTTCTGGCTCACTCTTCTTTCTGACTTCTGAGCAATGTATGCTTCTCTTCTATTGCATTCTTTTTTCTGTAAACGTACTGAGATAAAGTGCCTACTTTTGCATATCTGGGATCTTGTACACCTTGTGTTTGTTTGTACTTGCACTCAGTTATAAAGTGCCATGGGGGGTTATGATGTTTTGCCTTTTGTGCTCATCCACCTTTGTCAAGTGAGTGTACCTTCCACGACATTAGCCCATGCTGTGTGTCCAGAAGATCTATTCTTCTTCTTCGACATCGCCCTTTATCCTGTGCGTGTACTTCTGTTGCACTGTTGGTGTTCCTGATTCTTCTTCTTGCAGATGTTTCTGGCATTGCATTTCAGTGTTCCTGTCACCCCGTTCAGCATTATGGGGGGGTTGACCTGTTGGCTCTATTGCTTCCTTGGTTCGGTTGAGTGATCTACATATTCAGTTTTTGTTCCTATGTACTAGGCGGATGCAGTGGCTAGGCACCTATGCATTTCGGTGAGATGGATCATCTACTATATAGACACTCATTCATTCCTTTTTTGGAGGTCACCTCTTCGATTGATCAGCTCTTCAGACTTTGTCTTCTCTACCTGGTCATGCACTATTTCAGTGGGGGTTCCAGCAGTATTCTTCTGACAGTGTTTGCAGCTTCATGCTTTGGAGATGCTTCATGCTCTTTCTTGTTCCTTTCTTTGGGACATTCCCTAGATTGGAGGCTTTGTTTCCTTCATCTAGTTTATTTCTTGTACTCGGGTACCTGATCAGGCCTTGTTGCCGGGACCCATTGGTCTTTCATGCATTTTCTGCTTTCATAGCTGTGCTAGGTTAGCTTCCCTCTTGAGCTACGCTTAAGGGGGGGTGTTAGAGTAATCATACTTTATGCTTATTAATTAAATCACTTTGGTTTAATTAATTAAGTCATTTATTACTCTATTTACTTAAGCTATCTTTTAGGTGCATTATAATTAATATATTTATTAATTATAATGTGCAACCTAGCTTTATTTTTTTGCTTTATAGCTTTAGGGTTTTATTGTTCACCTATATGGTTGAACCCTTTGTATATTCTTTTTAGATAATCTTGGAATACAATTGCTCTTTGCATGTCCATAAGATGTCTCTGGCTTTTTGGCCTCCATAGATTTTTCTTGCTTCTGTTCTTTGCTTCTTCCATGTGACAGGGTTATGCATGCAGGTGTTCTTGGGAGATTAGTATTTCACCTAATCTAACACTAATTAGTTGTAAATGTGTCTAACTAAGTCTAATTGGTCCTAATTGGTCTAGAAATAAGTCTAATTAGGTCCTAATTGGTATAATTGAGTATAATTAGGTCCTAATAGGTCCTATATTGTCTAATTAGGTCATAACTGGGGTCTAATTAGGTCCTAATTAGTTGTAAATGAGTCTAATTGACTCTAATTAATTGGTCCTAATTGGTCTAATTGGGTTTAATACCTTCCTAATTGGTCTACAACTAAGTCTAATTAGGTCCTAATTTGTCTTAATTGGTCTAATCGGGTCTAATACCTTCCTAACTGGTCTACAATTAAGTCTAATTAGGTCGTAATTGGTATAATTGTGTCTAATTAGGTCCTAATAGGTCTTATATTGTCTATTTAGGTCATAATTGGGTCTAATTAGGTCCTAATTATTTGTAAATGTTTCTAACTGAGTCTAATTGGTCCTAATTGGTCCTAATTGGGTCTAATACCATCCTAATTGGTCTAGAAATAAGTCTAACTAGGTCCTAATTTGTATAATTGAGTATAATTAGGTCCTAATAGGTCCTATATTGTCTAATTAGGTCATACCTGAGTCTAATTAGGTCCTAATTAGTTGTAAATGTGTCTAACTGAGTCTAATTGGTCCTAATTGGTCATAATTGGTCTAATTGGGTCTAATACTATCCTAATTGGTCTAGGATTAAGTCTAATTAGGTCCTAATTGGTATAATTGAGTCTAATTAGGTCCTAATAGGTCCTAATTGCTCTAATTAGGTCATAATTAGCTCTAATTAGGTCCTAATTAGTTGTAAATGAGTCTAATTGACTCTAATTGGTCCTAATTGGTCTAATTGGGTCTACTACCTTCCTAATTGGTCTACAATTAAGTCTAATTTGGTCGTAATTGGTATAATTGTGTCTAATTAGGTTCTAATAGGTCCTATATTGTCTATTTAGGTCCTAATTAGTTGTAAATGTGTCTAACTGAGTCTAATTGGTCCTAATTGGTCCTAATTGGTCTAATTTTGTCTAATACCATCCTAATTGGTCTAGAAATAAGTCTAATTGGGTCCTAATTGGTATAACGGAGTATAGTTAGGTACTAATAGGTCCTATATTGTCTAATTAGGTCATGACTGGGTCTAATTAGGTCCTAATTAGTTGTAAATGAGTCTAATTGACTCTAATTGGTCCTAATTGGTCCTAATTGGTCTAATTAGGTCTAATACCTTCCTAATTGGTCTACAACTAAGTCTAATTAGGTCCTAATTGGTCTAATTGGGTTTAATACCTTCCTAATTGGTCTACAATTAAGTCTAATTAGGTCATAATTGGTATAATTGTGTCTAATTAGGTCCTAATAGGTCCTATTTTGTCTATTTAGGTCCTAATTGGGTCTAATTAGGTCCTAATTAGTTGTAAACGTGTCTAACTGAGTTTAATTGGTCCTAATTGGTCTAATTGGGTCTAATACCATCCTAATTGGTTTAGAAATAAGTCTAATTAGGTCCTAATTGGTATAATTGAGTATAATTAGGTCCTAATAAGTCCGATATTGTCTAATTAGGTCATAACTGGCTCTAATTAGGTCCTAATTAGTTGTAAATGAGTCTAATTGACTCTAATTGGTCCTAATTGGTCTAATTGGGTCTAATACCTTCCTAATTGGTCTACAATTAAGTCTAATTAGGTCGTAATTGGTATAATTATGTCTAATTAGGTCCTATATTGTCTATTTAGGTCCTAATTGGGTCTAATTAGGTCCTAATTAGTTGTAAATGTGTCTAACTGAGTCTATTTGGTCCTGATTGGTCCTAATTGGTCTAATTAGGTCTAATACCATCATAATTGGTCTATAATTAAGTCTAATTAGGTCCTAATTGGTATATTTGAGTCTAATTAGGTCCTATATTGTCTAATTAGGTCATAATTGGGTCTAATGAGGTCCTAATTAGTTGTAAATGAACGTAATTGACTCTAATTGGTCCTAATTGGTCCTAATTGATCTAATTGGGTGATGCAGAGTAGTGGTACAATATGGCTTGGATCTGATTTTCTTAACTCTTTATGCAAGAGTGGCCACACCAAGCTCTACACTTTTGTGAGGGGTTCTAAACATCAACTCAATTCTAATACCAAGAGTATTCTCCTATGAGTTCAATGCTCAATTCCAAAATGATACATATTCTTGAATGAATCCTTATCAAAGAGTGGGTATGTGTAAGGGGTTGATTTACCTTGAATGAGGCTTGGATTCCTATTTTCAATGGCCTTATAACTCCACAAGGACAAACTAGTCCCACAACTTTATGAACTGTCTTCCCAATTAGTGCCCTGGCCTAGTAGCTTTTTGACACAAGGTTTTGGGGTCTAAATTTTAAATTTCCCAAAGGATTGAGGAACCTAATGGTACTTCTAAATACCCTTTTGGAAGATACATTGACACCCCAAATGAGAGGTCTTAACTCCAACTTTGAACCCCAAAAAGTGGAGGATGTTGACAGGCATAATTGTCCTAATTAGGGCTGATTTCCAAAGGAAGTACTCTCAAACCAAGTTGCAAGACCAATACAGTGGGTCAGGCCAAGTCATTAGACTTCAAATGCATGGAATCCAAGGTTTCATATACTGGTTCAACCCCCAAAGGATCCATTCACTTTACCTTTGCTGCTGTCACAGAGTTGTCACATAGAGATGCCAACTCAAAATTGCTCCATCCGTACGACCACCAACTGACCCCTGCAAGAAGACTCAAAAATATTAAAGTACACACACATAACTCTCATTCCACCAAGAATTAGGATTTTTCAAGGGTGAGAATGAGAGATATGGCCATTAGAGTGCTGAAACCCTAGTTGGCAAGGGTTTGGTAATAAACTACCCCAGTTTGGAATTATCTTTTGATCCTAGGTGTTTTAGGACCCCAGACCACTGCCAAATGAAACCTAATTCACTTGACCTTCATCCACACTAGGTCTTCCCTCTATCACATCTGTACCATCTGTATAGTCAATAAAAACTCTAGGAAATTGTAGGGAACAGTCAGTTACTTGTATTAATTCAAAGAAAAAGTACATCATAATGCCTTCCACCTGCCTGAAAGGGCTATTTGAAGGCTTCCTACAGCTGATCCAACCAAAAACTAAGGGTTGTGACCATTGTGGAGTTTATTACAGACAAAAACACCAATTAGGACAAGTTGCCCGAAAGTTGCTAAAAAGTTGCATAGCAACTTTTTTTCCTTGCTCATGACAACTTTTCTTGCACATGATAACTTTTGCCTAATTGAAGGACTTAAAGTCCTAAACAAAAACCTAAAGTCCTAAAATGACCCTAGGACTTCTAAAGACCCTTAACTATGATCTTAGGCATAAGAATGGTCCTTGTGACCTCTTTAGATAGTAGGTTTATATAGCCACCTGACTGTCAAGGGGTTCACACAATCCGGACCTTAGTGAATTAGAGAAGCCCTAGAAGTCTAGATTATTCTCTCATGGTCTAGGAGACCCCATCAATTCTTAGTAGGTTTGTTTGAATGTTTTGGGGGTGCTCTTGCACCATACTACCCAGGTTGTTTGAAACTCAAGTTCCCACTTGAGTCTAACTGTTCCAAAGTGTACCCATGTTTAAGTATGTCTTGTTCAGTCATCCAAGTAGCATTAATATTAGGTAGACCCTACCACTTGAATAGGTACTGGAGGTAAGTATGATGCTTGGTCTTCTTCAAAATCTTTGTTTCAAGGATCTTCTCTAATTGAAGAGGTTGGCTTGGAGGAAGATTCTTGACCCAATCATCATGTATCTCTACAAGATTAGTTGAAACATTTGCTATGTCTATATTTTCCTTGAAAGGAGTTAGGTTAGAGATATTGAAGATTGGAGATATTGAAAGAGTTGGTGGGAGTGTGATTTCATATGCATTTTCTCCAAACTTATGCAATATGGTACAAGGCCCTATCTTTTTCATTTGAATTTTGGAGTGCTGGCTCTTTGGGAGTCTTTATTTTCTAAGGTAGGCCCACACTTTATCACCAGCTTTGAAATGTATTTCTCTCCTTTTATCTACCTATGCCTTGTATTTTTGAGATGCCTGTTCCAGGTTATCTTTCACCTGTTCTTGGATTTGCTTTATCATTTCTGCTAGTTCTTCACCTTTGGCACTAGTTTTGAAATTAGTAGGGAGTTCTCTTAGCTCCATTGGTCCCTTAGGATGGACTCCATAGACTATTTGAAAAGGTGTTTTCCCTGTAGACCTATTGAGAGAGTCATTGAAGACAAATTCTGCCTGTGGAAGTACAAGATCCCAACTTTGTGAATACTATTTTGTTAGACATCTGAGAAGGTTTCTAAGGGACCTATTAATGACTTTTGTCTACCCATCTATTTGGGGATAGTAGGCATAGCTAAACTAAAGATTTTTGCCCAACTTCTTATGCAAGGTTCTCCAAAAATGGCCTTGGAATTTGACATCCCTATCTGAGACAATAGATTTGGGTAGCCCATGAATTCTAACAATTTCTTTGAAGAACGATTGTGTAATGTGTCATGCATCATGGGTGCTTTTTCAAGGAATAAAATGTGCCATTTTGCTAAAACAGTCTACCACCACAAATATATTATCATAGCCCTGTTTGGTTCTTGGGAGCCCCATAACAAAATCCATTGATATTGCCTCCCATGGTTGGGATGGTATGGGGAGAGGTTGATAGAGTCCCTAATTGGTTGAGGTGCATTTGGCTTGTTGTAAAATGACACAAGTCTCTACAAACTTTCTGACATCAGTTTGCAATTTGGGCCAATGATAGTGTTTCCTAACTACCTCTAGTGTTTTGTCCAAACCAAAATGACCACTCATCCCACCATAGTGCTTTTCCTTAACAATTTTGTCTCTCATTGAGCACTTTGGGATGTAGAGCTAGTGTCCCTTGAATAGTAAGCCATCTTGGATGAGATATTCAGAGAAATCAGTGTGGTATCTGTCCATTAATTTGGTACACACCTAATAAATTTCACCAAAGTCTGGATCACCAATATAGAGGTCTTTGAGGGCATTGATCCCAATGCTTTGAAGTTGTACCTGCTATATCAAGGTGACTCTCCTACTTAATGCATCAACCACTTTGTTGGCGTGGCCCTTCTTGTGTTTGATACTGAAAGAGTATGCTTGCAACTGCTCCACCCACGTTATGTGCTTGACACTTAACTTGTGCTGAGAATTCAAGTAACTCAATGCATGGTTGTCAGTACAAACTAAAAATTCTTTAGGTAAGAGATAATGCCTCCATTTTTTGAGGGCTTGGACCATTTCATAGAGCTCTAGGTCATAAGTGGAATATCTCTTTTTAGCATCATTCAATTTTTTTGAAAAGAATGCTACTGGTTTGCCATCTTGGCTTAGGACTACCCCTATGGAAAGGTTACTGGCATCTGTCTCTACTGTAAAAAATTTATTAAAATCAGGAAGAGTCAATATGGGATATTGTGCCACTCTAGATTTCAAGTACTCAAAAGCATCATTAGCCTACTTTGTCCATTCAAACTTAGTTTTTCTTCCACCCTTAATTGTTTCAAGCATAGGTGCACACACATGGCTAAAATTTTTGATAAATTTTCTATAAAATGTAGCCAATCCATGGAAACTTCTTACATCACCTTGGTTTTAAGGAGGTGGCTAGTTGATTATTGCTTCAACCTTAGAAGGATCCATCTTCAAGGTGCCCTTTAATATTAAAAATCCCAAGAATATGAGCTCTTTCTGCAAGAAGGTGCACTTTTCTAGGTTGATCATCAATTTGTGTTCTTGTAACCTTTTGAAGACCAATTTCAAGTGCTTGAGATGCTCCTCCAAATTGCAACTAAAGATTAGTATGTCATCAAGGTAAATAACCAAAAATTTACCATTATAGTCTTGGAAAATTTCATTCATTAACCTCATGAAGGTGGAGGGTGGATTGCTTAACCCAAATGGCATGAAAAGCCATTCATAAAGCCCTTCTATTATTTTGAAGGCCATTTTACATTCATCACCTGGTTTTATCCTTATTTGGTGATAACTAGATTTTAGATCAATTTTTGAGAAATAGGATGCAGTCCCCAACTAGTCTAGTAGGTCTTCAATCCTTGGGATTGGGAATCTATATTTTATGGTGATTTTGTTCACTACCCTGTTGTTTGTACATAGCCTCCATTTTCCATCCTTCTTTGGGGCCAAAAATGATGGAACTGCATGAGGGCTAAGGCTCTTTTGTATGAGGCCTTTTTCAAGAAATTCACTAACCTGCTTAGCTATTTCTGCATTTTGTGAGGGTGTCATTTTATAGGGGGCCTTATTAGGTAGAGAAGCACCTAGAATGAAGTTAATTTTGTGGCTAATGTCTCTCATGGGTGGAAGGGATGAGGGTAGATCAGTTGCCACTACCTCATGGTACTCATCAAGTAGTTCTTGTACCTCTTTGGGGATTGGTTCATCCTTCTTAGCTTTCACTTCATCCCTTGGTTTAAGTATTAGGAAATATCCTTCATCAGTATCCTTTATTGTTTTTATTAGTTCCTTTTCACTCACAACTATGACCAATGGTTCTTTTTCCTGCTTATGATCAGACAAAGGCTTCGTGGTGTAATTTTTTCCATCCCTGACTATGGTATAGGTGTTTTTCCTACAACTATAAGTGGCATCCATGTCATACTACCATGGCCTACCAAGTAGAAGATGACAAGCATCCATCTCTACTATGCCATACAAGACTTTATCACTGAAATCACCTAGAGAGAACTCTACCAAGGTTTGTTCAGTCACTAAGGTTTTCTGATCTTTGTTTAGCCATGAAACATGATAAGGAAAAGGATGAGGAGTCTTATTTAATTTGAGTTTTTGCACCATTTCTTTAGAGACCAAATTCTCTGTTGAACCAAAATCAATTAAAAGATTGCATACCTTTCCCTGACATTTGAATTTTGTTCTGAATAGGTTCTTTCTTTGTGGAGGTTCTTGATTGTGAGGGACTTGCAAAAATGTTTGCCTCATCATCAGGGTTGTTCCTTCCTCAGCTTCAAGCTCTCTTTCTTCTTGAGTCAACTGTGTTCTTCTTTCTCCTTGACTGCTGCCTCCCTTCTCAGGACATCTATTTGTATAATGGCCTGTTTGGTTACAATTGTAGCATTTTGGGGGTCCATTTGATCTCCCTTTGCCTCTGATAAAGGATCTCCTGCCTCTATAGTTCCCTCTTGAACTGGATTCTCCATACTCCTTGGGTCCTTGGTTCTATTCAGGAGGCTTGTTCTCATTATTTGGTTGACCTTTATTCCAAGAGTTGCTTCTTCCTCTATCATTTTTTCCTCTTCATCTTCCACCTTGTTCATTCCTTCTCTTGAACTTCTCCTCTACTTTGGTGGCCAACAAGAAACATTGTTGGATAGTAGTTATGATGGTTAGGCTCAATTCATCTTGAATTGATAGTTTGAGCTCTTGCAAGTATCTTGCAAGCTTCACACTTTCCGGTTCCACTATACCAGATTTCATCACAAGATTATGGAACTCCTCAATGTAGTTGGAGACATCCATATCTTTTTGTGTTAACCCCATCCTTCTCTTATGGAGTTGTACTTCATAATCTGTAGGGACATAGGCTTCCTTAAGTAGGGTTGTCATCTTCTTCCATGTGGACACTTGGTTCTTCCCATCCTTCATTCTGGCATCTTTGATAAAGTTCCACCATGTAAGGGTAGATCCCCTTAATCTTGACTTGGCAATCTTGACCTTCTGAGATTCAGGAATACTCTCACAATCAAAGAAACTGGTTAGGACATTTACCTAATCCATAGCAGCATCAGGGTTCATTTTCCCATCATAGGTAGGTAGATCAAACCTAGCATCCATGGTCCATCTTTCCATGGATTTTAGAGTCTTTACAAGTAGCATCTAATTTGGAGGGCATTCTTCTTCTTCCTCCACAAGGGGTTCTTTATCACTCCCTTGTTCAACTTCATCAGAGTTCCCACTACTTTTGTTCTTAAGCTTTGCTCTAAGTCTGTCAATCTCCTCCTACATCTTCTACATTTCACTATCTCTGAGATATTCCCAATTTATTTGCTCATCTTCCTTTTTTTTTGGTCCTTGAGATACCTTACTATCTCAGCATTTGTCATCCTCGAGGATAACTCTTCACCTTCTGACATGGTGAGTAACAAAATTTTGAATCCTAGAACCTAGTTTAGGCTCTAATACCACTTGATGTAGAGCAGTAGTACAATATGGCTTGGATTTTATTTTCTTAACTCTTTATGCAAGAGTGGCCACACCAAGCTCTACACCTTTGTGAGGGGTTCTAAACATCAACTCAATTCTAATACCAAGAGTATTCTCCTATGAGTTCAATGCTCAATTCCACAATGATACATATTCTTGAATGAATCCTTATCAAAGAGTGGGTATGTGTAAGGGGTTGATTTACCTTTAATGAGGCTTGGAATCCTATTTTAAATGGCCTTATAACTCCATAAGGACAAATTGGTCCTACAACTTTATGAACTATCTTCCCAATTAGTGCACTGGCCTAGTAGCCTTTTGACACAAGGTTTTGGGGTCTAACTTTTAAATTTAAAAAAGGATTGAGGAACCTAATGGTACTTCTAAACACCCTTTTGGAAGATACATTGGCACCCCAAATGAGAGGTCTTAACACCAACTTTGAACCCCAAAAATTGGAGGATGTCGATAGGCCTAATTGTCCTAATTAGGTTTGATTTCCAAAGGAAGTACTTTCAAACCAAGTTGCAGGACCAATACAGTGGGTCAAGTTGAGTCATTAGACTTCAAATGCATGGAATCCAAGGTTTCATATACTTGTTCAACCCCCAAAGGATCCATTCACTTTATCCTTGCTGCTATCATAGAGTTGTCACACAGAGATGCCAACTCAAAATTGCTCCATCGATACGGCCACCAACTGACCCCTGCAAGAAGACTCAAAAATCTTAAAGTAAACACACATAACTATCATTCCACCAATAATTAGGATTTTTTAAGGGTGAGAATGAGAGATATGGCCATTAGAGTGTTGAAACCCTAGTTGGCAAGGGTTTGGTAATAAACTACACCAGTTTGGAATTATCTTTTGATCCCAGGTGTTTCAGGACCCCAAACCATTGCCAATGAAACCTAATTCACTAGACCTTCATCCACACTAGGTCTTCCCTTTGTCACATTTGTACCATCCATACAGTCAACAAAAACTCTAGGAAATTGCAAGGAACAGTCGATTATTTGTATTAATTCAAAGAAAAAGTACATCATAATGCCTTCCACCTGCCTGAAAGGGCTATTTGAAGGCTTCCCCCAACTGATCCAACCAAAAAATAAGGGTTGTGACTGTTGGGGAGTTTATTACAAACAAAAACACCAATTAGGACAAGTTGCCCAAAAGTTGCTAAAATGTTGCATAGCAACTTTTTTTTTTTGCTCATGACAACTTTTCTTGCACATGACAACTTTTGCCTAATTGAAGGACTTAAAGTCCTAAACACAAACCTAAAGTCCTAAAATGACCATAGGACTTCTAAAGACCCTTAACTATGATCTTAGGCATAAGAATGGTCCTTGTGACCTCTTTAGATAGTAGGTTTATATAGCCACTTGACTGTCAAAGGGTTCACACAATCAGGACCTTAGTGAATTAGTGAAGCCCTAGAAGTCTAGATTATTCTCTCATGGTCTAGGAGACCCCATCAATGCTTAGTAGGTTTGTTTGAATTTTTTGGGGGTGCTCATACACCATTGGGTCCAATACCTTCCTAAGTGGTCTACAATTAAGTCTAATTAGGTCGTAATTGGTATAATTGTGTCTAATTAGTTCCTAATAGGTCCTATATTTGTCTATTTAGGTCTTAATTGGGTCTAATTAGGTCCTAATTAGTTGCAAATGTGTCTAATTGAGTCTAATTGGTCCTAATTGGTCCTAATTGGTCTAATTGGGTCTAATACCATCCTAATTGGTCTAGAATTAAGTCTATGAAGGTCTTAATTGGTATAATTGAGTCTAATTAGGTCCTATTTGGTCTAATTGGTCTAATTGGTCTAATTAGGTCCTAATTGGTGTAATTGTCTCTAATTAGTGTAATTAGGTCTAATTAGGTCCTAATTATAGTTGTATTTGAGTTTATGGTTACATTTGAAAAAGGGAGCTATGATTAGAGTTTGGTTAACATCATTGGGGAACATAAAGACACGCTCTCTAATTATAAACATGTCTCCTCATTACATTTGTACGAAGCCCTTTTCAATAGAAAGAAACCAACCAAATATAAGGGTGATATTTTTATTTAATATTTAATAATTTTTTACATATAGTTATAATTTTAGTTTTATAGTTAGATTTAGATTTAGATTTAGTTTTAGTTTTACCTTTATATTTAGTTTTAGTTTTAGTTTTAGTTAGAGTTAGATTTATATTTCTCTTAGATGTAGATATTGATCATTATTTTATTTAATATTTAGACTTAAATTTAAATATGCAAGGCAATGCTGTCATATTGGTTTTTAGTTAGATTATTGAGATTATTGATTTAGAATAGTTTAAAATGGTGAAAAATATTTCTTCTTCCTTAATTAAAATTGGAAAATGTTTAAGATTTACTTTGAATACTTTAAGATTTAGATTTAGTTTAACTTTTATAGTTAGATTTAGATTTATCTTTCTCTTGGATTTAGATTTTTTCTATTATTTTATTTAATATTTAGATTTAGATTTAAATATTATTTGTATCTATTTGTTCTCTTCACATTCAATTAACATTTTAAAGATGTTTCTATTATTTCATTAATTAACATAATATTGTATCATCTTAAAATGGAAGCACTTCCATGATAAGAGCGTTTAGCCCTCCGAGTAAGTGGTTTGGGGTCATGTCGAACACCTTGAATGGATATTCAACTTGGATCTAGTTTTTCCCCTTGTTCTGCCCCATTTTCCACTTCTTCCTAGCATTTTCTTCCATCTTGAACTGTGAACCTGAGATTCTTGACCATAAGGTCAAGGTCGACCTGTTTAGGTCAAGGTCGACCTCGACCCTGACCTAGTCAGGGTCGACCTCAACCTTGACCTAGTTAGGGTCGACCTCGACCTTGACCCTAGGGTTTGGGATCTTTGGTGTTAGCTTCCAGTTTCGGGATCTCATCAAAATCTTGCATTTTCCCTCTTCGGGGCCACTATTTCTCAGATTAAGTGTCAAATTCTCAAATTAATATTTGAGGTGGACCTTGATATTTATATAGGATTCCTAATTTATTATTGGAGATTAGCCTTTCTTGAGTTTTGTGCCTAATACTCAAATTAACTTTGGGGTTGGCCTTACCTTGAATTTTGTAACAAGGCTCTTAAATAATTATTTTATTTATTTATTAAGGGTGGTCCCCTCCTAGAGTTTTGTGTCAAGAATTTAATTTAATTTCCTTTACATGTGCACCTCTCTAGAGTTTTGTGCCATGAGCCCTTAATTATTGTTTTCTACGAGGCCCCTCTTGTACCCTATATCACTATAAAAGGGGGCCTTCCTCTCTCATTTTCTCCATCAAGTTTTGCAATCCATCTCTCAAGCTCTCAAACAAGAAGATCAAGTATTCAAGCATCTAATTCATTAAGGAGATCCATTAGTAGCCATTGAAGGATTCAAGCTCTATGGAGCTCTCTTGTTGAAGATTCCTCCATTTCCATTCAAGCCTCTTCCAAGTTCAAGATCCATTCAAGATTGGTGTTGAAAATCTAAAGACAATTGATTGGAGACATCCTACATTTGATTCTACATTCATCCATTCTTGTGGATTCAAGGATTCGAATCCTCCACAAGGGTTTCAACTCAAGCAAGGTGAATTGTTCCATTTACTTTGTTTATTCCAATAATTTCAATTCAATTTCAAGGTTAATTCCTAAATTGGGGTTTGACTGAGGCAAACCCCCCAAACAAACAACCAAAAATCCTCTTTTTCTTATAGGTACAGGTGCAGAACTTTGAATCTGAGATTAGATTTGGATACCCTTTTTGCCGAACTTTCGAGATCCGTGAACAAAGTCAAAGTTGACCTTCATTTTCCTAAGGTCATCCTTGACCTTTTATGAGGGTCAAGCTCGACCTGATCTCATCTCAAAAAAAGATTTTTGGGTTTTTTAAATCTTGCAGTTTTGGTTTAAAATCGCGAGAATCAACAATTTTTGAGATCATTTGACAAGGGTTTTAGCTGATTCATTTTCAGAGGTAAGTACCTTTATTTCTTAATTTCAATATTAGTCATCTATATTTACTTTCTATATCAATACAATTTCATGTAAGTGTAAAACATTGTCTTTGGGGTCTCTTTTGTGTGCAAGCCATTGCCCTAGGACCCCATACACTATTTTATCCTTTACATTTTGGTGAACCCGTATTACGAATACTCTTTCTTTTGTGGAATTAGATGCCCTATTGTGTTTATGGTGTTTGATTTCCTTTTCATTTGAATGCATTGGGATATATCTATTCTATTTGTTATCATGATGCATAAATTGTTTCAAGTATTTTTCAAATGCCTTATGGATAGGGATGATAATCCTCCTATTTGGGATGAACCTTTAGATTTGGATATTGATTATTCTCTTCCTCATGAAGCCATTGTGAATGACTCTACCTTTTGGGATGAACCCTTGGATAAAGACATTGATTTATCCCCTCCTCATGAATAATCTTTGATACAAGAGGGTGATTTATTAATGGATGGCATATTCATACATGATGATAACTCTTTTCCTAAAACTCACCCCCCTTATGCAGACATTTTAGCGAAAGAAGATGATATTATAGATGCTTTACCTCCATTTGAGATTCCTTCTAGTGATGAGGCATTAGTGGAGAATGATATGAATTCCCTTAATGCTCTCCCTTTTAGTGATGATCCTATGGAGAATCAAGATCTTACCTCATCTCCTCCTAGGATGTCCTCTTTTCTTCCTTTATATGAATCTATTTGTAGTGTTGAGATGACTAATATGGTTTATCCTAAACCCTTGTTGACTGTCAAAGGTTGTCCTCACATTACTATCAAAGGTAAACCTATGGATTCTTTCAATGCTCAATATTTGATAGCTCACACATATCGTACAAGGAATAATCTTCAACCTAATCCGATGGTTTCTACTTCTTTTCCACCTTCTCAACCTATTCTTCCTCCTCCACCTCATCTTCCTAGCAAGGAGTATGATTTGATAACTCAATTGCAAAATACTCCTGCCAAGATTTCTTTAAGGGAGCTTCTTCAAACTTCACCTACCTACTATGAAGCCTTGCAAAAATCTCTAGCAACTCTTCCCACTCCACCTCCTAATCAAGAGAACATCAATAACTTCTTACAATGCATGCATGCTACCCTGGGTCCTCCTGACATTGTATTCACTCAAAAAGATTTACCTTCTAAAGAAGTTCATAATTAGTACGATGCTCTTATGGTTGCTGTTACTATCAATAAAAGTATCATTCATAGGACCTTGATTGATAATGGATCTAGGCTTAATATTTGTAGCATGGACATGCTCAAAGTGATTAACACTGATCTTTCAACTATTTAACCTTACAATGTTCCTATACGTGGCTTTGATAACATTGCTAAGAACACTTTAGGAATCATTACCTTACCTATCAAAGTAGGATTGGTCATCCTGAATACACCTATTCATGTTATGCCTGGACCTCTCAATTATAACCTTCTTTTGGGTAGACCTTGGTTGCATGAGATGCATGTCATTCCTTCCACCCTTCACCGTAAAGTCAAGTATATACATAATAACAAGATGTATTCACTTCATGCGGATGATGCTCCTCATCCTTGTCTCAATATTCAAACTCACACTACTCCTATTCCTAATAGTAATCCTCCTTCCTCTAGTGCTCTTCCTGGTGATGATTGGGGAACCTTGGATTTTAATCCTACCTTTATTGGAGAATATAAGATTAATGATCTTGATTTTATGAAGAAACAAAGAGAGTTTGAATAGCGAGTTTTACATCTAAACCCCTTTGTAATAACTTTGTCACTGCTTCTACCCACAATGAATTTATCAAATCTACTAAGGATGATATAGTGACTACTGAGGTTCCATTGACTCCTTCTGATATGGCTTCTCATTATGGTCCTAGTTATCACTTCCTAGTTAAACAAGGATTTAATGCTCAAGGATGTGGTAAGCATAAACAGGGAATTCAAATGCCCTTACACACTGGGGGGCATGAGCATTCTTATGGATTAGGATTTAGTCCTCGACAACAAATCAATGTTAACAACATCTCAAATAACACTTCAAAACATGATGAACCTATGAAGGAATTTGACCAAGAAGTTCTTTTCACTAAACTCCTTCGTGCTAAGATGATCACTAGACCTAAATGCAAAAAGAGATGTAGTCCACACTTGAAGACTCTTCCTTTTTGTTTATATCATAGATTTCATGATCACTCTACTAATGAATGTCATGCTTTACATTATAAGATTAGGCAATTCATTGATAGTAAGGTTATTTATATATCATGTAGCAATGATTTCAATCTTGTTTTATCTAAATAACATTTATGTTCCTATTATAGAACTCCACATTATCTAAAACAATGTTAGCCTAATCCTTGGGGGCTTGTTGTCTTGTAGAGTATTGTGAGTGACATAATAGGTCCCTTTCCATCCTTGTTCCTACACTTGGGGGGCAAGGATGTCATCTCCTTCTTTTCTATCTTTCTAGGATTCACCTATTTCCTTGGTTAAGTAGAATCTATCTATTATGTGATATTCAATCATACATGAACATTTTGGTTTGCATTGAGGATCTTTTTCCTTGATCACAACCGATTTCATTGTTTGACATTAGGTTTCCATGGTTGATATATATCTCACCTTGGAAATTGAACACTGTGCTATCCCTCACAAGGGTTACTTTTTCACTTTTTGCATGATATCTCTTTGCATTCATCCCTTCCATGGCCTCATAGGAGCTATGACCTTCTTGGCTTGGATTGGGTGTTGTTTATGGATATTTTCTTGAGGCTGAAGAGGGCTTTATCCTTGTTCTTTCTTTCCTTAACATGTCAAAATAATATGTTTTTTCCATATTAAGGAGGGGGGCATATATATGGCCTCCCTCGATCTATATTATGTATTTTTGTTCTAACCTTTTGTTTTGCAACATGCTAAATCTCAAAAGGTAACACACATAAGTTGCTAAATCCTGAAGGGACACACATTTCCAATTTCAAATATGCTAAATCTTCTAAAGGTAACGCACATAAGTTGCTAAATCCTGAGGAGACACGCATTTTCCAAATTTTTCACTATGCTAAATCTTGGACGTTAATGCACATAAGTTGCTAAATCCTAAAAAGACACACATCTATATGCTAAATCTTCTGAGGGTAACACACATAAGTTGCTAAATCTTGAGGAGACATGCATTTCATATTCATGGTGATACAAGAAGGTGGATCCATGGGTATTTTATAAAAGCCATAAGAAGACGCACTACATACATGCACAAAGCCACCAAAAGGCACACAACATTATGGGGTGACTATCAAGTGTTTTCTTGGTGGTCCATCCTATCCTTTTGTGGTTCACAGTGAGATATACACATCTTACTGGGTGAGCTAACCACTCCTCTCTCTCCTTTTCTCTCTATTCTTCAGTGATGTCTCTCTTATTGTGATCTTGGAGTTGATGAAGACTCGAGTCCCTAGGGGCTTGAGGATTCCTTTGTCCCTTTGATTTCAATAAGATTATCTTTTCCTTTATGATCTCCTTTACCAATAGTTTGCATCGAGTCCATACTCTTGCTAAAGTGGGGGCTTAATGTATCATCTTAAAATGGAAGCACTTCCATGATAAGATTGTTTAGCCCTTCGAGTAAGTGGTTTGGGGTCATGTCAAATGCATTGAATGGATATTTGACTTGGATCTAGTTTTTCCCCTTGTTCTACCCCATTTTCCACTTCTTCCTAACATTTTCTTCCATCCTAAATTGTGAACCTAAGATTCTTGACCATAAGGTCAAGGTCAACCTTTTTAGGTCAAAGTCGACCTTGACCCTGACCTAGTCAGGGTTGACCTCAACCTTGACTCTAGGGTTTGGGATCTTCGGTGTTAGCTTCCAGTTTCAAGATCTCATCAAAATCTTGCATTTTCCCTCTTCGAGGCCACTATTTCTCAGATTAAGTGTCAAATTCTCAAATTAATATTTGAGGTGGACCTTTCTTGATATTTGTATAGGATTCCTAATTTATTATTGGAGATTAGCCTTTCTCAATTTTTGTGCCTAATACTCAAATTAACTTTGGGGTTGGCCTTACCTTGAATTTTGTAACAAGGCTCTTAAATAATTATTTTATTTATTTATTAAGGGTGGTCCCCTCCTAGAGTTTTGTGTCAAGACTTTAATTTAATTTCCTTTACATGTGCACCTCTCTAGAATTTTGTGCCATGGGCCCTTAATTATTGTTTTCTATGAGGCCCCTCTTGTGCCCTAGATCACTATAAAAGGGAGCCTTCCTCTCTCATTTTCTCCATCAAGTTTTGCAATCCATCTCTCAAGCTCTCAAAAAAGAAGATCAAGCATTCAAGCATCCAATTCATCAAGGAGATCCATTAGTAGCCATTCAAGGATTCAAGCTCTACGGAGCTCTCTTGTTGAAGATTCCTCCATTTCCATTCAAGCCTCTTCCAAGTTCAAGATCCATTCAAGATTGGTGTTGAAGATCTAAAGACAATTGATTGGAGACATCCTACATTTGATTCTACATTCATCCATTCTTGTGGATTCAAGGATTCGAATCCTCCATAAGGGTTTCAACTCAAGCAAGGTGAATTGTTCCATTTACTTTGTTTATTCCAGCAATTTCAATTCAATTTCAAGGTTAATTCCTAAATTGGGGTTTGACTGAGGTAAAACCCCAAACAAACAACCAAAAATCCTCTTTTTCTTGTAGGTACAGGTATGAAACTTTGGATCTGAGAGTAGATTTGGATACCCTTTTCACCGAACTTCCAAGATCCGCAAACAAAGTCAAAGTCGACCTTCATTTTCCTGAGGTCATCCTTGACCTTTTATGAGGGTCAAGGTTGACCTGATCTCATCTTGGAAAAAGATTTTTGGGTTTTGTAAATCTCACAGTTTTGGTTTAACATTGCAAGAATCAATATTTTTTGAGATCATTTGATAGGGTTTTCAGCTGATTCATTTTCAGAGGTAAGTAACTTTATTTCTTAATTTCAATATTAGTCATCTATATTTACTTTCTATATCAATACAATTTCATGTAAGTGTAAAATATTGTCTTTGAGGTCTCTTTTATGTGCAAACCATTGTTCTAGGACCCCATACACTATTTTATCCTTTACAAATATGATTAGTATAGACAGGCGAAAATATATCTCCATCATTATGCAAACAATAATTTTTTCTAGAGATATACTTCAAATTAAAATATCTGATAATTTTTTGAATTAATGACCTATAAGGAAGAAAGAAAAAATTCACAATGGGTCTCTTGAAATATGACCCTAAACCAAATTGATACTTTACTCCAACACTAAACCAAATTAAACACTAGCCTTTTAAATAAAATGCAGTCCTAACCCTAACCCTAACCCAAACCATATCCCTAGTTTTAATGGTTAAGCATAATCCAAACCCTAACCCTAATACTAACCATGTTGTAAATGCTAACCCTAATGATAATCCTAATCGTAAGCCCTAATCTCAACCGCAACCAAATTCCTAACCTTAACCACAATACTAACCATGATGTAGACCCTTACCATGACAATAATAATAATTCTAAGCCCTATTCCCAACCCTAATATCAAATTATATAGTTAATAACTTATAGTTGATTAAATTTAGGCATCTAATAAACTAAAAACCTGATAATAAACTTACATAATGCTTGGCATAGCGCACCTGCGCACTTACATATGGGGCATTATAAATGTAATCGTGCAACCTCTATCAATCGATTCATGCAAGCAGGACCAAAAAAATAATAGTTATCTATTATGTAGAGATGATGGACAACACTGGTGCATTCGCAAATCTGACCACTGAAGGATAGATATTGATTTTCGTAATAACTGGGACCGACTTCACATAAAACACTTGATGTTTTTGACCGTGGACTTGCATACTTACTAGTACATGGATGTGTGGACCTTTTATTGCAATGCTCTTCAGAGCGATGACCAAACTGAGTTTATTTACATCTATTATGAAAATGTGGCCATCGGGCAACGAGCGAATCGTTATGGACTGTACATATGAGGTGACTTCCTGGGGCACATAGGTGGTAGATGTAGTTCTAGAGCTCGTGATAGATTATGCAAATCGAGGCATTTGAGCATCTAGATTTGTGGTAGACTATAGCACACTATTAAGGTTGAGCCACAACGTGCCAAGATGAAGATGCCATTGAATGGGGAGCACAGTCAAGGGTGCTTAGAAAGTTGCCCGATTGACACATAAATTTAAGCTTTCTTGTTTTTACATATGCCCATACATATTGGGGACCTTCATGTGTGTCGTATACTATTAAGCTACTTTCCTCTTTGATTCCTTTTGATGCTTCTTTAAAATTTCATTTTTCATGATAGATGTAAATTATATTCAATTTTGGGTACGCTAGTTTAGATTGGAGCTTACAAATGTATGCTTCTAACAGATATTAAAAGTATTTTTATTGATGACATTTATGACTAACACCAAAAACATATTTGCAATGCAAAAACCATTACAAGGTATAATTAAATTCCATATGTTCATATGATGTAACTATATATAATTTTCAACATCCAATTTGTAACTACAATATAAACCTTGGTAGCTATAATATTGATAGTTGAAAACATCTGCTATATTTATTTTTATGGTTCACAAAGAAAAATCTTAAAAATATATGAATTAAAACTAGTTGATATGTGCACAATTTTTTTTAGAGGTCTATATAATAGAATTATATCTTAACAAGGATTAATTGGTTTCAGAAGAGCAGTGTACTTTCACAAGGAAAGGCATAGGGTAATGGTAGAGAGTTTTGTTTTTGATGTTCGAAAGTGCATTTTCCCGTAAATCAGTCACCTCATACTTTTTGAATATCAGTGGCACCAACTATCCTCCCGACAAAAATGCACTAGAGGAAATATTAGTTTTTTCCAGATTTATGAAAACACAGTCATTTGTTTTCAAAAAATTTTGGTTGTTTTCGATTCAGAATAACGAGATCATGTCCTTAGTCAATATGAGTAAGTATTTAGCAGTAAGGATGACTGTTGTAGAAGAGGATAGATGTGCAAGTCAATTCCAAATTATTTGAAGTAGCGAAGGAGATCAAGTTAAGATATTGGGACAGACAGAAGGGATGATTTTGACAGTGCACATGAGAGACTCATGATCGATCTTGTGAACTTGGGCTATGTTGCAGTTAGTCAGTGTTTCATCATGGAAGCTCTTTGATAATGATGTAGAGGGTTCTATTTATATTCCTCTGTTCTTTTATTTTTTCACAACACAATGGCAAATCACCTGGGCATAACATGTCAGTCTAGCAAGGTGGAATCATTGCAGGAAACACCGGAGGAGAAATTATATAGGATTTTTAGCAAAGTGAAGGAGAAGGAGCATGTGACTATGGTGTCAATCCTTGGGGGTAACTTCTGGTCTGGTGGTCATGTCCATGATGGCATACTGGTGGCAGAGTTTTTCCAACCAATCATACAGATTTTTGGGCACCCTCTGCATGGTAGGGGACTAGCCCATAGAATCCTGGCAGATGAAATATACCTAGAGGTGGCGAAGGTAATGGACATCATTGATACCCAACTAACAAGCAATGGTTTGTTGGGTTTCTTTGCATTGGAAGCTGAAGAAAAAAGATATTGATGAAGAAGGCGTGGCCTACCTTCAAAGTAGGTGTTAAGCAATATGATCTAGTGAAGTTTGGAGCCTTTCTCCAAGAAAATGATAAGCTCTTTCTGGAGGAGATAGGATCAAGATTGGTTGAAATTAGTCAGGGAATAATGTACTTATTCCACTAATCACTATTGGTTGTAATCTATAGGTTCTCCCTCATTTTTAATCTTTATTTTCAAGGAATACAAAAGGGTATTGCCATCTAGGCAGAAGGACCTCCCTAGGCAGAATTGGATCAGATAGAACTTTCTAAAAAAATTAAAAAGGATTAATTGGTAGAATTAAATTTTAGTAAACAAACATGGATTAAAGGAAAAATAAAATAAAAATGAAATTAAACTAAATTGTATTGCTCAAATTTTAACTTATGCACCATAGTATTGTATGAAAAAAGGTTCATTTAACAAAGGACTTTAACAAATGTGTACATTACGTGATTTTGATTCTTAGATAGGGGCCTATCTATCATCTTAACACTAATTGTATATGACAATTTAAACCATGATATAAATGTAAACCTAGCCATTATATTAACCATTATCTTAACCCCAAACCCTAACCCCACCAGTAATACTAATTGTATATTTGTATTCTAATAGTATTTTTATTTTAATAGTACTTGTAATGTAACTATTTTAAATTTTACGAACAAAGAAGGAACTCACAGAAAATACACAAAAGAAAGAAAGAAATAAAAATTGCTCTAATTTTAACTTATGCAGTGTATTGTTCTACCCAACAAAGTGACTCATTCAATAAATGCATAGATGAGGTGGATATGGCTCTAAAACGGGGTTTATCCATCATGTTAACAATAATTGTAACAACAAGCACGATAGGAACATCACATTACAACTTACCCTAACAATAATACTAACATCTACTCCACTCCTAATCGTAACTCTAACCAAAATGGTAACTATAACGATACTTCTCTCTACCTAACCCTAACCATCATCCTAACCATATTCAATATCTTAAACCATGAATACTAATAAAAATGGAAAACGCTTACTCCCATCCTAATATTTTTCATAATCCTATAAAATATCATAACCTAATTATTAAATCCTAATAGTAATCCTAATCAAAACTCTAAATCCTAACAATAATACTAACCGCGATGTAGAGTCTTACCCTTACTCTAATCATAATTCTTACCTTCAACTCAATCCTATTCATAAATATAATAGTAAATTAATGATCTAAACTATTACACTTATTGAAATCATAATCCTTACAATGATCCTATTCCTAATCCTAACACAAAATCCTAAACCAGAGGAATATAATATTAAACCTAAGCTTAATCCAAACAGTAAATCCTAAAACCCAATGTAAGCCATTTTATTGTCTTGAAATTTAGTGCACAATGTTTAGATTATTACCTTTTCCAATTCATCCAAAATCATAAAAGCTAACCCCTCATCATAAATGTTGGACCGTAATCCAAATCCCAATCATAAATGCCTAACTGCCTTATCTCTTAATATTTCGGCACTATAGTCCGCTTGGAATCTGGAAACTAAATCTAACAGTGGTTGCTTGTTCGCATAGAATCTTTTGAAGCCATGCGATCATGTGACAAACGTCAATATTATTTATTTGTTGGCATTTATAGTAGGTGGGACTGCTACCAGACGTATCCCACATGGACTTCTCCGATTGGTTATATTTTGCTAACTTGGAAACTATTGATGAGGCTAACACTTTAGCAAGAAAACTTTATGTCCACCTACCGGATATTGCAACGTGGAAACTCCTCATTAGTCAAGAAGAATGGGCCTTACCTCAGGAGAATATGCATGCTTGACAATCTATAGAAGATCCAATGGTGGTCGCATGTTCGCATAGAATCTTTTGAATCCATGTGATCATGTGACAACCGTAGATTTAACTTTATTCCCAGGTATAAGAGAAAGGTGGGTCCACTGCCAGGTGTATACACGTTGCCGCTATAGATTGGTCCAAGGTGTGTGATGATGTGGAAGATGTCAGTAATAATAGTGCTTAATAAGGAAAAGTTACATGTCCTCTCTTCCAGGTAATGCAAACGTGGACTTTCCTAAATGGTCGAGGCAAAGTGGGGCCAAAATATTTAAAGAATAAATGGCAAGTGGAAAATCTAACAGTGGTCACATGTTCACATATAATCTTTTGAACCTATGCGATCATGCGATAGCCGTAGATTTAGTATCAAGGGAATGATGGCCCACTTCATGTCCAGTGATAAAGGTGAAATCAAAATGACTGTCGGATGCAGCATCTGATGATGGTGAAGAGTCCAAGGTACAAAGTGGGGCCTGGGTGACATGTTTAAAGATTGCCATCAATGCAAATTGATCCAATGGTTGTCGCATGTTCACATAGGTTTCTTTCAGGCCTTGCGATCATGTGACAACCATTAGATGTTTTTTAAAAGAAGATGAATGGCCCAAATTCAAACTTAATACATAAAGGTGTGAAATTCAATTTTTCCCATTGGATGATGACAGGTCGATTTCTTAGAGAATTAATTGTGAAATCATGTGGAGTAAATTGCTAGAATGATTACTTTTGATTGATAATATTTCAAAGATCTATGCCTTTTTAGAAAATCACAATAAGATAAAAGTTTGCGGAGAGCTGGGTGAGAACTTTGCAGAGACTAATTGTCATTTCTAAGAAATTTGAAGAGAAGGTTGGTGATTTTTTGCATTTTCTATTCATATTAGAAAGAAAATCATTACAATTATGTAGTATTTCTTTTGCATCAACTGTATAGAATCAAAACCCTAAAAATACTGCCTAGAAAGGAATTATCTAGTGAGATTGATTATAGTAAGAGGGGTTTGCATGAAGATTTGTTACAATTATTGCCCAATTTGACAACTGACATAGTAAAGGTGAAACAATTAATGCCAAAAGAACCTAGGGTAAAGATTGAGGATGGTTTATATGATACAAGAAACTACATTAGGGATGCTAAGATTGGTACACTTAACGCGAGTGGCATCTTTGATCTCACTGGTGTGACACTATTCATAGTAGGGTTCAGCCAAAGAAATGCCCCTATTCCTACCAATAATATATAGCAGTTCAACCTAGGGAAGCTTGTGGTGCCTGGTGTTTTCTTAGATGTAGACCTAATGGTTCAAGTTGCAAATAATTATGACCCTATTACTAGGGAGATTAGGGCTGTCAGAGGACAATTGTTGATGAAGATTTTAGCTGATGAAATTAGGATAGTTTTTAGGTTAAGTGAACCCTCAAATGACCTGGAACAGATTAATTTTGAAGAATTGAGAGAAGTGTACAATGCACAAAGGAATTATCTCAGAAATGTTCCTTTAAAGGAATTGTGTACTAAAGTTGGAAAGATGGTTGTCATAGGGCCAAGCACACAAGAGCCTTTCAAAATAGATTATTTTGATGTGAGAGCAAGAGGTGCATGCTGGGCATTATGTCAAGTTTTTGGGGAAGATGCTGATGAGAGAATGCCAATACATTTGATGTGCATGATGGTCTAGATTTTGCATTCATACCTGTTAGTTACTTTTGATTACGCCCCTTTCATTTCTGAATTAATTCATAATGGATTAATTGGAATCCAAAAGAGAATAGTTGACAAGCCTTTTTGCTGGTATTCTTTTATGATGTACATGTTCTTGTTTTAAAAAGCTAACTATTTTGATGAGGAAATGGATTTGGCAAAATAGAGGGATGGTGAGGACATGCCAGTACAGTTGTGGAACCTTAGCATGACTTGGGATAGGAAGGATAGTAGTTTTATACAATTTGATAAATGTTTTGCTGCTAGATTGAGGAAATTGTTTGTTCTTAAGAGCCCTAGAATCCCAACTACCTTAGCTGAATAGATTAGGCCACAACAGTTTTCCAAAGACCTCAACATAGTTCATAATTGGGGTGATGTTATTTTCTATCCTTATTCTACTATTATTAGGTTATATGGTTTTAAAGGGGTTCCTTTTATATTACCATATCAAGTTCCTCTTAAGATTGGTATAGCTGAATTCTTCAGACAGTTAGGAGATATTGAGAAAAATGTTCTCATAGGGAAACAAAGGGGATGTCTATTCCCAAAAATTACATTTTCCCACCAATTTATAATTACAAAGGGTGGATGGGTTCATATGGACAAATTCCTTGAACCATATCATATGGCTACCATAGTTGTCAAGATAGCAGACCTAGAGGGGTTTTATAATGAGATGTTCAAGAATAAAGTTAGGTGTTCAACCATAAACCATATTTTCAATTTCTAGAAGACATTATCAGGAATGTCCCAAGATTGCGGGATCAAGAAGTAAGGAAAGAAACGTGGTTGGTGTATAAGAAGATATTGGATTTTTGTCAGATAATTTAACCCAAGGTATGACCCCCTAAATAGTATAAATCCTATGGGTAAGAAAATAGATACTCTTATGGATAATTTTAAAGGGATCTATCAGACCTTAAATGAGAAAAAGGAGAAGGTCATAAGTGAAAATCCAGGAAAAGCTCAAACACTATTGAGCCAAACAACATTCACAAAGATGCTACCTCCAAGCAAGTATGTGGTATAGAAGAAGATTGGTTATAATGTGGTAATCCCAGAGTCTAACAGAAAGAAACAAATAAAGAAAAAGGAGGATATCCCTTCCACATCACAGTAGGTGAAGAAGCACAAGGAGGTTGTGGATGTCGCAGACACACCTCAAGATAAATCAATTAAGAATTTTCTTGATTTATCACCTCCTACAAAGAAACAAAAATTAGAAGAGAGGCCCCAGGATGCAGAAGAAGAATACTCTCCTTCCCAATCACCTCTAGTTATCACAGATGATTAGGAGAGTACAGAGCAGGCACAACAAATGGGTTCTCAAGGTTAAATTTTTATGAACTATGAAGAAATTAATGAAGGAGTGCTAGAGAAACCAAGAGAGCCTAAGTTAGGCTTAACAGTAGAATAGATGGTAGGTACAGAGATGGACCCTATAATCAAACAAGCTTGTGATGAATTCTTGGCTGATGATGACTTTGTTAAAACTAGGGCTTTTATGAAATTTCTTTGGAAATTGAATATGAATAAATTTGAGGAAACATGTGAAAAAGGACATAAGAAAAATCTAGATAAAGATGTTAAGATCATTGAAGCTGGGGTCAGAAAAGAGATGATAGAAAATTTTGAGAAAACTACTCCAGAATAGGGGAGAGAACTAGTAAAAAATGCAGGAGTACTTATCCTCCTAGAATGGGATATAGCAGACATAGTAGTCCTTGATGCAGTGATGAAACAAACTACTCGTATGCACAAGACCAAAGAAGAGGCAGAACAAGCCATAAAAGGATTTTCTTTCAGTAATGAACATCAGGCCTTGGTCATTTGGTCTTTGAAAAGGGAAGAAAAGAATAAAGGAAAGCAAATTACTAGAAGTGATCTCATTAGTGGCCTCATAGTAAAAAGGGTTGTTGACACTTCCATGATTGAAGCATCAGGAATGGTGGTAGCCACAGCCCAACTTGTAGAGAAAGTAGCAGAGAAGGAGGCCAAGGAAAAGGAAGAGCTTATAGAATGGTTTGAGATAATGCTGAAAGCCTATGAGGAATTGAAACAGGACATGTTTGAAAAGGACAAATTGATTGCAGATTTGAAGAAAAGGTTGGGAGAAGAGGGTCCATTTCAACTTTCAAGACAATTGTGAATTTCCTCTTCCCCTGTTGGGCCTTCTTCTTCAAGTCCTATAGTTGAATATCCCATATCCCCTCTCCTTCCTTCTATAAGTAATGAAGAGATAGAATCGAGAGAAAAGTAGAGGTATGAGAAAAGAATAAGAGGTATTATTCTACATTTTGCTGCTAATATAAAACCAAAGGAGGTTTATAAGAATGCTAAGCAATTGGTTGGCATTTTGGCTTCTTTTAAGGAAGAAGAAGCTACTGTAGGAAAAATTATGGATAATTGGATTCCTAGGGAGAATATGTTAAATTCATTATTTGATTCAATTAAAGATCAGGGCATTGTAAATGTTAAACTAATAGATACCTATAAAATTGTTAAGAACCTTTTTGATTTTGAAGCAACCAGGGAGGGGTTGAAGAGGAAGGCAAAACTCCTAAGAGTTAGATATTTCCAAAATGATTTCCAACTAATCCTTGGCCTTGTCAAAGCATATGGGATTATAAGGGATAGGGAACAATGGTTAGAACAGATTAATAATGGAGTATTATCTAAAATCGATGTTGTTTTAGGAATAGAGGATAATGCCCCTTTTGTACAAATAATTGAGGTACTACAAGACATCAGGATACACTTCACAAAGGTAATGGCTGAAGTTAACCAAGTGGTTTCTGGTTGGGATAAAATCCTACCAAAGAGGGATGAGATTATAGCTTTTGAATGGCTAAGTGAAGACACTTTTACAGCTTGGGAAGCAACATACCTTATGGAGAGTGAGAAAGAAGGAGAAACATCTGAAGAAGAAGCAATAGGTGGTGGGGTCCCAAGCTCCTGAAAATTTGTTGCAAATAGTGCTAGAAGCATCAAACAATTGAAAGATGCATAGATGATACACCTGGCAGATGCTGAATTGACCTTGGGACTTGTTGCAAAATTTTGGCGCTCACCTTTGCAAATTTTTTGTAAAATTGTAACAAGAAGGTGTTATATTTTCCTTTTTTGTCTCATATGACAAACTCTTTTGTCTCTTGTAGAAAAGATCTGAAGCTTGTATGCAATCCTTGTATCTATAAAAGGATTACCGGGATCATTATAGGAGGACCGAGACTTGGGCATATTTTCTAACATGTTTTGAGTCTAGGATACGGTAGATTGTATTAGGCATATTTTTGTAGGAAAGCAATATTGTTGGTTCGAATTAAATCCAGACAGTTTGCATTTTAAAGCATTTTTTATACATGATATTGATATAGCATTTGAATAAAATCCAAAGTTCAAATCTCTCCTGTGTGTATTTCTCTTAGAGTTATGAATTATTGAAATTTGTTGCATAGATTTTTTATGTGTGTATGTTTGTGTTCTTCAACTCTGATTCAAGATCAGATTAAATAAGCTTTAGACATAGCATAAATTCTTTAAATTTTTACATAAGGATATGAGTAAGTAGTATGAACCTAGGTTTCCTTTGATAAAATCCACCATAGGGTGATAGCATTTTCAAAGGACAAGGATATTAAAAGTGTTGGAAAGTGATGATTTGGAGTACTAGAAATCCTCTAAGGGTTTTCATTTATGGCAACATTTATGGTAAGTATGATCACATATTGTTGAGATTGCCACTGGGTACTTAGTCATGAAAATGACTAAGTCCAGAATTAGGAAAACAAGGTATAGTGCCACAGTTTTGGATAGCGATGGAGACATACAAGGTATTATGGCTTGTGAAGTTAACTAGAGGTACTATGGTATATGTACATGCCTCAGTTAAGATCACATGAGTTTTGGAAAGATGGTTTATGAGATACAATAGTCGGAAGGTATGCGAAGACAGTAAAACAACATATGAGGGTAGATGAATAGTTGCGATGATTAAGGGAAGTATGATGGATATGATAACATGCTAAGTCATGTGAATAAATAATAGTGCCGACTCCTTAGTAATATAAGACCACCGACTCTATATATATCATTTGCACTAGTTTTTACTATTGTAAGGAAGACATTTTGTGAGAGCCGACTAGAAGGTTAATTTTGTATAAGTACATATTACTCTTGTGTAAGAATGGGACATGAGGTTGTGAAGAAGTTAGAAGAAGTTAGATGTGAGATCAATAGGAGGCAGAACTATAACTAGGACTATCTAAGCACTATAAGTGCTTGTACTGTTCCACTTTTGTGAGCTATTTTTGTGATAGTATTGATTGTAAGAGCAGTGTGCTCACCACCTTTAATCAGGTGTTTTGTATGCCCCTAACAGGGTTTTTGTAATCCTCTAGCAAGGAGATGTACTATGTAACAATTAGCTCCTAACAGGGCTAGATCTCTTAACAAGGGCATTATACTTTAGTGCATATTTGTGGGTTCCATCCCCACCGGGGTTTTCCCTTTAATTAGGGTTTCCTTGAGAAAAAATCATGGTGTCATGAGTAATGTGTTATGCTTATATACTTTTTTAATTTCCACATTGCTTTTGGTTATTTACAGTTGTATAAAATTGAGATTAAAGTTTTGTAATATTGATTCACCCCCCCTCTCAGTATTACTCAATCCTAACAAAAAGTTCAATATATTTGTTTATGTATAACAAACTTGCAGTGAAGGTGTTGGCCAATGGATAAGGCACTGGCCAACATAGGATTTGTTTCTGCAGAAATTAGTGTTTAAAGGGGTTCTATGTGTATTCCTAATATTGATATAAATCTTTTCAAAATTATGTGAGTATAGTGACTTGCAAAGTATTTTTCCATATAATGATAATGGAGAATCAATAAATGAATGGCTATCATTTAGTATTTTCTTATCATCTATCTGTTGTTATTGAATCCAGACTATTATTGCTAAAATAAGGTTAGTTGATCACTGGATTAGGAGTACCCTCCTTGGTTTTGCAGAGCCAAAAGTGCAGAGGGCAGTCTTATCCCTATAGTTGGGCCAATCATCTTAGAATCCCATATTTGGATCTAGCCCATCCTAAAACCCTATAGATGTATTGGTTGCTTCGAAAAGCATAAAGTCCAGTTTGAGGAACCAACACTCACTTTAACCATAATCCTAACCCTAACCATGGTCCTAAATGCTAAACCCTAATCCTAACATGAACCCTCAGAATAACCATATCCTAAACTATGCCATGAACTTTTATCCTAACCCTAACCCTAATACTACCCTTGAAATACAGATCGTAGATTTTAGAAATTTCAAAAAAATCAGACTTAGTTAAATTTCAAGCACGAGAGGTTTCCATAGATGGAGCATTATGTTTTGCTTCTGAACATGTATAAACTTCTTCATATGCCTAATGGAAGGTCAATTGGGTTGATAGTGGTCACTTGATAAATTAAGCCCTAAACTTAACCCTGTCCATTATACTAAACCAAAATGAGCTATAACCTTAATTTTAAATCTAGCTAAATCCTAACTTATATAAAATTTAAAAAAAATGACCCTTGAAATACAACACTCAACTTAACCCTAATCCTAATACAATTAAACTATAACCCAAACTCTAGCTCTAACTGAACTCTAATTATAACCCTAAGTATAAGCATACATTATCCATCGTCAAACCATTACCATAATATGTCCTATATGGTCTAATTAGGTCATAATTGGTATAATTGAGTCTAATTGGATCCTAATAGGTCCTATATTGTCTAAGTAGGTCATAATTGGGTCTAATTAGGTCCTATATTGTTTATTTAGGTCCTAATTGGGTCTAATTAGGTCCTAATTAGTTGTAAATGAGTCTAACTCACTCTAATTGGTCATAATTGGTATAATTGAGTCTAAGTAGGTCCTAATAGGTCCTATATTGTCTAATTAGGTCATAAGTGGGTCTAATTAGGTTCGAATTAGTTGTAAATGAGTCTAATTGACTCTAATTGGTCCTAATTGGATCTAATTAGGTCCTAATTAGTTGCAAATGATTCTAACTCAGTCTAATTGGTCCTAATTGGTATAATTGAGTCTAATTAGGTCATAATAGGTCCTATATTATGTAATTAGGTCATAACTAGGTCTAATTAGGTCCTAATTAGTTGTAAATGAGTCTAATTGACTCTAATTGGTCCTAATTGGTCCTAATTGGTCTAATTGGGTCTAATACCTTCCTAATCGATCTACAATTAAGTCTTTTTGGTCGGATTTAGATTTATCTTTTTCTTAAATTTAGATTTTCATCATTATTTATTTAATATTTAAATTTAAATTTAAATCAAGAGAGCAAACCCGCCATATTATTTTAGATTTAGATTTAGTTTTAATATTTTAAGATTTAGATTTAGTTTTACTTTTAGAGTTAGATTTATCTTTGCCTTCAATTTAGATTTTAATAATTATTTTATTTAATATTTAGATTTAAACTTAAATATGGAGGGCTAACTTATATAAAATCCAAATAAAAATGACCTTTGAAATACAACACTCAACTTAACCCTACTCCTAATACAATTAAACTATAACCCAAACTATAGCTCTAATTGAACTCTAATTATAACCCTAGGTATAAGCATACATTATCCATATTCAAACCCTTACCATAATATGTCCTATATGGTCTAATTACGTCCTAATTGGTATAATTGAGTCTAATTAGGTCCTAAAAGGTCATATATTATCTAACTAGGTCACAACTGGGTCTAATTAGGTCCTAATTAGTTGTAAATGAGTCTAATTGACTCTAATTGGTCATAGTTGGTCCTAATTAGTCTAATTGGGTCTAATACCTTCCTAATTAGTCAACAATTAAGTCTTTTTTAGGTTGTACTTGGTATAATTATGTCTAATTAGGTCTAATAGGTCCTATATTGTCTATTTAGGTCCTAATTGGGTCTAATTAGGTCCTAATTAGTTGTAAATGTGTCTAACTGAGTCTGAGTGGTCCTAATTAGTCTAATTGGGTCTAATACCATCCTAATTGGTCTAGAATTAAGTCTAATTAGGTCCTAATTGGTATAATTGAGTCTAATTAGGTCCTAATAGGTCCTATATTATCTAATAAGGTCATAACTGGGTCTAATTAGGTCCTAATTAGTTGTAAATGAGTCTAATTAACTCTAATTGGTCCTAATTGGTCTAGTTGGGTCTAATTACTTCCTAATTGGTCTACAATTAAGTCTAATTAGGTCGTAATTGGTTTAATTATGTCTAATTAGGTCCTAATAGGTCTTATATTTGTCTATTTAGGTCCTAATTGGGTCTAATTAGGTCCTAATTAGTTGTAAATGTGTCTAACTGAGTCTAATTGGTCCTAATTGGTCTAATTGGGTCTAATACCATCCTAATTGGTCTAGAAATAAGTCTAATTAGGTCCTAACTGGTATAATTGAGTCTAATTAGGTCCTATTTGGTCTAATTGGTCTAATTAGGTCCTAATTGGTCTAATTGACTCTAATTAGTGTAATTAGGTCTAATTAGGTCCTAATTATAGTTGTATTTGAGTTTATGGTTATGTTTGAAAAATGGAGCTATGATTAGAGTTCAGTTAACATCTTTGGGGAACATAAAGACACGCTCTCTAATTATAACGAGTGTCTCCTCATTACATTTGTACGAAGCCCTTTTCAATAGAAAACAACCAACCAAATATAAGGGTGATATTTTTATTTTATATTTAATAATTTTTTATATATAGTTATAATTTTAGTTTTATAGTTATATTTAGATTTAGATTTAGTTTTAGTTCTACGTTTAGATTTAGTTTTAGTTAGAGTTAGATTTATATTTCTCTTAGATTTAGATTTTGATCATTATTTTATTTAAATATGTAGGGCAATGCTATCATATTGGTTTTTATTTAGATTATTGATTTAGAATAGTTTAAAATGGTGAAAAATATTTCTTCTTCCTTGATTAAAATTGGAAAATCTTTAAGATTTACTTTGAATACTTTAAGATTTAGATTTAGTTTAACTTTTATAGTTAGATTTAGATTTATCTTTCTCTTGGATTTAGAGTTTGATCATTATTTTATTTAATATTTAGATTTAGATTTCAATATTATTTATATCTATTTGTTCTATTCACATTCAATTAACGATTTTATGATGTTTCTATTATTTCATTAATTAACATAATATGATTAGTATAGACAGGCGAAAATATATCTCTATCATTGTGCAAACAATACTTTTTTCTAGAGATATACTTCAAATTAAAATATGTGATAATTTTTTGAATTAATGACCTATAAGGAAGAAAGAAAAAATTAACAATGTGTCTCTTTGAATATGACCCCAAACCAAATTGATACTTTACTCCAACACAACCAAATTAAACACTAGCCTCTTAAATAACATGCAATCCTAACCCTAACCCTAACCCAAACCATATCCCTAGGTTTAATGGTTAACCTTAATCTAAACCCTAACCCTAATACTAACCATGTTGTAAACGCTAGCCCTAATGATAATCCTTATTGTAAGCTCTAATCTCAACCGCAACCAAATTACTAACCTTAACCACAATACTAACCATGATGTAGACCCTTACCATGATTATAATAATAATTCTAAGCCCTAATCCCAACCCTAATACCGAATTATATAGTTAATAACTTATAGTTGATTAAATTTAGTCATCTAATAAACTAAAACCCTGATAATAAACTTACATAACGCTTGGCATAGTGCACCTGCGCACTTACATATAGGGCATTATAAATGTAATCACACAACCTCTGTCAATTGATACACGCAAGCGGGACCAAACAAATAATGGTTACCTATTATGTAGAGATGATGGACAACACTGGTGCATTCGCAAATCTGACCACCAAAGGAGAGATATTGATTTTTCTAATAACTGGGATCGACTTCATAGAAAAAAATTGATGTTTTTGACCACAGACTTGCACACTTACTATTTTCTACATGGATGTGTGGACCTTTTATTGCAATGCTCTTCAGAGCGATGACCAGACTAAGTTTATTTACATCTATTATGACAATGTGGCCATCGGGCAATGGGTGAATTATTATGGTCTATAAATATGAGGTGACTTCCTGGGGCATGCAAGTGGTAGATGCAGTTTTGGAGCTCACTGTTAGCCCATTTTCCTGTCATAGAAAAATCCCAGGAAAATGGCCTTTTCCCTGCAAGCTTTGTTAAGTTGTCCTACCCGACCTACAATCATAGTTTTATCTTGCGAAGCAAATCCATAGTGTTTCATGGTTTGAGCTCTTAGCCCTGTGTTCTTCATTGCGTCACCAAGCTCTAGTCCAAATTGCACCTGCTGAATTGCAAAACCCAGGGAGATATTCAAGTTTTAAGGTTTGCAAGAAATAATTTCAAAATCTGCCATAGTGTTGAAAACCCACAATGTTTTTGAAAATCTATGTTGTTTTCAGTCTATGTGAAAACCATCATTGTTTTCAACCTTATGCCTTCCAGCTTTTGTGCACTTATCTTTTGGCGTCAGAAACCTTGTGTGTTTTCAATCTTTTCTGTTGAAAACCCTGTGTGTTTTCGACCTCATAGTTTCCTATTTGCTGGCGTTCCCTAACTGCGTAGGTATGATTGGTTGGTGGGACCCACCTCTTTTCATTGCCTGGTGTGGTTAAAGTTTGGACAGGATTTATGGTTGTCGCATGTTCACATGGTGAAGATGCACAACGTTTATCCTCCATGATTTTGCGACAACCGTCCGATCCTCCAAAAGGTAAAGCTTCTTTGGCGGTGGTCCGGTTGGTGGTTATGTGGCGGCCTGTGGTTGGCTATCACATGATCGCATGTCAGAGTTTTCTAACATGCGATCATGCGACTTGTTGACACCTATTCTTGGGCTCGTTGATGGAAGAAGTGTCATGGGACTGTTGTCAAAGGATGCTAAGGTGGTAGAGTTCTATTGGATGTAGAGTGGTGATGTGGTAAGGTTGCCAGTCGCGGGCCTGGTTGTCAGATCCCTTTGATCTTATGGCTATCGCATGACCGTAAGGAATATTCTTTCCCCTTGCGATCATGTGACAACCATCTGATCTTCTAATGATTCACAAGGGCAACAGTGTGGTGGGTCCGGTTCTCAGTTTGTTGCGACGTGTGCACTTTTCATTGGTCGAGGAATAGTGACTTGGTTTTTTGTTAGTGGGGTCGAGGGTTGTAGTGTTTAAAGGGGTCCAATTGATCAGTCTCCATGATGAGGTTGTTCTTGATTGGCCAGTGGGTGACAAAGTGGCAATCTTGTGGCCTTGTCGCATGATCGCAAGGGCCATCTTTTGGCCATGCGATCATGCGACAAGGGTGCCATGTTGGTGGGGAGTGGTGACATGGTGCTGATGTGGAGGCTTGTCGCATGTTCACATAGTCCTTTTCCTAGCTATGCGATCATGCGACAACTATTTGGACGTCACGGTTGTGGAGTTAGGGCAGGTCCACAGTGCTAGTGTTGCCGAGTTGTTCAGTTTTGATTAGTTGCTGACTGTTGACCAGGCTGTTGACTTTCCAAAGGGGCCCGCAACTATTGTGAATTAAGTATGACCACCCAATTTGTCAGGAAGGAGGTGGATTGATGACCATGTTTTAAATTTTTTTGATTAGCCGTTGCATTTGAATTCAAATTTGCAAAGGGTTTTTGCGACATGAAGTACCAGAATTTATGGTTTCTTCGACAGTTTTTGATCTAGTTTGGTGGCGTTGGTTGTTGCAATGTGATCCAGGGCTCCTGTGGTCAGTTGCAAAAGTTGTTTTGTACCTGGTGGAGTGTATTTTTGAGCTCGAGAAGCTATTTTTAGGTGGCCGATTTGATTGGTTTTCATGGCTATCCCTGGTGTCCTGTACTGAGCTCACAAATTTTCATGATTGCAGATCTGTTTGAGATTTTTTTCCTCCAGGTTGCCTGCATTTCCTGCCCCTGCATTAAATTTTTGGTTATTTTTGGTTGGTTTAGTCATTGTAACCCTAACCCTAGTCACCCTAAGCTTCATGCAATCTCTTTGAGATTCCCAAGGTGGCTAGTGGTATAAATTTTTGATTTTTTAACTGAGTAAGGGTTTTGAATTTTGTCAGTTCTAGTGGTTCCAATTTTTGGTTCCATGAGTGGTTTCTTCATGTAAACATTTTCATCCTGGTTGTATCAACATTAGGGAAAAACCTCATGTATCTTTTGCATATTGTCTATGGTGTTTTCTGAATCAACTTGTAATATAGGTATTTGAATCCACATACTTAATATAGTTTCTCATTCTTGGATCTCTCCTTTAGTTGTTCTTAATGAATTCTAAGTTTTTTGGCTCATTACATTTGGTTGCTTATGTATATGTTTCATCTCTTAGCCTTGATTTAGAATCAGGTTAAAAGTCTCTGAGTGAAGCATAGATTCATTTGGC
Organism: Chamaecyparis obtusa; assembly: GCA_027943335.1. Classification (NCBI taxonomy): domain Eukaryota; kingdom Viridiplantae; phylum Streptophyta; class Pinopsida; order Cupressales; family Cupressaceae; genus Chamaecyparis; species Chamaecyparis obtusa. Next base: position 1,426,869 of record BSBK01001693.1, read on the forward strand.
TCAATCAGTAAGGATACTTGTAAGTAGTGTAAGAGATGTTTAACTATGTTTATGGCTTGGATTCTCAGATGAATCTAGTAGTTGTCCTTGTGTTCCATGTTCACTTCAGGTATGATGCCCAATGGATAAGGCACTGATCTTAAGCTAGTATCCCTGTGCTGATACAAAGTGTTGCATGGTTGTCTGCATCCTTCAAGAAACCCAATTATATTTAATATCTCCAATCTTGCAATCCCTCATAGTCTTGAGGTCACAAGGCCATTTTATACCCAATAGCAATTGAGATTCAATGAATGTCTGGTTAACATTTAGTAGTCTCTTGCTATCATCTACTTTGTTTAATCTAGTCCAAAGTCCTAAAATGCCATAAGTTACTGGATTAGGTACACCCACCTTGGTTTTGCAGAGCCAAAAGTGTAGAGGGCAGTCTTGTCCCTATAGTTGGTCCAGTTGCCTTGTGGAGCTCCCATACTTGGAACTAACCACTACTAACATTAGTCTCAAGGCATATTGGTAGCCCTAAGTGGCATAAGCATTTTTGAACACAAACACTCATGATAGAGTATGAAAATCGAGGCATTTGAGCATCTAGATTTGTGTTAGACTACAACACACTATTCAAGCCGAACCACAGTGCGCCAAGATGATGACACCATTGAATGGGGAGCACAGTCAAGGGTGCTTGAGCAAGTTGCTGAATTGACACATAAATTTAAGCTTGCTTGTTTTTATGTATGCCCATACATATTGGGGACCTTCATGTGTGATGTATACTATTAAGCTACTTTCCTCTTTGATACCTTTTGATGCTTCTTTAAAATTTATTTTTCATGATAGATGTAAATTATATTCAATTTTGGGTATGTTGGTTTAGATTGGAGCTTAAAAATGTATGCTTCTAACAAATATTAAAAGTAATTTTATTGATGACATTTTTGACTAACACCAAAAACATATTTGTAATGCAAAAACCATTACAAGGTATAATTACATTCCATATGTTCATATGATGTAACTATATATAATTTTCAACATCCATTTTCTAACTATGATGTAAACCTTGGTAGCTATAATACTGATAGTTGAAAACATCTACTATATTTATTTTTATGGTTCACAAAAAAAAATCTTAAAAATATATGAATTAAAACTAGTTGATATGTGCACAATTTTTTTAGAGGTCTATATGATAAAATTATATCTTAACAAGGATTAATTGGTTTCAGAAGAGCAATGTACTTTCACAAGGAAAGGTGTAGGGTAATGGCAGAGAGTTTTGTTTTCAATGTTTGGAAGTACATTTTCTTGTGAATCAGTCACCTCATACTATTTGAATATCAGTGGTGCTGGCTATCCTCCCGACAAACACGCACTATAGGACATATTGTTTTTTTCTAGATTTATGAAAACACGGTCATTTGTTTTCAAAAAAATTTGGTTGTTTTCGATTCAGAATATCGAGATCACATCCTCAGTCAATATGAGTAAGTATTTAGCAGTAAGGATGACTGCTGTAGAAGTCAATAGATGTGCAAGTCGCTTCCAAGTTATTTGAAGTAGAGAAGGAGACAAAGATAAGATATTGGGACAAAAAGAAGGGATGATTTTGATAGCACACATGAGAGACTCATGAGAAATCTCATGAACTTGGGTTATGTTGCAGTCAATCCATGTTTCATTGCAGAAGCTCTTCAATAATGATGTACAGGGTTCTATTTATATTCCTTTATTCATGTATTTTTTCACAACACAATGGCAAATCACCTAGGCATAACATGTTGGTGTAGCAAGGTGGAATCGTTGGAGGAAACACCAGAGGAGCAATTATAGAGGATTTTTAGAAAAGTGAAGGAGGAGCATGTGACTATGGTGTCAATCCTGGGGGGTGAATTTTGGTCTAGTGGTCATGTCCATGATGGCATACTGGTGGCAGATTTGTTCCAACCAATGATACAGATTTTCAGGCACCCTCTGCATGGTAGGGGATTGGCCCGTAGAATCCTGGCAGATGAAATATATCTAGGGGTGGTAGAGGCAATGGACAACATCAATACCCAACTAACAAGCAATGATTTGTTGGGTTTCTTTGCGTTGGAAGTTGAAGGAAAAAAGATATTGATGAAGAAGGCATGGTTTGCCTTCAAAGTAGGTGCTAAGCAATACGATCATGCAAAGTTTGGAGCCTTTCTCCAAGAAAATGATAAGCTCTTTCCAGAGGAGATAGGAGCAAGATTGATTGAAATCGGTGAGGGAATAATGTACTTATTCCACTAATCACTATTGGTTGTAATTTGGAGGTTCTCCCTCATTTGTAATCTTTATTTTCAAGGAATACAAAACGGTACTGCCCCCTAGGTAGAACTGGACCCGATAGAACTTACTAAAAAAATAAAAAAGGATTAATTGGTACATTTAAATTTTAGTAAACAAACATGGATTAAAGGAAAATAAATAAAAAATTGAAATTAAACTAAATTGTATTGCTCAAATTTTAACTTATGCACCATAGTATTGTACGAAAAAAGGTTCATTTAACAAAGGACTTTAACAAATGCGTACATTACATGATTTTGATTCTTAGCTAGGGGCCTATCTATCATCTTAACACTAATTGTATACGACAATTTAATACATGATATAAATGTAAACCTAGCCATTATATTAACCATTATCTTAACCCCAAACCCTAACCCCACCAGTAATACTAATTGTATATTTGTATTCTAATAGTATTTTTATTTTAATAGTACTTGTAATGTAACTATTTTAAATTATATGAACAAAGAAGGAACTCACAGAAAACACACAAAAGAAAGAAAGAAATAAAAATTTCTCAAATTTCAAATTATTGAGCGTATTGTTCTACCCAACAAAGTGACCCATTCAATAAATGCATAGATGAGGTGGATATGGCTCAAACAAGGGGTTTATCCGTCATGTTAACTTTAATTGTAATAGCAAGCATGATAGGAACATCACATTACAACTTACCCTAACAATAATACTAACATCTACTCCACTCCTAATCGTAACTCTGACCAAAATGGTAACCGTAGAGATACTTCTATTTGCCTAACCCTAACCATCATCCTAACCATATTCAATATATTAAACCATGAATACTAATAAAAATGGAAAACCCTTACTCCCATCCTAATAGTGTTCATAATCCTATAAAATATCATAACCTAATTATTAAATCCTAACAATAATCCCAATCAAAACTCTAAATCCTAACAATAATACTAACCGCGATGTAGTGTCTTACCCTTACTCTAATCATAATCCTTACCTTCAACTCAATCCTATTCGTAAAGATAATAGTAAATTAATGATCTAAACTCTTACACTTAGTGAAATCATAATCCTTACAATGATCCTATTCCTAATCCTAACACAAAATCCTAAATTGGAGGAATACAATATTAAACCTAAGCTTAATCCAAACAGTAAATCCTAAAACCCAATGTAAGCCATTTTATTGTCTTGAAATTTAGTGCACAAGTTTTGGATTATTACCTTTTCCAATTTGTCCAAAATCCTAAAAGCTAACCCCTCATCATAAATGTTGAACCGTAATCTGAATCCCAATCATAAATGGTAAGAGCTAATCCTAAACCATAACCCTAATACTAATCATGATGTAAAGTCATACCCTAACCTTCAACTAAATTAAATCCAAATCCTAAATCAAATTGAACCCTAAACCTAGAGAAAACCATATTGAACCTATTGGTTCCTGAAAATGTTAGGAGTTTATGCTCTGAGACACATGAACAGTGTTAGTCCATTTTCCTGTCAATGCAAAAATCTTATGAAAATGGCCTATTCTTTGCAGTTTTTGTAATTCTTTGCAGTTTTTGTAATGTTGTCCTGCCAGCTTGCATACCTTGTTTTAATGTGCAAAGAAAATCTATGATGTTTCATGATGTGCACCTTTAGCAATGTGCTCTTTATTGTGTCACCTTGCTCCAATTCAGATCACATCTCCTAAATTGAAAAATCCAAGGAAATATTCAAATTTTAAGGTCTGTAGAAAATAATCTCAAAATATGTCACAGTGTCAAAAATCCACAATGTTTTTGAAAACCCATGATGTTTTCGGTCTCCCTGCTACCTTTGGGTCTGCATGAAAACCCTGTGTGTTTCTGACCTCGCATTTCTTCCCTTTTGCCGGAACTCCTTATTCGTCGGTCCTAAGTGCACAAGTGCGATGGTTGGTGAGGCTAGATTCTTCAAGCGGCGGAGGGAGGAGATCGACGGTCGGTGTATGAGTGTAAGGAATATTCCATGCTCATGAGCTTTTGCGCCTGTTGTTGATCTTGTTTGTTTCAAGCGTTTCTTCGGTGGTGGTCCTGATGTCAGAAAGGAAGCAAAGGTGCATGTTTTCATTGGTTGTCGCATGATCGCATGTCAAGAATTTCTAACATGTGACCATCTGACCGGTTGACACCTGTCCCAGCGGGCCTGTCAGCTGGGGTCTGACAGATGTTTAACAGGTGACAAAGATTGGTGGTTGTCGCTATACCGCGAGGAAAAGATGCAAGCTTTTTAATCTCTGCGCTTTAACGAGAGCCATTGATGCATTATGAAGGTAAATTACTTGGTGGGGTCATTTGTCAGGTTTGGCCTCCGTGGTGGTGTTTCATTGGTTATGTCAGTGCATAGTGGAGGGATGTCAGAGCTGACTGCGCAAAAATTGGAAGTGGTCCCGGTATCAAAAAAGGAGTGAATAGGCACGTTCCTATTGGTCCACGTACACCGAGCTGGATGTTGTCAGTGGGGCCGTAGTTTTCAAAGGAAGTAGAGCGTCTGCAAGTCTGTGAAGATTGAGTGGTTGTCATTATACCACTGAGGTGAGATGCTTGACTTTTAGCATCGTAGTGTAATGACAACCATTGATTTTTTTTAAAGAAATATAAAGCACGTGGAGCTCGCGACTGTTGTGAGGTTAAATATGACCGCCTGATTTGCCAGGAAAGGGAAGAGATCGACGGCCACATTTTAAATTTTTTCAATTAGCCGTTGCATTTGAATTCAAATTTGTAGAGGGTTTTTGCGACATGAAGTACCAAAATTTATGGTTTCTTCAACGGATTTCAACTAGTTTGATGGCAGTTGGTGTTGCGATCTAGCCCAAGAGTCCTACTGATCAGTGGCATGATGTTTTGTACCCAGCGGTGAATGTTGGTGGTGTGTGGCATGTTCGCATAACCCTTTTCTTGGCTATGCAATCATGCGACAACCCTTATTTTGCAGAGTTTTATGGCAGTTTGGTCGTATGCGATGAGTGTGGCAGCTCGGTGGCAGTTGTGAAGTTGATGATGAAGGTCTAGGTGACTGTGTAGATTAGATTTTCTTGCTTGGGGTGCCGCACTGGTTTAAATGCACTGATTTATTTCTCTTTGCAGGCGGCTAGGGTTTGATATATGTCAGAGATTTCCATGGTTAGTACACGCGAAGTCATCAAACTGGCTCTGGCATTGAAATTGTTCTTCCTGCAGCAAGAAATCATTATAATTCATTGATCGTAGTTAGCCTATAGTGAAGAAACCAATAAAATTGTACATCAGATTTGATCTAATTTTCCTAGGTTTCTAGGCTTCTCTGCACTCTTTCTCTTCTTGTTGTACTAGGTGGTTGCAGACTTAATTTTTGTTCTCAATGATTTGTAGCTTGTTGCATCCTTGTTCCTATAAAAGGATTTTTATGATCATTTAGAGGGGTTTTGAAAATTTTTGGTTCCTGTGGGAAGTAGTAGACTTTGTCACATTATAGGGGGCTGAATAGAATTTCTTTGCATCTTTTGCAGGTTACTGAAGTGGTAATCTCATTTCTGGTATAGACATGTACATGATTCATCATACTTAATATAATTGTTTCAAGCTTTCAAGTCTCTCCTTGGTGTCAGTCTTATGAGTTTTGGATTTTTAGGTCCATTGCATAGGGTTACCTTTGCATATGTTCTAGTCTTTAGTTCTTGATCTAGGATCGAGTGAAAAATACTTTGGATAGGGCATAGATTCATTAGATTTGTCTACAAAAAGATCTTATAAGCAGTGGATGGGCTGGAACAGTTGTATTTATGGCTTTGAGTCTTTGACAGTAGTTGGTTCATGTTCTATATTTTTTTTTGAGTGTTGCCCAATGGATAATGACACTGATCAAGGATTAGTACATTTTGATGAGTTCAATGTTTGATGGGTTTTGGCTATTTCCTGCATCTTTGAATAGCAGCTCCATTTCAAGTCTTTTTCATTATTTGGTTGATAGTAGTAATACCCTTCACAAGACCATTTTACCCTGCATAGTAGAGTTGATTCAATGAATACCTAGTTAGTATTTAGTAATCCTTTACTATGATCTACTTTATGAATCCAGAAGTATAAGGTGTGTAGTGAGTGGAGTTTTGTCTGGATTAGGTGCACCCGCCTTGGTTTTGCAGAGCCAAAAGTAGAAGAGGGCATATTAAGACCCTATAGTTGGTCCAGTTGCCTTGCAGAGCTCTCATATTTGGAATTAACCACTCCTAACATTAGTCTCAAGGCATATTGGTAGCCCTAAGTGGCGTAAGCATTTTCAAACACCAACAAGATTGGCGACTCCACTGGGGAACCATTGGAAAGAGTCAGATGAACAAACAAGCATTTGCTAAATTTTCTCACCTAGTTGTGAGTGGTGGCTTTGATTTTTCTTTGTTTGATCAGTGCAGTTTCTGATAAGCAATGAACCCTATGAAGTTCTGTGTATTGGTTTGAAGAAGAAACAAAGACATACTTTCCTCTTCAAGGAGGTGGTGACTCTACATTGCAAAACCTGATGGAGCTGCATGGTGAGCTCTAGATCTGCCATGTCTTCCCAGTCAACAAAGTTTTCTGCTACAAAATTAACTTTCAGGTATTTATGACTACAATGTTTCCCTATCAAGTATTTAGTGCTAGTATAAAGGGAAGACTGAGATAAGATGAGTGGCTCTCATCTTGTTTCAAATCCAATGAATAATCAAGGGAAAAGTCAGTCTAGGCGACTGGGTTTTGTCAAGTTGGATAGACATTTAAGTTATGTTCTTCCAAGGTCTTCTCATTCTTTCCCTAGTGAGCTTTTGGATCTGATTCCTATTTTTTATTGTCAGTCTGATTCAGCAGTGAAGAATGTCCTAGTATTCTATAGATTTATTATAGAATATCAAATTTTTGATGAGGATGTTAGTATGATGTTTTTTGGGAGATCCCTCAAAGGGGTTGCATCTAATTGGTATCTAAATCTACCCCCAAAATGCATCTCTTCTTTGACTAAATTCAAGTGGTTATTCTTAGAGGATTTTTCTGATGATGATGAATGGAATAAGCTACAAAAGGATCATCAACAAAAAGGGGATACAAGTTGTATTTCAGAGCAACCCATATCTAATGCTGAGGGTACTTCTTCTGATGAAGTTTTTTCAGAGGAGTATTCAAATTGTGGCAGTGAGTAGGAATCAAAATCAAGGTGTGCAGGATCCTTCATTCATTCAGAGATGTCTGAATGTGATTTCGATGGTTATTCAGGTGAGGATGATGAAGGCAGTGATGTTGATGTATCCTCATATGAATCAGATGCAACATGGGAAGAAGAAAGTAGTGGTGAAAGTAAACACTCCTTTAGTGAGGAGTATGAAGATAAGGAAGTGATAATTGAATGTGATGTTAGTGGGTTTGAGCATGAAGGTTTAAGTGATGGGTTATTAAATAATCCTAAAATGGGTAGTGAGCTTAAAGTGTTCACTAACACTTTATATGATAAAGACTATGATGATTATAAACCCATTTTTTGTCATGATGTTCAACATGGTGCATTGCATGGAGTTATCAATCCTTTGTTTGAAGAACATGTCGAGGTCTCAGACTCAGTTGAATCAGGATGCCCATTTTCCATCTGTGGGTATCAGTCTGATTATTCATTTGAGGTCCAATCGGTTACACCTATGGAAACACAAAGTTAAGGTATGAATGAGGCCTTTCTGCAGGTGGATTATGAGGCTTTTGTGTTTTCAATTAATAGCATACATGAGTCAGTAGAGAATAATAGGTTCTTATTTGATGGTGTTGATCATTGGCATGCTGAATCTTTTCTTCATAGTGAGCAAGGAGAAGAGAGTGCACAATTTTTTTACATGCACTATGAAGACAATTACTTTGTTCTTCCTGGTTTGCTGATTGAACATGTTGACAAGCTTGTGGAGACAAATGAAAACAAAATGTCTAGTGTGCCTCATGAAGGAAGAAATGAAAATCAGATTTTTGATAGAGGCAGGAACTGACTCTTGTTTGTTGCTGCAGGTTCTTTGTAAAAAATGTATATTTTGTGAATAGTTTCCCTTTCCTATTTGTTCCCTATGTTTTTTGAGGTCTCTATGTTTTTCCAGTGGGTGGTCTACTTCTTCTTAGAGATATGGATTCTTGCCATGCCTGCAAGAGGCATGCATCCTCAGATAGAGCCACTGTTAGTGCATTTTCCTATCAATGCAAAAATCTTATGAAAATGGCCTATTCTTTGCAATTTTTGTAATGTTGTCCTGCCAGCCTGCATACCTTGTTTTAATGTGCGAAGAAAATCTATGATGTTTCATGATGTGTGCCTTTAGCCCTCTACTCTTTATTGTGTCACCTTTCTCCAGTTCAGATTGCATCTCCCAAATCACAAAATCTAAGGAAATATTCAAATTTTAAGGTCTGCAGGAAATAATCTCAAAATATGTCACAGTGTCAAAAACCCATGATATTTTCGGTCTCCCTGCTACATTTTGGTCTGCATGAAAACCCTGTGTGTTTTCAATCTCGCATTTCTTCCCTTTTTCCAGCACTCCTTGTTCGTCAGTCCTAAGTGTGCAAGTGCAATGGTTGGTGAGGCCAGATTCTTCAAGCAGCAGAGGGAGGAGATCAGCGGTCGGTGTATGAGCGTAAGGAATATTCCATGCTCATGAGCTTTTGCGCCTATCATTGATCTTGTTTGTTTCAAGCATTTCTTCGGTGGTGGTCCTGATGTCAGAAAGGAAGCGAAGGTGCATGTTTTCATTGGTTGTCACATGATCGCATGTCAGGAATTTCTGACATGCGACTGGTTGACCCCTGTCCTAGCGGGCCCATCAGCTAGGGTCTAACAGATGTTTAATAGGTGACAAAGATCAGTGGTTGTCACTATACTGCGAGGAAAAGATGCAAGCATTTTAATCTCTGTGCTTTAACGAGAGCCGCTGATGCGGTATGAAGGTAAATTGCTCGGTGGGGTCGTTTGTCAGGTCTAGCTTCCGTGGTGATGTTTCATTGGTTATGTCAGTGCATAGTGGAGGGATGTCAGAGCTGACTGCGCAGAAATTGGAAGTGGTCCTGGTATTAGAAAAGGAGTGAATAGGCATGTTCCTGTTGGTCCACGTACGCCGAGCTGGATGTTGTCAGTGGGGCCGTAGTTTTCAAAGGAAGTAGAGCATCTGCAAGTCTGTGAAGATCGAGTGGTTGTTGTTATACCGCTAAGGTGAGATGCTCGACTTTTAGCATCACATTGTAGCAATGACCATTGATTTTGTTTAAAGAAATGTAAAGCCCGTGGGGCCCGCGACTATTGTGAGGTTAAATATGACCGCCCGATTTTTCAGGAAAGGGAAGAGATCGACGGCCATGTTTTAAATTTTGCCGATTAGCCATTGCATTTGAATTCAAATTTGTAGAGGGTTTTTGCCACATGAAGTACCAGAATTTATGGTTTCTTCGGTGGATTTCTACTGGTTTGATGGCGGTTGGTGTTGTGATCTGGCCTAAGAGTCCTGTTGATCAGTGGCATGATGTTTTGTACCCAGTGGCGAATGTTGGTGGTGTGTCGCATGTTCATATAACCCTTTTCTTGGCTATGAAATCATGTGACAACCCTTATTTTAAAGGGTTTTATGGCAGTTTGGTCGTATGCAATGAGTGTGGTAGCTCGGTGGTAGTTGTGAAGTTGATGATGAAGGTCTAGGTGACTGTGCAGATCATATTTCTTGCTTGGGGTGTCGTGCTGGTTTAAATGCACTAATTTATTTCTCTCTACAAGCAGCTAGGGTTTGATATATGTAAGAGATTTCCATGGTTAGTACATGTGAAGTCATCAGACTGGCTCTGGCATTGAAATTGTTCTTCCTGTAGTAAGAAATCATTATAATTCATTGATCATAGTTAGCCTATAGTGAAGAAACCAATAAAATTGTACATCATATTTGATCTAATTTTCCCAAGTTTCTAGGCTTCTCTACACTCTTTCTCTTCTTGTTGTACTGGGTGGTTATAGACTTAATTTTTGTTCTGAATGATCTGTAGCTTGTTGCATCCTTGTTCCTATAAAAGGATTTTTATGATCATTTAGAGGGGTTTTGAAAATTTTTGGTTCCTGTGGGAAGTAGTAGACTTTGTCACATTGTAGGAGGTTGAATAGAATTTCTTTATATCTTTTGCAGATTATTCAAGTGGTAATCTCATTTCTAGTATAGACATGTACATAATTCATCATACTTAATATAATTATTTCAAGCTTTCAAGTCTCTCCTTGGTGTCAGTCTTATGAGTTTTGGATTTTCAGGTCCATTACATAGGGTTACCTTTGCATATGTTCTAGTCTTTAGTTCTTGATCTAGGATCAAGTGAAAAATACTTTGGATAGGGCATAGATTCATTAGATTTGTCTAAAAAAGGATCTTATAAGTAGTGGATGGGCTGGAACAGTTGTATTTATGGCTTTGAGTCTTTGACAGTAGTTGGTTCATGTTCGATATTTGTTTTTGAGTGCTACCCAATGGATAATGGCACTGATCAAGGATTAGTACATTTTGATGAGTTCAATGTTTGATGGGTTTTGGCTATTTCTTGCATCTTTGAATAGCAGCTCCATTTCAAGTCTTTTTCATTATTTGGTTGATAGTAGTAATACCCTTCATAAGACCATTTTACCCTGCATAGTAGAGTTTATTCAATGAATACCTGGTTAGTATTTAGTAATCCTTTACTATGATCTTCTTTATGAATCCAAAAGTATAAGGTGTGTAGTGAGTGGAGTTTTGTCTGGATTAGGTGCACCCGCCTTGGTTTTGCAGAGCCAGAAGCAGAAAAGGGCATATTAAGACCCTATAGTTGGTCCAGTTGCCTTGCAGAGCTCTCATATTTGAAATTAACCACTCCTAACATTAGTCTCAAGGCATATTGGCAGCCCTAAGTGGCGTAAGCATTTTCAAACACCAACAAATAGTACGGGGTCAATATCCTAATGCATAACCAGAATTGAGGAACCAACTTTAGGAATTCAATATCCTAATTATGTCCTAATTGGGTCTTAGTGGGTGTAATTGGGTTGTAATTGGTCCTAATTGGTCTAATTGGGTCTAATTGGGTCCTAATAGGTCCTAATTGGTTTAGAATTAAGTCTAATCAGGTCCTTTTTGGTCTAATTAAGTCTAGTTCATCCTAATTGGTCCTAATTGGTCTAATTAGGTCCTAATTGGGTCTAATTAGGTCCCAATTGGGTTTAATTAGGTCCTATTAGGTACTAATTGGTCTAATTAGGTCCTAATTGGGTCTAATTAGGTCCCAATTGGGTCTAATTAGGTCTATATTAGTTGTAAATGACTCTAATTGAGTCTAATTGGTCATAATTGGTCCTAATTGGTCTAATTGGGTCTAATACCTTCCTAATTGGTCTACAATTAATTCTAATTAGGTCCTAATTGGTATAATGAAGTCTAATTAGGTCCTATTTGGTCTAATTGGTCTAATTAGGTCCTAATTGAGTCTAATAGGGTCTAATTAGGTCATAATTAGTTGTAACTGAGTCTAATTGGTTGTAATAGGTCCTAATTGGTCTAATTGGGTCTAATGCCATCCTAATTGAACTAGAATTAAGTCTAATCAGGTCCAAATTGGTATAATCGAGTCTAATTAGGTCCTAATTGGTATAATTAAGTCTACTTAAGTCCTAATTGGTCTAACTGAGTCTAATTAGTCTAATTAGGTCTAATTAGGTCCTAATTCTAGTTGAATTTGAGTTGATGGTTACGTTTGAAATAGGGAGCTATGATTATAGTTCAATTAACATATTTGGGGAAAATGAAGACACACTCTTTGATTATAAAGGAGTGTCACCTCATTTCATTTGTAGGAAACCCTTTTCAATAGAAAGAAACCAACCAAATATCAGGGTCATATTTTTATTTCATATTTAATAATTTTTTATATATAGTTTTAATTTTACTTTTATATTTATATTTATATTTATATTTATATTTAGATTTAGATTTAGATTTAGTTTTAGTTTTACATTTAGATTTAGTTTGAGTTAGAGTTAGAGTTAGATTTATATTTCTCTTAGATTTAGATTTTGATCATTATTTTATTTAATATTTAGTTTTAATATTTAGATTTAAATTTAAATATGCAGGGCAATGCCGTCATATTGGTCTAGTTGCCTAATTGTTCCTAATAGGTTCTAATTGGTCTAGTTACCTATCTAATTGGTCTGAATAGGTCTTGCTAGGTTTAGTTAGGTTTATTTGGACCTAATAGGTCCTAATACATCTAATTGGTCAGACTAATAATTCCTAATAGGTGTAATTGGTCCTACTAGGTCCTAGTTCTAATACTTGAAGATTTAGATTTAGTTTTACTTGTAGAGATAGATTTAGATTTATCTTTCTCTTGGATTTAGATTTTAATCATTATTTTATTTAATATTTAGATTTCAATTTCAATATTATTTATATCTATTTTCAATTATTTGTTATCTATTTAAATCCAAACAATAATACTTACTGCAATGTAAAGTCTTAGCCTTACTCTAATCATAATCCTTACCTTCAACTCAATCATATTCCTAATCTTTCGTAAACTTCCCTAAACCCTTCCTAAACCTATCTACCAATTGCTTCCTAACCTTCTTAGCCTAATCCAAGTCTCCTTGACTTTTGGTAGGGACGTCTCCCTTAATGAGCCTTACACACTTATTATTAGCCCCTTACACACTCTATAATACTTCTTACAACCTCATAAAGAGGCCCATGTCTCTTCTTCCACACTTTTTCCCCTTACACACTTCCCTAGTGCCGCTCACACACGTGTGAACAACCCTAACCCAAGGTAAACATTACCATACCCCAAACGTTACCCCTAGATCTACCACAAACCTTGTCTCTAACATTAAACTCATAATCAACTCATAACATTCCTAATTAGTCCTAAAAAATTCAAACTCACATCTAAGGACTTTCATTTGGCTAAAAAGAACCTTTTTCTTGCAAATCTAGGGGTTCAAGGGTCATATATGCAAGTTAGGAACACTTCACATTTGGGGTGCTTAAAAAGAACTTCAAATTTCAATTTTAAATATAATGGGTTTCAAATCAATCCTAAATCAATTCAAATGGTCCTAAATCAAATTCAATGTATCAATAAATAAACTAAAATAAACTTCATTTCCAATATCTCAAAGTTTTGTTATAGTCTCATCCAAAGTAGGAAGAAAATCAACCAAATCTTTGCTAAATCTTTCCTAATTGGTTCAAAAACATTCCTCAAGCTTCCAAAACTTTCCTAATTCAGTCCTAAAGATTTTTAATTGATATGAAAAATTATCTTGGTGCAAAATCTTGAGCTATAAGCGTCATGTTTACCATTTTATTTATGGAAACCAAGAGGTTTATGGTTACAATTAGGTTTTAATTTTAACATTACGAGTATTATTAATTTTGGACTTGCAACTGTCACATTAAAGGTAAAGATTAGGGTAAGGGGTTAGGGCTAGCATTACAATTAGTAATATGGTCAAGATTACTAATAGTTACTATTATATTATGGTTATTGTACATGTATGCTTAGAGTTCAAATCAATTTAAGGTTTTCTGCAGTGTTAGGATGTACGATCTATAGTTGGGGTTAAATCATATGTAGTGTTAGGTGTTGGTAATATTTTCAAAATTTTCAAGACTGCGTTCTTTCTTGTTTCTTTGGTAGTTTTCTAGGTCTTTGTATTTTTCTCCTACAAATTTCATGTCCAAAATGCCAAATTTGTGTTCCTAATGTTCAAAACCCTAGGTGCTAGGTTAAAATGGTTGTGAAAATCCAAAAAACCCTACAAAAGCTTGATCGGGTTCTAATTCTAATTTGCCATTACTTTTTCCAAATGACTTAACTAATCCTTTAAGCATGTGCACTTTATATTACCGCTTAAGTCGCCTAGTCTCAAAATGCATTCAACATATTTCTTTTAGTTTGGTGATTCAAAAAATGTGCTTTGTCACGCAATCTCTATAAGTCTAGAGATAATTCCCTTTTATCATGAGACTCAGCGGATGTTTATAATCGCCAAGTCTCCAAGTGATCTTTGTGAGATCTAGCTACCGCTACTGGTAAATATTTTAGAGTTGAACTATAGTCACTAAATCTCTACATGCGAAAGACATGCAGTCCGGTAATCTCTTTATGGAATAATGAAGTAACCAAAGTTTCAATGATAAGGAGACTCACTGATTGGTCACTGAGTCTCTCAATAAAGGATGACGGTTATGTTTCTTTTTAGTCTCATAATCTCCCAATTCTCTAGTAGTTAATAAAATTATCCAATGACCTCGCGATTATGATAGTCGCGTGTTCTCAGATTCTTGGTGGTTATGTTCTAAACACTCAGCGATCCAGCGACATGGTTATTTCCTAATCTCATAATAAAATAGTTAAGCCATAGTAAACTTAGCAACTCAACGATAACTACAAGATGAAGGAAGAATCAATGGTTAGCGTTATATCTCACAGTTTGCCGAGGTTAAGAAAAGTGTCTGGCAACTTGGTGAATAAAGGGTTTGGGTAGTCTCCAAATGTTACCAGGGTAAAGAGAAATATTCAGCGACTGTGAGATGTCTTCAGTCATGTGATCGCCAGAAGAACATGGGTTAAGAAAAAGGTTTTCAAGGAACAGATCTGAACTGTTGATGTGTTTGAAATCGGGTAGTGGTCGCATTATCTCAGGATGAAACCATGAGTTAAGAAATCTTGCAGCGACTATGAGATGAACTTTGTCACCTAGTCTCCAAAGTAAACTTGAGTTAAGAGAATCATCCAGTGACTGGAAGATAACCTTAGTCATGCAATCTCAAGATGACTAAAGGTTAAGTGTCAGCCAAGGATTAAAAGGTCAAAAAGGGTATAAATTTGTTTGCTGGAATTGATGATGTGTTCACTCTTAATTGGTTGCAGAATATAAAAAAGGGTTAATAGTTTCTCAGTAAAAATGAGATAGACTATAGTCACTCAATCACCAAAGAGAATAAATCAAAGGTTTCTACCTATAGTTTCCAAATCTCCAAATATGCTTAGTCTCTAGATCTCTAGAGAAAGTCTAAGTCAGAATGAAAAATGCAGAGATTACACGACTACCATTGATATTGTTCCGTATAAGTATAGATCTAACGGTTGTCTTTCAATCAGTAGATAGAAATGATGTCATCCAAAAGGTGCTGAGACTTATCCACTACCATCAGATTAAGATCCTATAGTTGTCATCTAATTGCATGAAGAAGTGAGAAACTGAACAAATATCCAGCGATCAAGAGACTTCTCTTGTAGTCGCTAGGTCTCCAGATGGGTAAAGTCAGGTAATCTCCATAAAATATTTGAAAATTCAATTAGTGTTAGCGATCAAGAGAATATAGTCACCAGATCTTAGAATGAAAAATACAGTTTTATACAGTTGCCAGATCGTGAGATAAAATTATCAAAGACTAAAACATTCAACGACTATGATTTTTGACTATAGTCGCCAGGTCTCTGAAAGTTATTTCATAATATAATGATTAAAGATTTCCCTTTAGTCGCTTAATCTCTAAATAAAATGAAAAGCACCAAATCTTTTAATGATTATGGTTGGCTTGGTAGTCGCTAGGTCGCCAGAAATTGAATTTGATTACCTGTCATTGTCTTATCCCACAACTAGTGAATTAAAGTTCAGGGCATGCCAAGTAATGGTGGAAGTGACATGATGTACAAAATTTGAGATCTCGAAAGAAAAAATTGTGTTCAATTCTCCAACATAAATATAACTAACTATCAATCATTTCCAAATTACCAAGTATTCCGGAGAGCTAAAGCTAAAGTGCGAGAGTTTTTGAGCTTTCTGTAGTTAGAGGATTTACAGTCTCAGAGTTTTCAGAAGAATTCACATTTGCTGTCAGAATGAATCAACCATCGACTAGTGGGGATTTTACTAGCAAGGGTTCCAAGGAGAAGGCAAAAGAAAGCTACTCTGATGAATTTCTCACCTTGCTACCAGGAGCGTCACAAAAAAAAAAGTTTAGTGACGAATGTTTCATTCACAATTTGAGCTATTTAAGAGATGCCAAGACACCTAAAAATTTGAGAATGCATTTTTTTTGATATTTCTATAGAAATGATGAGAGTCCAATTCCTGTTTCAAACCCTAGGACATTAGGATTAGCCAAGTTAATAATCCCAAATGTTTTCCTAGATGTTGATTTATTAATTGCACTGGCAAGTTGTTATGACCCCCTGTGTAGAACGGTAAGAAAGCATGTTGGCTCAGCCCTAGTTACATTAGATAGGAGCTCTTTCATGAGAGCTTTTGGTATTAATATCCCCATGGTCACAAAAATTAACCTACAAGCCCTGACCAATAGGTATACTCAAGAATCTGTCCTTGTAGCCAAGGAGATTCAAAACCATGTTCACTAAGGCAACAAGAATTACATTGCACCAGTGGCTAGATCAACCCTTTCTACAAAGATTTGGATTTTTATGTAAAGTATATTTCATATGGTTTGTGTAGAGTACTTGGAGTAGATGGTGGTGTAGATAGGATTACATCTGACATTTTGATGATGGTATTAGACTCACAACACATGCTTACCAACAAAGGCTATGACTACATTGGGTATGCCATTGATAAAATGCACAAGGGATTGGAGGCAATAAGAAACAGGGAAGATTCCCCTAAGTTTTTGCATTACTCATTGTTAATGCACCTCAGTCTATTCTACAATTACAATATCATGAATCTAGATAACCTAAATCCTGGGATGATGTGGAAGGGTCAACCCAATCCAGTATAGTTTTGGATAGGAGCTTGGAGCCCTACTTGCCCTAATTGTGATTTATGTTCTTTTCAAAATTGGATGATGAGACCAATCATACTTGAACTAGGGGTAGATTTTTGCAGGCTGCCAATAAAGGCCCTACAATTGCTAAGACCTTGTCAATTTGTTGACACATGGCTTGAAGGACACAACTAGGGAGACTTTTACTATGAAAGGACACACACCATAATTAGAGTTTATGGATGCCCCCAACCACCTCATATACTACCATTCTTTGTTCAACCAAGGGTTGCCTTCCTAGAGATTATTTGGCAACTAATATTAATTGATAAAGAGCATCTAGCCTCCCTTAGAAAGGGTACATTCATGCCCAGATACTTTTATGTATGCAACTTCACAATTGGGAAGAATGCATTTGCCAAGTTAAATGATTGGCTGGGTCAATTCAAAATGAATGTTGCAGCACCTAGATATGTTGATACAAAGGGTTTCATAGTTATGGCTAGAAAATACTACACTCCTACCATTCCTATAAACAAGAGACATGAGGAATATCCTGAAGAAGATCTTAGCAGGAACATCATTGAAGAGGATGTGATAGAAAAAAGAGTAGATCAATTTAATGAATTGATGAGGTTTGAGAAGCAATTGAAAATACAAGGGATTCCTTTTGGAGGCTTCTATCCCATTGTGCCTTATTTGCAAAGATTGGAGATGATGATGGATAATTACCAAACATTGGTCAACTCTATTGAAGACCAAATTGATGATAAGAATAGAGAAAAGGAGAAGCATTCAAAATCTGATTATGAAGATAGTGATGGAGGTTACACAATCTACAACCCTCCTGCTATGGAACAAGGATCTCTCGCTACTCAACAAGGAGAGGAAAATATAATAATGGACTTGATAGAGCTTCATAGATCTCAAGACACCAATGAACCTCCTTAGAAGAAGTAGAAGCTGCAAGTAGGAGAATCTTCACCAGCTAGGGTCAAAGAAAAGAAGGGAGACAGAGTGAAAGCTTTATTTCCACGAGATAGAGACCATGATCATTGGCTTAGGTAGAGGATCAGAGAGGAAAAAAGAAAATAGAAAGTAGTGATAGAAGTAGTTGAGTTACCTTTGGTCTTAGGTCAAGATGAAATGATGCTTGAGTAGGATGCCTTCTTGAAAGATGAAAATTTTATTAAGTCAAATGAATTCAAGGACTTCCTTTTATGGCACAAGCAACAACAGGTAGCTTCCAATGTTCAGATCAAAGAAGATGGCCACATACCTGATGAAGCCATCCAAGCCTTGAGGGATTATGATCTTGAATCTGAAACCATAACCCCAGAAGAAGCAAGGCAATTAGTAAAATCTAGTAACATGCTACTTGTACCTGGGTGAGATTTGGCTTCATCTTTTATCATTGACCAAATCAAAAAATAGGATAACATAAATTTGACTTCAGAAACCCAAGTGGGGGATTTGATAAGAGGGTTTGGATACAACCCTAAGAATAAGGCATTGGCTATGTAGAGCTTGTACCCAAAAGATTAGAAGCCTTCTCTTTTGAACATCCAAGAGAAGATGGATGGTGATAAGATGATATGGTCAATTCACAATACTGGAGATCTTGAGATCTCATAGGTGTTGACTCATTTTTCCATATTGAATGAAGATAAAACCAAACAATTATCAAAGAGGCATCAAATTCGGTTTAATGAGTACAATGCTTTGGTAAAAGATAGAGAGATTTTGATAATGAAGGGAAAAGAACTGGAAAAGTGTGTAGAGGACTTGCACTTGAAAATTTCCAACATGCCCATAGTAGCCCCTACACCACCACAACAGGCACTACTAGAAATTCAGGGTATTACTAAGGAAGAAGTTGCTGCTATAGAAGAAAGGATGAACAAGGAAAAGACTGTGAGTATAGTGTAGTCCTTGTTGAAAATCTTGTAGCATAGGATAGAAATTTTGAAGGATAAGGCAGAGGCAGTTTATACTGCATATAATAAATTGCCTAGTTTACAAAGTGAAGTAAACAATTTTATCTCTATTTTGAGTACCTATCATACAAATTGGGCAACAAGGGAATCATTATTTGATAGACTAGTAGCAGTAAAATCTCTAAGGAGTGACATCCCAGATATAGTATTACAAGTGGGAGCTGAAATTGCAAAGATTGGTGTTGTTTCATCTTTCTTCAAGGGCAAGGCCAATTAGGTGGAGGCAAAAATGGCAATGTTTGGACCTGATTTCAATAGGTTCATTCCTTGAATCAAGACATAAGAGGGAGAAATAAAGAATTTGGATACATGGAGGTCAGATTTTGATCTCTTACTACCTAAGAAAGAGGCTTTTCTTAAAGATAAAAATGATGTTGATCTAGATCATTTCAACACAGTTTTGGATGAAGCTATTAGGGCAGAAATGGACATCAGCAAGTTCACCATAGATGTAAAACAAATTGTTGATGCAAGATGAGAAAGACAAAAGAAGCAATTACAGAGCATTCAACAGTTCCCATGGCCAACAAAAGATCAGGTTACTACATGGGACAACATGACAAAGCCTAAGATAAGTAGGCCTACAACAGATGACCTGGCTGACTTGGATGATGAATGAGTTCCATCAGTGCACCTGATCTATGAGTACAGGAAGAGCAACTGATCATATAGGGGATGATGTAAGTTAGCCAGTTAGGTGGTCATCATTCATACAACAAACTTTAGTAGTGGCATCTGAATACCTACAGACAAAGGTGCAGCTTAAAGTGGAAGTTCAAACTCCAAGAAGAAACAAGATTGGCACCATTTTCCCTCTTTTTGTTATATGCTTTAAAAATTTTGTATTCTAGTGCAAAGTCACTATCAGAGCCACCCGTAGCTTGTTGCATCCTTTTCTCAAGGATCCCAAGGTGGTCTCTATTTTAATCATCATGCTTTAGCAATAAGCGTCTGATCAACATCCTTTCTGACATTGCAATGTTTCGATAGTTTTTCTTCCGTGGTAGTTCTTTTATTTAACACTTGTCTTGGGTGACATAGAGTAGTGGGGTTAGATTTCTTAGACAGTTAAAACTCAAGTAGATCTTACGGTTGTCATTATACCGCTAGGATAAGATGCATGATGTTTAAGATTTGCGGTATAGCGACAACCGTCTCATTTTGTGTGTAAGATGTGGACTCAAAGGTGGGTCCTTAGTCGCGAGGCCATGCTGACATGTTTGTTTTTGATTGGTCTAAAGTAAGAGATGACCTGTTAGCTGTCAGTGTGTTTGACACTGGGGAAGAAGTTAGGGACCTACTTGTTGATTTATGAAACATGGCAGTTGTTGATTTGATGAAAGGTTTGTAAAGTAAAAGTGGGGCCGAAGTTTTTAGATTTGTGATGATCGTCCGATTAAGTTGCATCAATGATTTTTTCTATGTCTCAACCAAGAAACTCTAACATGTTTCTATTAGCACTTTAGTGACAAGTTGACACTTGTTCACCTCGATCAAAGCCTGAGATAAGTTAAATTTTTCTGCACATGCTATTTTAAAATGTTCTCATTGGTCGAGAACTAATCTAGGGAAAAGTAACATAGGGTTACGTTGTTGAACTTGTTAATCATCTGATGCACCAAAAAGAAGAAAGGATCGATGGTTCAAATTTGAATTTTTGCTTTGTGATGTTGCTCACGTCCTATGAATGTTGTGGCCGCTAGTTCTCAGTAATGGAAAACTTAATTAGTTTCATGCGGATAAATTGTAAATGGTTGGCAACACATTATATACCCCAATTTGATCATTGAATTCTTTACCTCTTTCAAAGTGTCTTGGCAAACTGGATTATTTTTTGGAGTGATATCAAGCAGAGTTTTGCAGGCACCTGGTAGGTTATATTTCTAACTCAAGAATTGTTTGAAGCTTTGAGCAAATTGTAAAGGAATTGTCTTGTTAGCTGGTAATATTTAGGGTTTTCTTAGGTAGCATTGTTTTGAAAGCCCTAGTTAAGATGCCACCATAGAGGGGGTTGTCTGGGAAAATGGAGTATAAAGATAGGGGTGTTTTCAAAGACTTGATGCAATTTCTCCCGCATTCAGACAATGGGGCAGCAAAGATGAAGGGGCTGGTCCCAAGAAACCCTAGGGATTATATAAACGATGGGCTCCATGACAGAGGAATTTGGATGAGGGACGCTAGGGTGGGGAAGGATCATAATGGTCTTATTTTGTTCAGGTCAGTGTATTCACAGAGAAATTCATGTGCCCCCCTTAGTAATATTTGGCAATTTAATATAGGGAGGTTGGTTATCCTCGGAGTATTTATGGATGCAGAATTGTTGATTCAAATTGCTAAGTGTTATGATCCTATGACTAGATGCATCAAGGATGTGAATGGAAATGATTTAATTAGCATTATAGAAGATGAGATCAAGGAGGTGTTCTCATTGAATGACCCTTTTGTTGGGTTAGAAAAGATAGATTTTAATGAGTTCACTAAGATATATGAAGCTCAAAAAGATTATGTAAGGACAGGGCCTCTAAGGGATTTCCTTGGCCAGATTGGATCAATGTGTGTTGTTAGCCCAAGTACACCTGAGCCTTTCAAACTAGATTTGTTTAGCAAACATGCACAAGGTTTTTACAAATGTTTAACTCATATCTTAGGGCATGATGAGGCAACCCATATGCCAGTTCCTTATATGTTTATGATGGTAAAGTTTGTACATCCCTAGCTGGCACTAAGTTTTGATTTTGCCTCTCACTTAGCTGACCTAATCCATGAGGGACTAATGGGGATAAAAAATATGAAGGTTAGTAGACCCTTTGGGTGGTACTCTATGCTGATGCATATGTTCTTGTATAAAGGTGAGCAATTTTTCGGTTCAACAATCAACATTGTCAAAGAGAGGAATGGGGAAACTCTCCCAGTTTAGTTGTGGACTATAGTTTTGTCATGGGATAGAACTGATGCCAGTTTTATTGTGTTTGACAGAGATTTGCCTCAAGGCTCAGGACATTATTGTTTTTTGACAATCCTAGAATTCCAAGAGAATTGTTAAGATTGATTAGGCCAAAGGAGTATTGTCAAGATATTTCCATAGTTCATAATTTTTGTGACATAATTTTGTACCTAGTTTCCACAGTCTTTAGGGTATATGGTTGTAGGGTGGCACCATACATTTTTCCCTACCAGGTTCCACTGAAGATAGGGTATGCAAAAATTTTAAGGCAGATTGGTGACCTGTAGGAAATTACTCTCGCTAGTAAAGGGGAACTTTGTTCCCAGATATCACAATTGCACATCAATATGTTATCACTAAAGGAGGGTGGGTGCATTTAAACCAAGTATTGCAACCCTACAAGATGCCTACAACTACGGTTAGATGTGCAGACAATGAGGATTTTTTGTCAGGAATGTTTAAGGAGAAGCTAAGGTGTGCTCTTATGGAGCACCAATTCAATTTTCCTAAGGACATAATAAGGAATGAGTTTGATCTTCAAAATCAAGAGGTTAAGAAGGAAAAGTGGGTGATCTACAAAGAGACTGTAGATTTTATCTGGAATTTTGATAAAACTTATGACCCACTTAAGGGTTTTGCACTATGGGCTAGAAAAGTAGATGCTCTTATGGAGCATTTTGAAGGGGTCATGTATGCAGTAAATGAGAAGAGAACCATGGTAAGCAAGGTAGATCCTGAAAGAGCCAAGAAAATTTTGAGTTAGCCTGGATATGTAAAATTAACCCCAAAGGGAACTTATACTATCCAACAGAGAAAGGGATATAATGTTCTTCTCCCAGCCCAACAAAAGGATGTGAGTCTTCCATCTACTTCTAAGGGGAAGAGACCTGTGGATGACCCAGTAGCACTAGAACCCTCTCCAAAGAGGCAAAGGTAGGAGGATTCAAGACCGGGAGAGGAGGTGTATTCTCCTTCTCAGTTGCCCTTAGAGTTGAATGAATATGGGGTTGCTGACCAATTGGTACAAATGAAAAATGAGGGGAACATTATTGTTTCCAATGATGAATTATAGGAGGGAATGCCAGAGGCACCCAAGGAGGTAGCAATGGATCTAACTATTGTAGAGTTTGAGGGTAAGCAAATTGACCCTATTTTGAAACAGGCTAGTGATTCTTTTGTTGCTAATGACAAATTTGTAAAGACTAGGGCATTTTTTCAATTTTTATGGAGAATGAAAATAAACCAATTTGAGGAGATTTGTGAAAAGAAGAAAGAAGAGTTACCTGATAGGGACATAACAGAGATTGAAAATGAAACCAAGGGTGAGATGATGAAACAATTTGAGAGGATCACTCCTCAGGAGAGAAGGGCTATGGTCCATAGTGTAGGGGTGTTGATTCTTCCAGAATGGGATATTGCAAATGTAATAATTTTTTATTAGGTCAAGAAGAGTAAGATAAAGAACCTCACCACTACAGAACAAGCACAACAGGCTGCTAGAGGTATTACTTTCTCAAATGATCATGTTGCCCTAGTTATGTGGTCTCTTAAGAGGGAAGAAAATAAAAGAAAAAGAGAGGCTCTCTCTTCAAAGTATGCTGGAAACTTATTGGTGCAGAGAGTAGGTGAGACTTCTGGTGTTGAGGCTTCAAGTCTCATTTTGGAAACTACTAAATTTAATGTGAAAGTAGCAAAGAAAGAAGCACAAGAAAGAGAAGAGCTAAGGATTAAGTTTGAAACTATCCTTAAGTCCTATAATGAGCTCAAAATAGAACTGATCCAGAAGGACAAATTAATTACAGAATTGTCAGGACCATAAGATCATAGGACACCCCAGTTGATGATAGCTGATAAACCTATAGTGGCTTCTTTATCTAGTCCTATCATTGAATTTACACCATCACTGTTCCCAGAGACAAATATAGATGCAAGGGTCAGCTGGGAAAAACAACAATTGCTTGAAGAAACAAGTCATTTCAAAAGAAAAAGGGAAGAGTTGGATAGGCTGAGGGAAGAATGTTTTAAAGATAAAATCTTATCACATAAGAGATATGAGGAAAAGGTTATAGAGGCCTTGATGCAATTTGCTACCAGTCTGAATCCCACAATTTTATTTGACCATGCTAGGAGATTGAAGATATTGCTCATATCTTTGAGAAAACATAAGGAGGAATTAGGGCCAATTTTCAATAAATGGATTGAGAGATCTCCAAATGTAAGAATATTTAGATGGTTGTCTAAATCTCAAGTTGATCCTGACCCATTGATCAAACCATTGCATCAAAGTGTGAAGAAGCTTGTGGAGCATGATATATTTTTGGGTGATTTTGAAAGAAAATCTAATTTATTGAAGAAGGAATTAACACTCCCCTACTGTGATTTGATCCCAGGATTTTTCAAGAGAAATGGTGAACATAAGGAATTAATCAAGTGGAGAGCACAAATAGATGATGATTTTTCTGCTAGAATGACTAGCATTTTAACTTTGGAGAATACCTTATTTTTTATACATACCATTGAGACATTAATTTTTGCCAAGTCTAAATTTGATTTCATTCAGTGAGAAATTAGTCAACTAGAGGACAAGTGGGAATAATTATCTAACAAAGGAGCAGAGTTTGGAAATTTTGAGTTCCCAAGTGAGGAGGTGTACAATAGGTGGAGGTACCAGTACATACCTCATGCAGAAAAAGTAGATACTCCACCTACTTCCTAAGACAAATGAAGATTTGTAACTTTTTGAGTCATGAAGGTTGTTGAGATGTAAAGAGGTATTTATTGTAGGGATGACAACAAAGATATGGCAATCATATTTGTTGGAAGAAGCTGAGGATAGAATTGAAGACATAAAGCAAGGTGGCTCATCTACAAATATCTCTCCAAATCTGATCAATGTATTTATTGAAAACCCAGTAGGGTTGTTGTACAATTTTTAGGTTAAAGTTTTGTAAACCCTAGAATGATCAGTAGCTTGTTGCATCTCCTTGTATATAAAGGATTTTCCATGATCATTCTAGGCATTGAGAGTCTAGGTGTTGAGAAGATAAAATTTTTGAAACCCTAACCCTCAATCAAGGATTGTAACATTTTGTATTATTTATTATCAAGCAATAGAGAAGAAGTACATGTTGCTACTATTATCTTGCAAGCTTGCTATTCAAAATATGATGTATACAAATGATCAAGGTTATACTTAATACAAATCTCAAATCTTTGTCTCTCCTTTGTGTTTATTTTGTGAATTTTCTAAGTTCTCAAAGACTTGTATGAATGTGTTTTTGCTTTGAGTTCTAATCTAGGATTGGATTAAATATTTCTCAGAGTGGGATACATGCTCACCAAATTTACTTGAGGATTTTCTATAAGTAGGAAATAGTTGGGGTGTTTGTATTTATGTTCAAGGCCAGTTATTCTTAAGGATCTTTGTATTCATTCTGTCTTCTGATATTCTTGCCCAATGGATAAGGCACTGGATGGTATATTCCTATCTATGCTTTATGGGAAATGATTGAAATCATTACAATCACACACATAAATCAATACCAATTATTTCACTTTATTTACATTTACAGTTGTTCTACCCAGTGATGGAGAGTCAATGAATAATAGATGTTTATTTAGTACTTTCTCACTGTTATCTATTGTAAGATCCAATATTGAGTAAGGAATTGAGTTGTCACTATTGGATCAGGTGTACCCACCTTAGTTTTGCAAAGCCAAAAGTGAAGAGGGCAGTCTTGTCCTTATAGTTGGTCCAGTTACTTATAGATTTCTCACATTTGGAACTAACCACTCCTTAATATTAGTCATAAGTATATTGGTGTCTCTTGGAGTGTAAAATATTTTGAAGAACCAACAGATGGAAAAGATCACTCCAGAATAGGGGAGAGAAATTATAGCACAAAGTGGTATTCTTCTTTTGGAAGGTTGTGATATTTCATTTGCCATTGCATTTGATAGCCTCATGAGGAGGCAGGATCTTGATCTCTCTAACCTCTCACTAGACAAAGAATAGAGCCTTGTATTTGGTTTCACATTTGATGATGACCTTGATGTAATTGATATTTGGTCATTGTATCCCAATACCAATAAGCCATCCGTGATTTCATTTCAGGATAAATATTATGGACAGTTGCTTATGAGAAAGTCTTTTGAATTTTTGAGTGTACAAGCAACTAGTTTAGTTGTTAAGGTGGAAAAGATGTCGCACGCAGTTGCATCAAGGGAAGAGGAAAAGATTACAGCATTGGAGGCTATGAATAAGAGCCTTCAAGAATAACTACAGACAGCATGTGGACTTCCTAATGAGAAGATTCATCGTGAGGAGGTCGATAAATTGAAGACTACAATTACAACATTAAATGTTGAGAACCAGAGATTGCAAGCCAATTTTAAAAAGACCATTACAGATGCTTAGACTAGTGATACCAGTAACAATGCACTATGCGGTGTTATTCACTACAAGACAGACATCCTTAAAAATAATGCACAAGAAACATGGAATGTTTTTGTAGAGTTTGTCAACTTTCAGAATAAACATCTACAGTGCTAGTGCTTTTTGGCATGCTCACTGTCAAAGTTGAACAAGTTGATAAGAGGCTTTAAATTCTACTCATCAAAATTTCCACCTTGTGTTCTTTCTGATCTTGTGGTTTATTTTGAGTGGAAGTTCATTGTTTTATCTGAACAATTCTCTAAACATCAACTATACACCCACATGATGAAGAGAGAACTTATAGATTTTTATAGTCTAAGTGATTGTGGGATGCCCTCCATTTACACCGACCACTAAGAGGGAGACAAGGTAACAAAAAATCTCAAGACATTCTTTCCTTGGCAGGCTTAAATTCATAGAATGCGAGATACTGCCCTTCTATCATCATGACCCAATAAAGATAGAATAATGAATGTATTTCATAATCAAATTGAGGACTTGGTTAGAATCTAGCATAGATGGGTTAGACTCGGCAAGGCAAAGACAAAAATCTATGATACAGAGTATATTCGCCATCTCAGATCCATGCATGATTTGAAAGAGCGAGGGCTAATCAATGAAACAAAACATCTGGAGGATCGTTTCAATATCCAATTTGAAACAACCTCCGCATTGATGCAAAAAAGGTACGGTGAATTTATCGAGTGAGCTGAAACATTTTGTGAGTCCCATTCAAACAATGTGAAAGCTATTAAAGATGCTGAAAGAATTGGATGCATGATTCGAGAGAAGTTGAAAAAATATGAGAGCAGACGACCACATATTGATAAAGACGTGCAGGAGGCTATGATACTGAAACATAAACATAAAGAATTCATCAAATCTCTCAAATTAGAGATGCACGAGTTCAACTGTCTTTCAGATGAGTGCTTTCCCAACCTTTACATAGAGATTGGAGACATGAGAGGTGCGGTCAAGTGGGTGGATGAGTGCAGGACAATGGTGAACGAGGACTTCAAACAAGTAAAGAATTTTGATCCCACGCTTCAGAAGATCCACTGTCCCATGGATAAGTTCATTACCATTGAAATGGCTATAAGGGAAAGCATCGGTCATGTTGTGACATACAAATCTAATGAATATATGTAACATTTATCTATGGTCCAATCATCGGTTTGCAGGGCCTAATATTTATAATGTTTTGAGTTTGAAAGTTTTGTTAAAGGTATTAATTATTTTGCAATGACATTAGCAAAACACAATAGCCTTTCATGGAAGGTTCATATACAAAGCATACATGTAAATGTGAAATAGAGGATGAATTGATTGCAACGAGTATAATGTAGGTTCTCTATACTTCATACTGTCATTGACAGAGGCTTTCTTATGATAACATTTTGTGTAAGATTTCATTTGAAGAAAGTTAAGAGTGTTTCCATAGTTTTGCATGGAAAGTCCTTAAGCATGTAAATGGACTTACATCAATTGTATATTTGCATAATTAGAGCAATTAAAATTATTGTTATAACTTATGTATTTGGGTCTATCACATAAGGGTTGAACTCAACTGAGTAAATTTTGATATTAACCTTTCCTTTTCCTTCTCTGTTTTCTTTGGTTTATGTTGTTTGCGGTCCTGTGCCATGCTTTGCCCTAGCTGGTGATGTTGTGTTTCATCGTGTTATGGTTTTAGAGCATTCATTTTTTGATTGTTTGTGGCCTATTAATCCTTATTAGCTCTTCAAATGAGCCCCACTGGTTTGAAGATTGTAAATCTTCTTGATGTGCTTTGATGGCTTGTTGGATAGGCTAAATTGTTTATTTCATGAACATTTCGTATGTATTTATTTATGACTCTTAATATTCATATCTATGGGGCTTTGGTGGCATATATCTATTTATATTTATAGAAAAAAGTTGTGTGACCAAGCCAATTACTCTTAATATGGACTGTGCATGTGCAGTACAAGAAAATCTATGGTTTTGTAGTATACATTCTATCAAACTATTTATGGACAGAGTCATGGTATGTATGAGTTGTGAGTTATGTGATGAATATTTGGATTTCTGAATATATTTTGAACCAAATACATATTTAGACATACATAGAGCATACCCCTCACACATACTAATGTGTCCATATATTACTTTTCTTTTTCTTTGTTTATTCGAAGTGATGGCTAATTAAATTATTACATCTTGAATTTTGTTTGTATCTAGGAAGGATTTATGTGGATGATGATTTTTTGGTAAATACTAATGTGTACCCAGGATGGACAATGATTATTTAATACAAGTTTTATCAGGTTAAGGTAGTCGAGGAAGACGGACAGAAAGTGGACACTTGTGATAAGGAAATGATAATTGTATGTCATTGATTTGGATAGTTTCTAGTGTAACAACCTACATAACCTAGACTGTCATGTCAGAATTGTTATATACCATACTATAATGGCATAAATGACCTGTCCTACATATGAAAATGATGGGATATGTATTGTCCTTTGTAGACTATATGATTTATTTCCAAAATTGTGGCAAGGAACCTAAAGCTTCTGTACCTAAGTGTTTCGCATGTATAGTAGTAGAAAATATTTGTAATGATATGGACTACGCTTGTCCCGGGCTACACTGGAGGTCTTTGCATAACTCCATTCTTTCCTACTAGTGCTCGCACAGAACCGAATTTGTAGTTTTTAGTTTATAAAAATAAGATAAAATTTATGGCTCTTGCCTCTTAGTTTATGAAAATAAATTATTTTCCTTGCTTAAGATTTTGTTCGTGTTAGTGAGACTCTGCAAGGACCCTAATATGTGCAAACCAAATTTCTTGGATAAAAAGAACATAAATACAATACTGATGAATTTTGACAACAACTTGTTCATCTTATATTGAAAATATATAAAATAAGATAATTCTTAAGTCTACTTTTTATGTTTAAAACATGAGTGCAAAACTTATACATTCAAGCTCAATGCTTTTTATGTCAAAAACATGAGTGCAAAATGTCTGTGTGCTTTACGATATCTTTACGTTGAAATATACATGTCCTCATGTTGTCCTTTCATATCCATTGTTGCTATCAACATAAATAAACATGCTACCTGTTTCTTGATTTCTTGTAATGGTCAATTTTATTTAAGCAGAACACATGAAACAACATATTTCATTGATAAAAAACTAAGTATAAAACCCTTGTAGAATATCTTACATATTCAAGTCCAACTACCAAAAATTATCCTTTTACAACAATGCCAACAAGAAGTGGTGGGAGAATGGGTGACTAGTACAAAACATTACATAATCAAGCATGAGTACAAAACATTGTTTATTACCACCGGTAGAAACACAAAGTGCTGAGAGAATGGGGGAGCAATTATGGGGTATGCAATCATTTTTCCACAGACAACTGAAACATTAACATGGGATTGGCTGAGCTCTATATAAAATGCACTAAAATCTTAGAAAATACAAAAACACAATTACATAAATGCCCAAAGCACACTAATTTTTTGGTAGTCATTTGTCAGTTTAAAATACACATGATGCAAAACATCAATATGAAACATGTATATGTTCATGAAAATCCATTCTGATAAAATTAGCTTTCTGGGCTTGGCCATCACAAAGCGATCCTTCGAAATCTCAAAGGTGGACTCTGACTTCATTGTGTCCTAAACCCTTACGTGTAGTCCAACACAATTAGATTGCCTAGGAAAAGTGCACATATGACAGAGATGAAGTCATGTGCAACAGGAGCTGGCCCTCTTGCCTACTGGCGGTCTCTACCATGTTGCATAAGATTGCAACCCTTGGCAAACATCCCAGCCAGTACATCATTGCAGACCGAATTTGACTTGCTTCCTCCACCATAGCCAGTCAATCAACCAGATACACGATATAAAATCTCCACGCATTTATTGCAATTGAAAAATGACGGTTGCCCTCGCCATCTGAAAAAATAGACATCTCCACCCCCTCTAGATAGAGTCCGCTTCAATGAAACGCAACACGATCATCTCATGAATCTCGACAAGTAGTTCAATAAATGTGCAAACTGCTGGAAACATATGAACATGAAATGCCATAAACCTGCATATATAGTGAGTACAACAGTCAACATCATTTAAGGATGTGCATAGCGAAAAAATAAATAATTGAAATGATCAACACAAACATACATATGTTTATAAACTATAAACAACTTTAAAGGTATTATGGCTAGAAGACAATACCTCCTACATCGTGCTTCTATTAATGTGTTCATCTCTAACCAATACAAGTGAGTAATAGCTAAACGGAAGAGTTTCTACACTTGCCAAAAACTAACAAGTATGTTACAAAAATCATGTTAATTTTCAATAGATATATAAAAAATGTACCATAGAAAAGGTCATCAAAAATTGATAATTCAATGTGAAGACAACAAATAGAGAGAAATAATATATTTGTACTGTGATCCCTTAAATCCTAGACTTTCTCATCTTTTTTCATAATATTGGTTATAAGTTAATTGTATTAGGATTAGGGTTAAGTTAATTGTTAGATTTCAAGGGTCATTTTATTTGGATTTAATATAAGGATTTAGCTAGGTTTAAAATCAGGGTTCTATATATTGATCTTGTGAAAAGGTAGATAGTTACACCAATAATTATTTTCTTATTTTTCCTATTTCCAGTGAAACCTATGTACCACATGGGTCATTACCAATTTAAAACCTTGGCAAAGAACAAGTGAACATAATCTTCTGCATGTGAACTAATTAGAACTGCCATGGGAAACTTCGCCACCACTAGCACCATCATAAGATAATCTCCGTCAATGATTCCTCGATGCAGCTGCTAGTGGTGGTTGCAAAACATAAGAAATAATTGTTGATTAAGTTTGGAGATTGCCAATAAAAATGAATAGCAAAATAAAAAGATCCAATGTTGTCAAGTGTCAACCATTCCCAAAGAACATGTTTTTCAAAAAATTAAGTTCTCACCAATGATTTCTAGAGTAGACGAAGCATGCCCACCATGTTCTACAAAATGTAAGGGATCCTTTTTAGACCTCCCCCTCTTGGTGCCACTGGTGGGAAACACAAATGACTGTGAAGGATAGACTTCATTCAATTGGTCATGGTTAGAACCACGCATCCATTGTCACCTTCAAGGGACAGGAACCCTACTAGCACTAAACCATGGATGCATCCAAACTGTGCTCATTGCAAATGGATCTGTGTTGGGATTCAGGTTGAATGGCACGGCCCCAGACTGGTCTAGATCGATAAGAAAATAGCCTACACATTTTGAGAATGCTTTCACTTGGTCGTGTGTCTGTGGCTTCATTTTCATGACTGACTTCAACAACCCAATCGATTCATTCCACTGATCCATTATCTAGATAGGTGATTGAACATCAACTACCCTTTCAGAGCAGTCTGAACTACATGCACCCTATCGTGCATCCTCCATGTCCATATGAGGTGGAGAACTATCTGTCTCTAATGTCACAAAATCATTCTCCATGTGGATATTGCCTACATTCAAAAATTTATTTTACAGGAAATCGATGAATGCGCAAATACATACCAAAATTACATCATTCGAATAAAGAGTAAATGGCCACAAAACATTCACTTGCCACTAACGCATCCTGTAGTCATGGCTGAAACCTTTAATGCGTGCTTGCATGTATTTCCCTGCAGGGCCTAAGGACAATCACACACATAACCATGATCACCACAAGGTCTGACCAAATAAAAAGTACATGATGTCTAGCTTCTCACAAAGTAGAATCCTGGTCTACTTTCATCGAGAAAGCAATCATCATCAGGAATTGCCTTTTCCTTCTCTATACTTTTTTCCAAACTTTGCACCCTATAGTTCTTGATGAAATGAACATCTTGTAACTTCTCCTTTTGCTTGTAGAATGGTTCCATCTTGTAAATGAGGGTGAAGTATAGATGATCCATCTGACATGTACATTTCTTTTGATGGTCGCAAAGGTACCACATCTTCAACATGCAATGGTACAATTCTATGGCGGCATTTGTGTCTTGATTTGCATGTGGAAGACTCTGGAGCTTTTCACCCACATTTCTGTGTGTGCAACGCGTGACTAGCTTTAAAGGAAATGCACTGTAATTAACAGGACAAGTATTGCAAAATACAAAAATGGTTGCACAAAAAGATAGAGATCTCTTACCTATATGGCCATCCCCTTGACACCATGTCCTAAACAAATAGTCTAGAAATTGCAGCTGATTAGAAAACTCAACAAAAAACTCATATAATAACCTACGCGTGATTTCCTCACTCTCACCCATTGTTGTCCTTATCGTGCCGAGGTGTTGAAACATTTCCTTCGCTCGATCTTTCGATGCATACTTCTGCACATTCTTTAGCCATGCCCAACGCATGTGCCAAGTGCATAGAATGACACGACATTGAAAAGATGCCCTGGTGCACATGAATAGGAGCATGACTAGGGTCGGTGATTGAAAAGTGGGTAAACATAATTCCATATGGAGTTTAAATGCCAATTGAAATGGCCGGTCAAACAAAGATAAAGAACTTACTGAATGGCCTGTATCTCAGCATGGCATCGTCAGTGAAGAAAGTATTTACCGTCCACCCATTTCTAGCCTCCTTTCCTTGTCTACAAATAATGAATAGACACCCTTCAATGTCCTCGATCGTGTTACAGGAGGACACAATCCATGCAATAGGAACCCCAGATTGTTTCTTGTCAAACACGACCAATGAGTATAGCTGATACTATACGTGGTAAAGACAACAACGATGACTGCAATATTTTAATGACATCTAATGAATAGGAAAGACTTTTCACTACTCACTCCAAGTACGATTGTAAATGTCTCACCCCATATTTGTTGGTGGAAAATGTCGAATCCATGGAGATTATAGAATTGTGTGAGTGTCAAACCAGCATATCAAGCATCCATGGGGTTTGTATACCCATAATGAAAGGTGTCCCATCATTCTATGGCTACCGCCAATAGAAGAAATTATTTTTATCCAATTGTTTCCATTTAAGTATACTAGTGGGGTCATGAACATGTCTTAGGACTTGACTGGACTTCACTCTTCTCCATGCATTCATTACATCTTTCCACGTTAGGAGGTATCTCTCCTCTGCAACATACCCAAAAAATATAGATCAGTCAGATGTCTATCCATGATAGCATCCACACTAACATCCATTGCCAATAGGTCCTCTATGTAAGCCTTGCATTCCGTAGAAAGGTGAGGTGCAAACTCAAAATGTGGCTTGTTGCTTGGATCATTTACACCATGACAATATATACCATCTGCATCTACGTGAAACATTTAAGTGAAACTCAAAATAGCCACGGCCGGTCTACCAAACATAACCTTAACGTTGAAGTGGCACTGACAACCCCTTTTCTTTACAAAGTGACGAACACGTTTCTTTGGCCATGCATTGTTCCTCTTATCATTTGGCCCAAATGAACACCAATAACTACACATAAAGAGAGTCCTGTTGTAAACCATAAATAAATTACGACAATTTGTGATCATAATTATAATGATGATTGTTTCTACTCACACAGAATATATCTTTGTTGTGTTTTCTTTGTACTCTTCATGCCTATGCTCTATGTGCTTCACACGAACAAATGCACATTCCATGCCTTCCCTCTTTGACTCCCCTACGACAAAAGCCTCAATTATGCTTACTAGAATTGCCACACACAAGTCTGTCACCTCATCATCTTCCACACCAATTGGACTCCAATAAAATGCACACCACCGCCTCCATCTTGCACTTCAAGTTGCGCAAGTAGGTGCCACTTGTATTTTCTCCCCATCACCGCGAAGTACTAATAAAAACTATCAAAAAAATTTTTTTGTGGTTCATTGACAACATTAAGGGGTTGTCAAAAAACATAACAAACATGTCTAAACTCCTTACAGACTGCAACATTGACAAAATTTCAAAAAAAATAAAAACAAAACCATTTTCAGTAAATTTACACCAACACTGTGTTTTCACAAATCCGATCAAAAAAATTTTATCATCTTTTTATTGTCTTTGGTGCATTTTCTATGGACATTAGCCGCCACTTGCGTGATTCAACTTAAGATGCACAATTTTTTTTAGTGCGCAATACGCGTTGGAAAACTTCAACTATTTTCTATATTGTACTTCACAAATACCTTGATGTAAGCTTTGCGGCCACTACCGATGGGCAATGTTACACACATGACTTCTATAGGGATAAAATTTGGTGCAAGAGCACCCACAATAAATAATGCTTCAGCAAAGTCCTAGGAACTTCTAGATTAGGTTACATCTATCATTAAGGCATCTAGATCAAATTGTAAGACCTAGTTCTAGGATTGCCACAAGTATAAGCCCTTGGTCAACTATGGTCAAAGATGGTCAAAGGGCCTAAAATCTTAAGATTTTTCTATTTTTATTATTTAATGGTTTGGATCGATGTTGGATCATTAGATTTAGGTTTGGACCAAGTTTGATCACCTAGGATAAAAAGTTGCAAAATGTTGCAACAAAAGTTGTAAAGTTGTCGAGCAACTTTGACAACTTTTGCCAAAGATTGTAATTAACTTCCCAATGACTACATAGTTTAAAAATTGGTATTTAACCATTGGGAAAGACCTTCATAAGCCCTGACAAGTGGGTGGAAGGTAATATGATGTAATTTGGCATTCAAAATCAATATAAAATATAACTATTTTCTTGCAATTTCGAGTATCAGAAAATTCGTACTGATGTGTACGGAGGACTGAGCATGAAAGAATGACATTTTAGGTTGCACCTATGTTTTGGTTTCATTAGTTCTTGATTGCATGTTTTGTTCCCCTCAAATTTGAAATTTATTCAAGTTTGATTCCTGGTTTTCTGGATTAAGAGCCCTGAACCAGGGTTTCGTGAAAATTGTGGGTAATTTCCAATTCCACCATGGGAATTTGATGGCCCTTGGTGGAATTCATGTTTTTTATATGTTGTTTAATACTTTTCATGCGTAGGTCTTCAACTTGCAGGGAAGTGGATTTCTATTGATGCCCTATGTGTACATACCCATGTGTGCACCTTCTGAATTGTGACACTAGTCCACACAATTCGCTACTAGAGAATCACCAAGCATTGCGACTTGGTATTTTGTAGTCTCAGATATATCCTCACATGATCCAAGCATTAGATTTGGATTTGGATGTATGGAAGAGGTACCTATAGTGCAAACCATAGCCTAATTAGGACTAGTTGCAAGATGAAATCAGCATTCCATTGTGTCTTGCATTCACAATCAAGTCTTGTGCCCTTAGCATGTTTTGCTAAGCCAAAAAGGGTACCTAAATATATGATTAGTTGGAAAGGTTGCATGGAATAGTGTGTTTGCAATCATCATTTATGCTTCTGGAAGGCTACAAGTTCTAGAACTGGAATAGTAAGACTAATATGCCCAAATTGATGTCTCTGTGGTATATGATTTATTGCGCTTTTGTGTTAGGAACCTAAATAGACCAATCAAAGTGTATGGTCACCCTTGGTTCTTATTCTAACAATTGGGGAAAATTTGTGCATAATAACCTAAGTGTCTGGTTGTCGGCTACTAATTAGTTGGACCTAGAAGACTTGATAGGACTCAGTGATTGAGTACTCTTGTAGATTAGGTTATGATAACCTAGGATCAAGTCATTTCCTACACTTATGATAAGTGTGACAGACACTTACTTTTGGGGAACTTTCTTTTAACTTCTACCCAAAACCTTTTTAAGAGTTTTGAGGACTACTTTTGGTCCTTGTTGGTGCTTCTGGCTGTCCGCTTTGCATTGAAATTACTTATACTATACCAGTGCATAAAGTGTTATGTTCTTTCGCTATCAACATTACCTGGGTTATCACTCTAACATTTGGCATTTTGGGCTCATCCCCATGGGCAATGTTATGCCCGTAACTTCTATCAACGTAACTTTATTTTTTCATGTGCCTCTGCATAAGCTGTTGTGTGTTTTTGACATTGGCATAACTCA
The DNA here is from genome assembly GCA_027943335.1 of Chamaecyparis obtusa. Classification (NCBI taxonomy): domain Eukaryota; kingdom Viridiplantae; phylum Streptophyta; class Pinopsida; order Cupressales; family Cupressaceae; genus Chamaecyparis; species Chamaecyparis obtusa. The sequence continues at coordinate 1,463,366 of BSBK01001693.1, forward strand.
GGGCATCGGAATAAGAATTGGGCCCCAAACTGATGGGAAATGCTATGTTGATAGGTTCTATCAATGTCAACTATTTTGTTTTCACTATTAGCATAAGTCAGCTCTTAACTGTAAGATTTTCGACCCCTAACGATGGCCAATTTTATACCGATAAATGATAACTTCTATCAGTGTACCTTCCTTTTGCTATACCGCTGAATAAAGTGTTCTAGGTTTTTCGCATTTGTCATGTAGATGAAAAAATGCTGACATTGTGCAATCCGCATAATTTAGCCTCTTCGCTGCGACAAATTATGGACACAAATTACACCCTCTTTTCTCTACTATGAGTCCCACTTACCTACGTTGCTAAAGATTTAAGGTTTAATCAGTGGTAATATTTGTCAATGTCAAACACTGCTTTTCAATCATGCTTGTGCGATTAAATATATTTTATGAAGTTTAAGGTTTAATTGGCAGTAATATTTCTACCATATTTGTCAACATGGACGAAAGGGTAAGTACACAGGTGTGGGCTATTCTCTGTTTTAGCTATTCGAATCACTTTTTCTTTGGTGAGACACATTACAACCATTCCAATGGGAGTTATTACCACAATAGCTAGAGCTAACATTATTCTTGTTTTGTGAATGGAAAAGCCAATACTATTTGTAAAATCGGTGAAAAGTTGGGTGATCACTTCATTACTTTCGGCCCCTTGCAATGGGCAATGTTCTGCTGATATGAGAAATTATCACTTTCGCTACTTACCTATGTTGGTGTACAAATGTTGGTTTTCAATCGCGCAACAACAATTAAATATAACATGGACGAAAGGAAAAGTGCACAGGGCTGCGCACTATTCTCTATTTTTGTCATTCCAATCGCTTTTGTTTTTTCTGTGCATGACTACATATGGAAACTACTGAGTATTTTTGAACATTTTGGCATTTTGTTGTGTGTTTTTGCATGGTCATTCAAGGAGCAGCCATACCTTACACATTCACAGCCAGACTAGTTTTTTTTTTCCATGGACACCCAATGCCTATAAGTATAATATTTTTGGTGCTACTCGTGAATCTACAACCCAACCCAATCAAAACCCAAATCTATTAATAGTTAAAATAATAATTTTATTGTAATGTGACATGAATACATGCTAATGTTCAAAACCCAAAACAAATCATATTTTTTAAACTATTTAGACAAACTACTGTAAAGAAGTACTGTAACTCCCAAAAAATTCACACAAATACAAACAAATATAAATGTTGCTTAAAAAATGTATATGTACAACACACCTATTGTAGGCTTCTCTTCTATTTTAAAAATTTAGCCACAAATCAAACATATTAATTAATGGTACATTGAAGGTCTTTAAATACTATGACATAACAACACACCATACAAATTTGTGCTATGTGAATCCATAAGTTGTAGTAGAAATGGATAGGGACATTTGAATTTCAATTTAATGATTTAAATTTTAGGTTCATTCTTGTACATTACATGATTGATCAAGGCCAATCTTGAGCCACTCAAACATTAAATCTAGGGTAAAATGATAATTTAGGTTAAAACAAAATCTATTAACTGTTAAAACAATAATTCTATAGTAATATGACATGAATACATGCTAATGTTCAAAACCCAAAACAATCATATTTTTAAAACTATTCAGACAAACTATTGTAAGGACGTACTGTAACTCCCAAAAAATTCACACAAATATAAATAAATATAAATGCTGCTTAAAAAATTTATATGTACAACACACCTGTTGTGGGCTTCTCTTTTATTTTAAAAATTCAGCCACAAATCAAACATATTAATTAGTGGTACATTGAAGGTCTTTAAATACCATGACATAACAACACGCCATACAAATGTGTGCTATGTGAATCCATAAGTAGTAGTAGAAATGGATAGGGACATTTGAATTTCAATTTAATGATTTAAATTTTAGGTTCATTCTTGTACATTACATGATTGATCAAGGTCAATCTTGAGCCACTCAAACATTAACTCTAGGGTGAAATGATAATTTACGTTAAAAAAAAATCTATTAACTGTTAAAATAATAATTCTATAGTAATGTGACATGAATACATGCTAATGTTCAAAACCCAAAACAATCATATTTTTAAAACTATTCAGACAAACTACTGTAAGGACTCCCAAAAAATTCACACAAATACAAATAAATATAAATGTTTCTTAAAAAATTTATATGTACAACACACCTGTTGTGGGCTTCTCTTCTATTTTATAAATTCAGCCAAAAATATGTAATCTTTTTCGTCTCCTAGTGAAGCCCTCTTCAGAGCAAACGTAGAGAGCTTTTTCCCTTCCAAACGGACAAACTACTACCAATTTCACATAAAAATGCAAGGTGCTTTCCCCCTTTGAAACGGACAAACTACTATTAACTTAACAAAAATCGTAGAGTCCTTTCAATCAGACAAACCACTATTAACTTGACAGAAAATGCATATATCTTTCAAAAGGATGAACCACTATTAACTTGATAGAAAATACTGAGATCTTTCGAAAGGATGAACCACTATTAACTTGACAGAAAACCTAGAGATCTTTTGAAAGGATGAACCACTATTGACTTGACAGAAAACATAGAGATCTTTCGAAAGGATGAACCACTCTTAACTTCACAGAAAACCCAGAGATCTTTCGAAAGGATGAACCACTATTAACTTGACAGAAAACCCAGAGATCTTTCAAAAGGATGAACCACTATTAACTTGACATAAAACTCAAAGATCTTTCGAAAGGATGAACCACTATTAACTTGACATAAAACCTAGAGATCTTTCGAAAGGATGAATGACTATTAACTTCAGAGTAAGTAATCCTATTAATAGTGGTAACTTAGTTAAAAGTGAATTAATCCATAAATTATAAGGAAAACTTCCCCAGGACTTGATTTACTGACTGCATTAAATGCAAATGAAGACGCAGGACAAGTGAGCTGGTGGCAATTAATTCCCTCATCCTTTTCCTGCGACAATTTACATTTTTTCATTTGATGCGGAACTGTTAATGTCTGGTCATGTCACCACCAAAACTATTATGTGTTTTCCTTTCTAGGTGCGCATGAGAGATTATGGAAAATGTTATGTGTTTTTTATTATATGTGCGCAAGCATGCAAGTGCACAATTGCGTAAGTGCGATGTCGATAAAATAAATCATCTGCTTTCTATGTTGCCGACAAAGGAATCGGGACACGCATCAAACAGGTGTGATCCCGTGAAGGTTGAAAGGGCTTCAGTAAGTACTTCTAGGGATAACTTCATAAGGCCACCTATCCGCGGTTGTGAATGGGGACCACCTAGCAATATCTTGACCGTTAAATCATTTTTGATCTCATGGTTGGCGCTATCCCTTAGTCCTCAAGATGAACGTCTATTATCTTAATGGCATCGCACCTCATTGCCACGTGTTTTCCTTTCTAGGTGTGCATGAGCGATTATGGAAAATGTTATGTGTATTTGATTATATGTGCACAAGTGCGCAAGTGTGGTGTCGATAAAAAAAAAGTCTGCTTTCTGTGTCGCTGACAAAGGAATCAGGACACGCATCAAACAAGCGTGATCCTGTGAAGGTTGAAAGAGCTTTAGTAAGTATTTCAAAGGATAATGCCATAAGGCCACCTATCCGTGGTTGTGAATGGGGACCACCTAGCAATATCTTGACCGTTAGATCATTTTTGATCTCACGGTTGGCACTATCCCTTAATCCTCAAGGTGAACTTCTATTATCTTAACGCGATTGTGCCTCATTGCCACCTGTCCACGGTAGCATCTATTAAGGTGAAGGTTAAGGTTATTTGGGTGGTTAATGTCACACAGGCTTGGTTACTAACCACTGTAACATCCAGTTGCATCCATTAAAAATGAATATCTCTACATTGGTCGTCAGATTTCTGAATGCAGCAGTGTTTTTCATGCCATCGTCTCTGTAGAATATGTAACTATTATTTGTTTGGTCCTTCTTGAGCGAATCAATTGATATAGCTTGTGCGATTACATTTATGATGCCCTAATGTAGGTGCACATGTGCGCTGTGCCAAGTGTTCTGTGTTTTCAACATGTCTGCATAACTTTAAATGTAACTTTCACTGACATTGTCTTGTCACCGTTACCAGACGCAATAACCCCTAACATTTTACGCCACACCTAACTATCTATTTCATGTCCTTTCGTCGCAGTCTCCTTCGCACGGTTACTATCTACTTATGTAGTTAGATTTTTCAGTGCATTGGACTGAATGGTTTAATTTTTTTCTGGTCTAATTCACCTTTCACGTACTTTACTACATGTCTCATCATCAGTCGAAAGAAAGAACCTATGTCCTTTCTTATCAGGATCCCATGGTCTCGTTTATGCCTTTTTATGTGGTTTTAAGTATGTCACAATGTCAAAATTTTGTATGATGGTGCATTCTTTCGGGAGGATAGCTGTGTCCTTTTCTTATTGTCTTGTTTGGTTCCATTAATACCCTTTCAATCTATTAAATTTCTATATAAATGATTACAGTGTCCATCATGCTCAAGGACAATTACTCTAAGTGATATTAGACATCATTATGTATCCCAAATTTATGAAGCCTGAACATGTGGATTAGTTAGTTCTATTGATGTACTTACCAGAACATTAATGATACCGTCTCTTTAAGGGAGACCCTTGCTCTATATTTGACTATGTTCAGTTTCAATTTTGAAAATTTCAAATTGTGTTGTATAAATGAGTAATCGGTGTTTTTGATAGATAGAATTTTTGAACTATTCAGGAAATTCTTCTATTTTACATGGTAAAGGACAAGTTTTCCCTGTTATGCAAACTTTTTTGAGATACAGTAATGGAGAGATTTACTGCTTTTGAATTTTATTATAGTAGAAGAGCATTTTATTTTTTCTTAATTTATTTTACTATGGAATTTTGTATAATCGAGTTGGGCAATTTGTTTAGTTTGGTAATCAAGAAATGATGTGGAATCGATGAGATCATGTGATTTATGACATAGAGTTTCTTTGTCAGTGAAACTATTTAGATTTTTTTTCTTAGAGGTTAATTTTTCGGACTTAGAGTTAATTTGTGATTCGACAATGGACACCTTTGAATGTGGTTCATTTGTTGATCAAATAATGGTGGTCATTTTTGTTAAAGAAAGTTAAACCCACAATTCACGACAAGCCTCCTGACAGGTCCTGATGCCATTGCTCACAACTCATGAACTTAGGTATTCCATTTTGTATTTCTATCAGAATGCTAATGCAGTTGGAATTCACCAAATATTTAGTGTTTAATTTGTTAAGGTCTTTTGGAATTTAGAAATTTAGAAATATAGTAATAAAGAAGATTCACATTTGAATTCACAATTTTTTTCAAGTTTCAATTTGATATTTTTTTAATTAATTTTACATGTTGAATAAATTCTTACAATGTACGTGGCTTACTTAAAGCCTTCCATGGTTGGTTTGAGAAGATTGTCCACATCCTCCTTTCTCATGTTCCATCCATGCCACGAATCAAAATATGATCCCTTTAAGCATAAAGTGTAAACTAGTATTTTGAGAATTCGTTATTAGGTTTAGCTTAATCAATCTATCAGACTACTCGATCCAAACCTTTGCTTCTTGTTTCTTTTTGACACAAATTTGGGAATAGATACCACACCTTAAACTATGACTAAGGTTTTTGCACTTCATTAGTCCCTTCCTATCTAGCGGCAGAGACTAATGTTTTCACCGAGATGTGCAATGAATTGACTGCTTCAAAATCGAGAACTGTGTTTTTCCCTGTGGTCTCTAGGAATTACATTATATAAAATGATTGTCTGTTGCATTGTTATATGAAGCCCAAGTTCCAATGATCACATCACCATTCATTTTCTTCCATCTTTTCGTATTTGAAGAGATTTCTATAAATGATTGTGTGTAGTCATGTATTGTATTGTGTAATTGGATATTGATTAATACGAGATAGTTCCATGCTTGAGAGTGGATGTAGGCGATTGTCGAACCACTATAAATTCGTGCTCTTGTTATGTTCTTTATTTTTTAATTTTAGTTTTATTTCTTTGCTTGTTTAAAATCAACAATTGGTATCAGAACCAAGGTGAGGCTAGAGCAGAGACGAAAGGTGAAGATTATTTTATCATCAATGAATTTCTTGGAAATTTGGGCTCGATAGAGAATGAGGCTGTGTCTGCAAATAGAAAAAAAATCTGTCATGTGCACTAGTGGGATGGCTGGGAAAATAATCCTGAAGCTGAACCAAAATATTTAAAAGCTCTTAAATCTGAGCTTAATGCAATTCTTGAGTGCATAGGTGATGTGCAACATAAGAAAGACATCATGGAAGAATTGCAGAAGAGGGCAAGGGTAGACAAGACTAGAAAGTCTTTAAAGGCCTTGGTGTTGGCCTGTTATAAAATGGCTTCTCTTATTTTTGGTTTCAACCTTATGATTCAAATAATTTTTCTTCCAGAGTTCTTAGGATGGTGCAACTAGATTACTCTGCAGAGCATGTGAAGTTCCCGATAGAAGAAGATGAAAGGGTAGATGAGAAGTTTGTTGTGAAAGAAGATAAAGGGACAACTAATGAAGGGGCAGAAGACGTGACTGGCATGATGGAAGACACAGTTGAGAGAAAAAGCTTATGTATTGGTCAAGAAGAGGGTCAAAAAGCCCAAGTTATTTCTCAATCTATAGAAGAGGATCAAAAGAGAAAGGCTATGACTCAGGAACAAAGAACGAAGCCTTCAGATTGCTTTGTGATTACTAAAGTGGATTTGTTTATTCACCTATCTCCCTTGCCCACGATCTTCCCAAAGTCAAGGGAGAGTGCAGAGAACGGGTGCTCTAGATTTGGAGTTTCATGTAATAATATAGAGGGAGACGTGGCCCCAAAATTGGGGATTTTAAACAGTAGTAACAAGGACTTTGAAATGTTAAGCGTGAAGGTCGTTGAGCCTAATACTCAAGAACGTGGGCCTTCTCAGTCGGTAGAGGTTAGCAGTAGCAGGCAACGATGGTATAGAGATGAGAGTATTGGTCCGAATGTGGTTGTTGTTAGGTGTTTAGTGCGTGACTACATAAGCAAAGATGCTCCCTCTTCTCTGTTGCATGGAAATTTTAGTGCGCTAGACGTCTCCAATAGTTTTGGTGGCTATTTCAATGCTACAGCCTATGGTACATGAGTAAAATACATTCATCCAACGTATTTTTTATCATTTACAACAATGGGTTTGATTCGCAAAGAATTGTGGCAATGAATTTCACACCCGTGGTGAATTAAGAGATAGTCACGGGTTTAGGCAGGGAGGTAGGAATCAGTATTTGTAGTATTCAATTCCAACACAAGCACAATTCAAGGAAGGGGATTGAAATCTGCAATCAAGTAACAGGGAGGAGGCAGGTAGAATCCAACATTCTTAGCATAGTCAAAGAAGCTTGGACAATATAGGGGAAAAAATTGTTCCTCGAGACTTTGAGCACACTGGAAACCATGATGGTAAGGGGGTATCATTTAATCTTAATGGTGGTATTCATCTCGATCCTATTCATTCCAATGAACACAGTGCTAATGTGCATTAATCTTTGTCTATTGTATTTCTGCTTCTGCCTCTCCTCCCGATCATCGCCTTTTATTAGAGGACCTTCATTTAACTAATAGAAATGCGCAGGGTCACATTATGTACGTAATATGCCCTACCCCCCATTTATCTAGAATAGTACCCTCGGCCCCATACCTCTAGATAGGGGGGTATGGAATAAGGCCGATTCATTCTCCCTCCCCGCCTCTTGTGGTCAGAGTGATGTTACGTTTTGAATCAAAGTGATGTTACTTAGTGAATCAATAAAGAGATTGATTGAGGACATCTCCCAAGAGGTTGGGAGACTTTGGTTAGTTTGAGCCAAAGTAACTTATGGAGATCTTATGATATGTTGAAGAGTGAGATAAAGGGTACATTTGAGACCCTAGATAGGGAAAAAACTTATTGAGCTTCATTTTGTTTCGAGAATAGTTTAATATTCTCTACTAAGCAAGGGCAACCACGTGAAGGTGGAAGTTCATTTGGCCCCACCTTTATTAACATCACTCTAAATTCCTTATTAATATCTAACATTCATTTATTCTTTCATCCATTAATAAAATGTAACATTCATTAATTATCACATGATAACATTCATTAACACATAAGATTCATTAACATGCAACATTCATCAATATTCAATAACACATTATACAATTTATGAACATTCAATAACACATAATTAAATTCATTGACACAAAAAATAGTCATTATAATTAAGGTGCATAGATGATATCATTATTTTTTCTTTAATTTTCTAGAATTTAAGAAATTGTTAAGAGGAGCATTGGTGTCATCATGATCATTTCCCCTCTCAATAGTTCTTCTACCCTCTGCTCTTGATCTTAATGCATGCCTAGTTTGTTGTTGATGCAAAGGGGGTCCTCTACTATAACTAATAAAATAGATAAATTAAAAATATTTTATTATAATTTGTTACAAGTATTTCAGTACTTTAAAGAACATAACCATGACACTCTTTACATGATCTAGTCACATCATCAACTTTCAAATCATTTTGTCTGGCCTCAACCTCAACGTGCTCATGAACATCGACCTCTACATCCTCTGGAGCTGCAATACAAAATGTTATATTAATCCAAATACCTATTGCAATTAAATTTGTACTACTACACCAATCAATTTAAGATGTTTACTTGTATTAATAATTACATATAAAAATTTGAATAGAAAATGTATACCTTCATCACTGTGATGCACATCCAAACTAGCTTTATCATGCACAGGTGGTGTACCAAAATTGGTAGACTGCATTCCAATTTCATATGCATTATTATAATTTTTCTTACTTAAAACAAATATATTTAATTTATGTTGGAACTTAACATCAAATAAACTAATTGGTAAATTATTCAATTTGAAAAAATCATCATTTAGCTTATTTACTGTGATGGATCCATCAGTAGATCCTTGCACACTTATTTCTCGTATCCATTCATCCACGACTTTATAGCTTTGTTAGAATCCAATTCTCTTGTCTTCTTCTAGGAGACTTATACTAAACTCCACGCCCTGCATTTTTGCTTGGTATCATGAATTTTTCTTGCATTGTTTCATCAAAACAAAATTGATTGCAAATTATAAATATTTACATACAGTTTTTCATTTACTAATACTTACAACTCATGTAGAAAGTTTTGAATAACCACCAGAGTCGAGTTTGTGGTGCCCGTGTTTTTCTAGTCTTGCCTTTGTTTCTTTTGATGTGTCAGACAATCTATGAAAAGTTTGAAATATGTTAGATCGTATATAAATCTAAAGAGTATTTAGTACATAATTACATTCTTATTAGTATCACATACTTTCTTCTATTGTTGTTGTATTTCCTTTTTTTTCTTTCGCTTCTCTCCTTCACATCCAAAATAAGATTCTACCACTCTAAATCAGGAATGTAGGGGGGCGCTCATATTTTAGGTTGTTTGATAATGTACTCTTGTACTAGTCCCTAATATACTTCAAACATAACCTGACTTTCTCAAGGAGCCTATTTTTTTCAAATGCACAAGGTCCAAATAAGTTTGTCATCCTCTCTACGAGAGAATCCTTTAACTTTTTATCTTTGACATTCCACCTTTTAAGAAAAAAACACTGTTAGATTCATAAATGAAGTGAAGTTACCTTTAATATAGTTCAAGAAATGGATGAAAGGAAAACTATTCTAACAATGATATGAAATCAAAATAGTGGATTGGAGTTTTAGTTCAGATATGATGTTTCACCATGTACGGAGGGTGGGCCCGAATATCCGCAAACACTTGTCATTGCTTTTATCATAAAAAACATCATTCCCTGCAAAATAATCATGAGATCATTAGTTGAAGGATATAATAATATAAAATAAGAATACAATAGATGTAATCTTCTTATATTGAATGCAATGTGTAATTAAAATAAGATTGTATAGTAAAAGAAAGGATTAATCTTTGAAGTACATGGAAGCTTGGTTACTTTCAAGGGAACTCCTTTGTCGCTCACAATCAATACATAATCCTTCACTATTTTTGTACTAGGAATACAGTCACATCTAGGAAATTCATCATCATGTGCTGCATCTCCTATTGCATAAATTGAATCCATTACAAAATTCTCCCAAGAAAGAATACTTCAAGGGAAATAAACATATAAAAAATGAGAGAAAAAGAGGGATCTACATACCAATAGGTGGTGCAGTAGCGGTTGTGGTCATGTTGCGTATTGCTGACATTGCAATCGGTAGTACATCTGGGGTTCTCCTTGTTTGAGATGGCGTTACCATATGGTCATTGACAGGTGCTAAAGAATAAGATTGTTAGAGCATAATAAAAGCATGGAATAGCATAGACTAAATTGTTAGAGCGTAAAAAAAAAGATAGTTGGACATGCGATATACTTGAACCACCTGCAGAGTGTAGTACCCTCATCATGGCCACGAGGATCAAAATTACACAAAAAAAACTATAAAAACAACACATCTTCTTTTTAGTTAATGTCATAAAAGAATATAACATAAAAACTATTATTGAATTTTTTTTATAATTAAAAATTACCATTAATACTTACTTTGAAATTTTGAGTTTGGTGCATCAATTCAATCGCCCTCTTTTGCAACTCAAGAGTCATAGGGTATATAGTTCACAAATGAAACATTTCTTTTCCAATTCTTTGGAGGCACTTTTGAATTGGACCGGTTGAGTCATCACAAGTTGCAAAATCAACAAAATCTAGGTCCTTGTTAAAGGAGTCATCCTAATGGACTGCGAGTTCCTTTCCCGTTCTCTGATGACCACCCATATGTGACAACAATATTACTAGCATTATTAAAATTACTCCAAAATAGTGATGAAAAGAACATAATAAAAAACTCTATTTAACATTTTGCTTCTATCTAATTTGTACAATAACAATGAGGTTTACCTGCTGGGAAAAAGAAGTGCTAGAAGGATCAACATTGTCCCTTCTATGTGGTTGCTCCATATCATGGCCTTGTGTTATTATTTAAAGTTAACCAATAATTAAGAAAACAATTTAAAAAAATAGTTTAATTAATTATAGAAAAGATTGAGTATTGGACTAGGGACGTGAAAGGCATTATAAAGTTTCATTAGAAATGACAAGATTAATAAATTTCAAACCTGCACCCATTATAAATCACTCTCAAATATAATTTTATATTTTTAGTTAAAAAAACAATTTTATTCCTTGACATACAATCACCATTTCAATTGAATCCATACTAAAATAAGATTTGACTATTAGGTTTAGTAAACCATGTGTTATTGATTCCCAAATTCCAAAACATAGTATACACTACTTGTAGTACAATAGAAATATAAAACTAAAAAATATCCTCTAAACAATACACCTTGTGTTGAATCCCTTTCACTCATTCGAAACAATTCCTTTTAAAAATTTTAATAATTAAATTGGAAGTGAGAAGTGTCTTTTCTTTCTTAATTAATCGTTCATGTGTATTGTGAAGTTCTATTCAGTAATAGTGATTGTTTAAGGTGAAAGCAGTGTACAGACTCGCATAGATGCTGACAGACAGATGGACGACATAGCTACCAAACATGCTCGCTGAATTGTTTGTATTCGCTACACTTGACCAGTTTTATCAAAAGATGTTCTATCCTAGTTTTGTTGTTTTAGTTGAGTTAATTGTGGCGATTGTAACCCCATCTCTTTTATATGGCGATGTAAATATTTAGCATGACAACAATGGGGGTTTATTTTCTATGGCAGAGCGTAAATGATTTGAGTATTTTAGTTTCCTTCCTATTTTATAATCTGTGCAGCCAGTCATGTACTGACCAGTGCCTTTTAATTATGCCTGCTATCTGATATCTATATTATAAATTAAAATGGTTATTTTCCTTCTTTACATTTCAAAATTTATTCTCCTATTTCTTGAATTGTCGTCCACAAAGAGAAACCGCTTGCCTCTATTGCCCTGACACATGGCTCATTCCTCCTGCCATCACCATATAAGAAACGTTGTGGAACATAGTTATTATAGGATAGGCTCAAAACATAGTCACCAGAGAACGTGGAATACAGATGTGGGGATATTTTCAAATTAGGGTACTGAGATACCGGAATACAGGAGTAGAGACACTAAAATGTGGATACATTTATGTGGCAATTGATTATGGTTTCAAACATCAAATATTTTCCTATCTTCAATCTCTTGTAAATGTGAAAAAAGAATTGATCAAGGTAGGCAACTTATGGCAATGAATTTTAATAAGGTAACCAAAATCCCAACAGTATCAATCTCATCTTTCTTATTCCAGTGATGGGAGTCTAATTAGATAGCCGTCAAAAAGGCACTGGTCATTATATTATTAAATTTTTAATTATATAGACTGTATATATTTATTAAGCAATACAATTATATAATTTTATGCTGTTATGTTATATTAACAATACATTTAATATATTTGAAAATTTACATAATATCAAAATAATTTGATTTGTTATTTTTATATCTAATAATTACATTTTATACACCTAATAAGTTTGGGATTAATTACAGACTTTATCTTCTTTAAATATCTAAATTCTAATAAATAAATAAATAAAAATCATATTTATTTTATCTTTGAAAAATCTATATTTTTAAAATTATTTTATTCCTTTAAAAATTAATTTTTAATTACTGTTTTACATTTATGTTTATTCTCTTTTATGCTAAGTTTACTTTTTATACATATTTTATTTATATTTAAATTCTAAATTACCTTAAACCATATTTTGTTTAAATTTTATATATTGAATTTAAACAAATCTTAATTTTTAGACATTTTATTTTAAAATTACAAATGCATACAAACATAGTACATAAAGAGGGATAGGATAAAAGAATAAGTTTATTTTTAATATATCTTATTTATCTTTAATTTCTAATAAACTAAAAAATTAATACTATTTTTATTTAATTATTTTATCACTTAATAAAGTGCACAAGTTTACTCTTATTTATTATTAATTTTATTTATTTAAATTATTAATTTTATTAATTTAAACAATTTGTTTCAAGTATGTTCCCTCTATTTAAATGAATGTATTAATTGATTTGAAGTTGTCATTTCTTTCACTTAGCCATTGCACACCAAAGTGTGATTGCTAATATATGCTTTTATTATACATAATGGCTAGTGTTGTTAACTTGTGTAATAAGCAACTTGGAGCACATATTCCCAAAGTCAAACAAGTGCCACGTAGTGACCAAGTACTTGCCTTTAATAATTAATTTTAAGTTTAATTTTTCATATAAATTTAATCTTAATTTTAATAAAAAATTTTATAATATATAAGATATTTTAATTAATTATATAATTATATAATTATAATTTTTTATATAATGATAATTGTAATAATAAATAATTTTTAAAATTATAATTATATTACAATTATTGATTGCAAATTATAATTAATTTAAACCTTAATTTTAATTTTATTTGTAAATATAACAATACTGCTAATTTTATTTTATTGATATATATTTTTTATTACATATGATTAATATTATTGGTTATATAATATAGTATTATTATATTATACATAAATTATAATTATAATATAATATATTTTAGAATGTATAATAATTATAAATATAATATTTTTATTTTTATTTATATTATCAATATTATAAATTATTTTATACTTAATTTTAACTAGATTTAATTTTTTTAGAAATAATTTATTATTATAAAATAAAATATTTATTTACTATGTTTAATTCAAATATTTAAAAAATATATATAAATGAAAATAAATATATTATATTATATCATATATTTACAATTTTTTTATTTACATTAGAAAAAGTGAGTTATATATTAAAATAAAGTCATGTAATATAATTTAAAATCCTAATTAAAGATAGAAACAAAAATTGTTTCTAAGCTGAAAACTATGCAATATGGAAGGAGCAACGTGGTAAATTTTAATTGGTTCACTCCTGTAATAAGACTTCAAATGTTTTAGCCAATCAAATTATCAGTAAATAATTTTTAGATATTATAAACTTAAAAATATTGCATTTTCATTATAATAAATAAAAAGTGTACAATAAATAACAAACGTGATAAATTCTAATTGGTTCAGAGGTATGCTTTTAATCACTCGTTAAAGGGAGGAAAGGTAAAAGGATAGAGCTTTTCCTGCTACGCTAAAACATTAACAATGGACACGGCTATTCTCCAGAGAGAATGCACCATTGACTAAATTTGAAAAATCCGAAAACATAACAGATTTTTGTGAAATTTTTAGCATTTGTTCTTCATGATTTGCATGTTTTGAATGGAAAACATAAAAAAAAATTTGAAAAAAAACCGCTGAAAAATGCAGATCTGAAAAAAAAAATTCATTCTGGGTGCATTTTGTCGGAACCATAGCTGCTACCATTAACAATCGGATGCGACTATCCTTCAGACAGAATGCACCATTGACCAAATTTGAAAAATCCGAAAATGCAACAGATTTTTGTGAAATTTTCAGAATCTGTTCTTCATGATTTGCTTGTTTTGAATCGAAAACATCCAAAAAATTTTGAAAAAAAACCACTGAAAAATGCAGATTTGAAAAAAAAAATTCATTTTGGGTGCATTTTGTTGGGAGCATAGCCGCCACCATTAACAATTGGACGCGGCTATCCTCCAGACAGAATGCACCATTGACCAAATTTGAAAAATCCGAAAACACTTTGAAATTTTCAGCATCTGTTCTTCATGATTTGCATGTTTTGAATTAAAAACATCCAAAAAAATTTGAAAAAAAACCACTAAAAATGCAGATCTAAATCCACCATTAACAATTGGATGCGGCTATCTTCCAAATAGAATGCACCATTGACCAAATTTGAAAAATCCGAAAACACAACAGATTTTTGTGAAATTTTCAACATCTGTTCTTCATGATTTGCATATTTTGAATCGAAAACATCCAAAAAAAAATTCAAAAAAAAACCACTGATATGGACAAACCATGTGGATAAACATTAATATGGACTCTCCTTCAACAGTCAATGGTGCTCTGCACAAGGCTCCGAGTCTTTGGCTATGGTTCTCTTCTCCTCTTAGCTCAAAAATTAATCAACAATGTCATTTGGACTACAACCTGTTCTGACATGCCAGACTGCATTTATCAATGTCAATCTCAGGCATCAGCAAGGCACTGTAATTTACTGACCATTTTTCTGGGTTTGGTGGCTGTGATTAAGATTTCCAGGCATGGAAAACTTAATCACTAGTTCTTTATGATTCCAACTTCTACACATTTTCAGGAAGGTTCTCTAAATGCGGTGAAATATATTTGAGTAGTGATGCATACTTGCATCAAATAGGAAGAGTGCTGCCCATTAATAGAACTTTTCGAATGCAGACAATGCCAAAGTGTTGCATTACAGATTAAAATTCGTAATAAAAAGTAGTCATAAAAATGCAGGGAGAATCTCTGAAGAAATTTTGAGAACTTTCAGGATTTTCGTGTGTACTTTGAACATAAATGCAATAAAACATACATCCATACAAAAGACAAAACTTGAAAGTTCTAACATTAAGAAACCCTCTTAGGCCAGGAAACTCCCAAGCTGAATTCAGAATCGCTTTTAGTCCTTCTGGAATAATTTATAACATATACAGTGTAATTTCTAATTTTGGGAAAAGTGGATAACAATAAATCCGTAGCTGTTTTGCCAATTTTTAGCATCGAATTTGCAGAGTGAAAGCAGTGGCGAGGGAGTGTGGACTGTTTATACGACCATGAAAAATTGTTTTTCTGCCACCGCACAACCTGAAGGCTATTTGTCCTTCGACACAGTCCTCCAACTGCATGGAGGACTGCATGGGGCCCTGGGGACGGAGATATTCGGCCTGCATGGAGGCTGGAGGATGAGGGACGGAGATCTAAATCTCTGGAGCTGGAGGATGGAGAAGAATTGGAAACGAGCGGATCGGAATGTCCGACATTGCAGAATGATGATGTGCCTCTCTCTCCAGAACATGAGGACGACGAGTCAGGCTGGAGAAATCGCATGGAATGTTTTCAATCCTTACAGTCCTCTCTGAAATCTGCATTTGATGACATGCAAGCGGATTTGGTTTGAGCGGAAAGAGACAATAAGGAATTGACCGAAACAAACAAGAAACTAAAGGAGGAGCTCAAAAAGGCTAAAGAAGAGGAAGAATCTGTAAAATAAAAAGACAAATTGGAAATCACAAATAGAGACAAGTTTTAACATGGTTCACCAATTTGGCTACGTCCATCAGAAAGTAGAGCAGGAACTTTAATTATCACAGCTTTTTACTTATATACAAAGGGCTTTGCCCTCATATTTATACAATAGTATTCAAGAGAAGACGAAGAGACAAAGATGGGAAGAAGAAAGAAACAATCAAGGAATATGAACCGAACAGTCGGACTTCACACCCAACAATCTCCCACTTGAAGTTTGACTAATGTCACGACTTCACATCTGAACAACCTCCCACTTAAACTTTGCTTTCCTTTACCAATACCATGGCAATCCATTGCCAATAGACAATCTCCATAGCTGAAATAGCAACTACAGCTAGTTGCTAATCACATCTAACTAACCATACAACATCAATAGATTTATAACCAGCATATCCAAACCATACAACTCACCATGTAGCAAATAATTACATCTTCCAACAAAACACATCAAAAAACTATTGACGTGCAAAAACCTAGAAGATCATTATAGACCAATCCGGATTGTATGAGCAATGCCAACCAAAAGTTGACTCAATCTACCAATCAACACATAGAAGGTGTGGCAATAATTTGAAATGATCTGCAAACCACAACCAACCTGCTACAAAATGACATCTTCCAAATCCTCAAGAAAAGACCACATATTGTAGTAAAAAAACAATGAAGTACAACTACAATAGATGACTTCAAAAACTCTTGAAAGGGACAATCATGCAAACCATAACTCATCCTTCTACCAACACCACCAAGTGCTCAATTGTGCCAAGTATGATCTCCTTTACCTCTCCCAAAGAGAAGAGCATTTATAACACCCAACCACCATGGATGAAAGCTCTTGTAAACAAGAAGACCAAACTCGAAAAACATTCCAAAACTAGGAACAATCTCAACCATCTCCTAAACCCAAAAGCATAAGGAGAAAAATCTGCTGAGTAGACCAAGAGTGGGGAGTGAGAATGATCCTCCAAGATACTCCAAGTCACAAAGACTTTTCTCCAAGAACAATCTCCTCTAGGTCCATAATGAACTCACGTCCATCCACAAGTGTAGGCTCCTCAGTCTTCATGCTGAAACCTCCAAAGAGAAACTGCCTCAACAATTGTTCTCTAAATCAAGAGAACTCTAGCCTCACCCAAGCCTCTTAGTTTTCAAGAGCACCTCCATGTTCAATCCACCAAAGTACTTGATACTAAGAGCATTAACCAGACCAATTGTCAAAACTCCCACTACACGTTTGCATATCCTAGGAATACAACTTGACAACTTGATCTCCACAAATCAAAACCTCATGCTCCAAAGAGCATAAGCTGTCAAGAGAACCTATATCATGCTAATGCTCTAATCAAAAGCCCACCATGGCACAATAACAAACATCTTCATATCATATGAAGGTAAACATTTCATGACAAAAACATTGAAGCTACAATTGCTCGATAATCTACAAATAATTATCAATACTGTTGTAGTAACCTTCTTGACAATGGACTTCTTCTTCTTTCCCATGCATGACTAGTCTCATCAATTTCTGAATACTCCTGCCCACTCCTAGTATTAGGCCTAGCATTTTAATTCCTTTTCTAATCTGCCACCCTCCCAAGCTTTTCCCCCTTGGAGAAAGGTGCATAAGGCATAAAAAAATGGCCTTCGAGAAGTCCCCAGCCATCTGGATTATCCACAACAAATGACAGTTGCACTATCCCAACTAAATTTATCAAACAATATGTGTCGTTGTAGATAAAGAAGCAAGTGACTACACAAACAACAGAGAAAGAGCGTACTACATCCACCTTCGAGACTCTTCATCTTCCCTCAAACTTAAGGGAACTAAACAATCAATTTTAAGATTATACATGCCTCTTCAAATTCCATACATACCGTTAGCTTGCGTGCATCAAAAACTAGTATAACAAAATTCATGGTATAAGATGGGACGGAAGTCCATTACTATTGGCAATCTCCGTGTCCTGGGGTGGGACAAGATTCGATCCCATGGCCTATAGCTGTTGCAACAGACCATGTCAAAGAATGAAAAAATGCCCTGCAACATTAGAATACCCCACAGGCAACCCAAAAGACCTCTATCGATACTGAGAAAATAGTGCAGTGGAGGATTCTTTATCATCAACAGCTACGGTTAGGTTAGCAAGGGCTTTCCTTGAGCACCAGAGCTTTCCTTCACCTAAAAACTTGTGCTCCACATGCAATGTGCACAACACAATCTCCACATACTTCTGCCAAAGGAGTTCCAATCTGTTGAATGACATGTCAGTGAATGACCACGTTCTCAGTGGGAAACAGATTCTCCACTTCAACTACAATGGTGTCTCCCACTCGTGCTTTGATTTCCAGTTCTGGGAAATTCCCGTTAATGGCGATCAGTGTTTGTTTACTTTTCTGCTAGGATTCTCTCCAGCAAAAAAAGTCCTTAATTGCATTGGAAGTACTTGTCCCTTGCATGTTTCCAGTAACGCCTTCTCAGCAACCAAACTATTCCACATGCTCCTAAAGAAGTTGCAATGAATATTGAAACAGAACCTGACCACACCGAGAAAAACTTGTAACAAATACATATTTTAAGAGATTGAATCACACATCTCAGGGGAGATATATCTACTGCTTGATGTCTTACATTAACACCCGCATAACCAATTCAAGTTGCATCTTTTCTTGGAACACTGTTGATGATAGCATCAACAATGACTTGTATTGGGTTCTTGTCAGTAAATAGATGAATAATTTCCATGGCGTGCTTCACTATTTGTACAGCCATCATGTTCTTTCCATGATTACACTCATGCATCATCAAAGAATTTTTCAACCGCTCAATAGTAGGGCACTATGTCTTTCGAAATCGTTTAACTGAATATCATACAATGATTGAATAGCTTAACATCGGGTTGTGGTAAGGTCACTACTATAGCTATTGCTCCACCTCTCTCTCCCTTTTGTTTTCCTCTGCTATGTTGTCTTCTTGTCTTGGGCCCATTATTGTCGTCTACTCTGCTCTCACGAATCTTACATGTTCTAATACTAATTGTAAAATAAAAAGACAAATTGGAAACCACAACTAGAGACACAAGTTTTAACGTGGTTCACCAATTTGGCGATGTCCACCAGAAAGCCGAGCAGGAACTTTTATTATCACAGCTTACAACTTACATACAAAGGGCTTTGCCCTCATATTTATACAATAGTCTTCAAGAGAAGACGAAGAGACAAAGATGAGAAGAAGAAAGGAAAAGTTAGAGAATATGAACCAAACAGTTGGACTTCACACCCAACAGAATCTAGCAAACAAAATCTTGACCAAACAAGAAACAGTTGTGGGAGCTTTTTGAACAAACCAAAAGAGTAGAGGGAAAAGCTCAAGAGGACTAAAGAACAAGAAGAATCTAGCAAAAAGCTAGAGGAGGAGCTTAAGAGGGCTGAAAAAGGAGAAGAATCTAGCAAACAAGATTTTGAGCAAACAAGAAACAAGTTGTGGGAGTTGTGTACTACATTTGCTATAGTGAAAGAAGAGTGTGATAAAGTATGTGATCAATAAGGAGTGGCTCTACAACTTTCAAAGAAGAGAAAATATGTTCTTAAGGTTTTGGAGGTTAATGACTTGTTGAATTGCACAATTTGCTTGGAACCATGGGCTCAATCAGGAGAGCATACTATGTGGTATATGTAGATGCAAACAGTCTCAAATTAAAGTAGTAGTTCTATTTCTTTGTCTGTGTTATCATGTCATGTCATGCAATTGTCCATTACCAACAGAATGATCCATCAGTGTTTTTAAGGTTTTCCTATTAATCTATAAAAACATCTTTTCATAGTATGTTTTGATGTACATTTTGAACACAATCCCTCTATTCTGTCACATTTGCTAAGATTTTATGCCTCCTGGGTTTCTTACCCTACTTTGCTCAAATATTTAGTTGAAAGCTTATTTCCTTTTAGAGATTAACAAAGAGTTCCTTAACATACCATAGTGGGCATATTCTAATTTTAGACTTGTAAAGACAAAATAATTGCTCTCATGTTTCATTGTGTGGACATGTGCTCTTTTATTATTAATAGCTCATGAGAAAGAATTCTAATATTCTTAATTGTGGAACTGCAGTTCTCTTTCCTATGGCCATTTCTTTGGGAAATCATGTATAACACAATGGATCTTAAAAGATGGAAGTTGTGGTTCCTCCACTATAAGTGAAATTTGATTTCTAGTTTATTTTCTTATTGTCTTGTTTGATTCCATTAATACCCTTGCAATCTGTTAAATTTCTATATGAATGATTACAGTGTCTGGCATGCTCGAGGACAGTTACTCTAAGGCCCTGTTTGTTTGCAGAATGGAATTTGATTCAAAACCTAATTATCTCAAAATCAGGTTTTGAAATTTTGGTTTTGTGTATTCGGAAGGTAGTTTGGACCGTTTGGTTGACCCAGAAGATGGCTGAGACAATCCATCTTCTGCGTTTGGTTGTCATTTTTGAAATTGGAATTAGAACTGAGAAATTCCCATTTATGTGTTTGGTTTGCAATTTCAAATTGGAATTGGAATTACATTATCCATTTTCTGTGTTTGGTTCTACATTTTGAATTGGAATTAGAATTTGACAAGAAAAAATTTAAATTTTTTTAATTATTATATTATGTTTTAATTTAATATTTTATTTATTTTGTCCATTTTTTTTATTTATATATTTTTTTATTGATTTATATTTTTATATAGTAAATCATAAACAAATTTTAGTTTTTTTTCAATATTGTGAATAGTAAAGTTAACTTTTTTTAATAATTTTATACATTATCTTTAACAATATTATAACAAGAAAATAATTATAGCATTGCTCGATATCACATCAAAATATAAATAAGTCATATAGTCCACATATATATCTATTTCTGCATAATGACCCAACAAAGTAGTGCAATTGTTGCACAAAGTAAACATCTTAAAAAAATGACATGGGCTTTATAGGTAGCCTCTACTTTTGCAATAGCTTTCTCGAGTGCTTTGCAAGACTTGCACTCATCATCCACAACAAGTATATGTGTAGAAGGTGTAGATGATGTAGACAGTGATGAGGTGTCATCGGCCCACCGAAAGTAGTCACATCCACCGCCATCCTACAATATAAATCTAAGTTAGTCTCGCTATAATGACTAATATTTATTCTTTGTAAACATTTAAATATTGTGCAATTAACAACCTTTTTCTTATTTATGCAAGTCCAAAATTTACGCTCTGGATTAGTGTCTGTGTGTGACGTCCTCAACATGCAATGCACTCCATCACCACAGTCACACATAGGGACATTTATCATAGCCATCACCCTTGTATCAAACAAATTTTTGTTCATTCATACTATTTTTGTTCATTCATATAACAGCATGACTATATTCTATCAGTACAAATTGAAAAAGTTTCATTTATGTTGATATTACGAATTTATACAAAAAATATGACACAACTATAGCATAAGATAGAAGATGGGGAAGAACAATATCCATGAACTGAATGGTGGTGTGAAAACACACCGATAAATAAGAAAACACAAGGAAATTCACACTCTACACCCTTATGCCCCATGTTCGATGAGCAACCATCTCATATCCCGCTCATTCTTCCCATTACTTTTTGTATTGTTAGATGGTCAATCCTGCATCTACAAAGTAAACATGATAGAAAAACTAAAACTTGTTTATTTTTAAATGGAATACACCAAGGAGTACCATCATAAATATTGACCTTTACAAACATGAACAGTAAATAATCATTAGATAGCTCATTTTTTTATCAGCATATGTAGATATTTTTGGCATCAATGTTTGAAATAGATTTTGGATTCGATTGTGTAGATAGTTTTGGATCAAACTATGTGATCCATCATAGGATGCAAGAGACCAAAATGATTGCAATAGACCAAAATGATGGACTTTTCTTTCAATCAGTTTTCTCTCTTCCATCCTAATGAAGGATCACAGAGTGTGATAAAAAATGTTGATGCCAAAAATATCTATAAAATCGAATCCAGAAGCTATTTCAAACATTTTTAATGTCAGCATATGTGTAGTTTCACTTTATCATCATGTGTAGTCTCAAAACTATCCATTTCTATTTTTGTACCTATCATGTGGTTTTTAAAAATGAATGAAAAATGAAAAGAAATTCAAGATGAAATAGAGCATTGAACAAAGTAAAATTATTCCACTTAATTTCGTAATGCAATAGTAATAACAAGATGGTTAGGGTATATACATACAGAATCATGAATAATACAGTCATCTACCAAAACATATTTATAAAACCATG
Organism: Chamaecyparis obtusa; assembly: GCA_027943335.1. Classification (NCBI taxonomy): domain Eukaryota; kingdom Viridiplantae; phylum Streptophyta; class Pinopsida; order Cupressales; family Cupressaceae; genus Chamaecyparis; species Chamaecyparis obtusa. The sequence continues at coordinate 1,486,003 of BSBK01001693.1, forward strand.
TCTGAAGAACTAGAAATGGATAGTTCTGAGAGTACACCTTAATAATACATTAAATTAAGCATTCATCATGTGGTACTCCTTCGTGTATTCCACTTAAATATGTTAAAAGAAACAAGACTAACAAATGCAAGAATATGTCTATAAACTTTCACACTCATACTGAATCACAAGAGCTAAAAGAGAGAATAAGTAATTTCCAAATTTCTTGAATAAATAATTAATGCATTTAACATAATTTAACTTAATGTAACTGTAGAAACTGAGAAATACAGATTCAACTTCCAAGACCAATCTACATGCAAGATACCTGTTACAAAGAATGAAGCAAAAGATGGAAAAAATTGAAACCCTTCTGTGCTAAAAAATGAGAGAGTGAAAAATGTATTCAAAGAGTGTAAAACAATAATTACAACTTCGACCTTAAAAGTTGAACGAAACCCTAAAGAGAAGAAAATCTAGGTTGCACATTATAATTAATAAAGATATTAATTATAATGCACCTAAGAGATAGCTTAAGTAAACAGAGTAATAACTAACTTAATTAATTAAACCAAAGTGATCTAATTAATAAGTGTAAAACATAATTACTCTAACACCCCCCCTCAAGCAAAGCTCAGGAGGTAAGCTAACCTAGCATAGCTATGAAAGCAGGAAATGGGTCTCGGCAACAAGGCCTGATCAGGTACCCAATACAAGGAAATCTTTGTAAACCGGAGACAAAGGAGAAAATCCAATGGGAAAAACTCCTCTCCAAAAAGAGATATAAAAACAAGCAAAGGACAAAAAAAAATGACTTCAGGAGACTCTCTCAAAGCCATAAGTACAATGCATGCTGCCAAGCCCCCCCCCCCGTGAGAGAGGGTCAAGGCTCCAAAGCCCCCCCAGAATGAAAGAACCCCTGGATCGATGAACAAACCACCATGACTCCAATACAAAGGAGTAAAAGGCAGTGAACACTGAAGAGGTAACCTCGAAAGATGAGGTGTCACTGGAAGGCCGAGATGATGCTCAAAGGAGTAGACACGAGAATCCTGAAAGAGAATCCCCAATGTAGGTGATATGACAAGTGCACTGACACTATCAAGAGAGAGGAGATGAATGTCCTCTATAAAATCCTCAACAACTACACCTGGTGGCTCGATGAATGGAGCTGGAGGGTCTGGTAGTGCTGAAAAAGAGTCCTGTTGAAGAGAGGAAACCTCAACAAGATGTGGTGACGCAGTCACAGAAGTGGTCTCAAGAATAACACAGAGGTTCAAGTGACCTATCTACCCCACATTATGCTCTCGCGTAAGAGGAGATCAATGCTCCAATAATGGAGATGGTGGACCAAAGTGTGAAAAGTTGTATAGATGGGTGGAATGATCAATTGTCCCTATAGCAACAATGCCTCCTATCGCACTATCCCGGATGAAGACTGAATCTACCGTGAACTCAACTGTCTTCCCTGACCCACCGAGTGTAATCTAATAAATCGAGAGAACGTTTGCAGACAGAGATGGAACATACAATACATCATTGAATGTGCCATCCTAGATGCCTACAGAACCTTTCCCACAAACTGGCATAACAGTGTTATTCCCCATGAGAATGTGAGGAATAGGAGAAGCCTCAATAGAAGAGAAGATCTCCGGAGAAGATGCCATATGGTGAGAAGAACCTGAATCTAGTATCCAAGGGACCTGTGAAGGGGATGCAATGGAAGCTAGTAATGTATGAACCTATCCAAAATCATGTCCAGAGGTCGAAGATGAGGTAGAAGACTGAAAAGCAGACCCCTATGAGGTAGAAGAGGATGGAGAGGAAACAATGCTCTTCTGAAGAAGAGCTTACAAATTTGCAATTTGTTTCTCATAGCCATCAAATCTCTTCTGAAAATAATGTGACTCATCATGAGGCCCCTTCTGACAATAGGAACATGTAGGGCTCTCAGTCTTCTATTTCTCCTTCTTAGAAGAAGATGGTGGGCTAGTAGAGTGCTGAGAAGAGGAATCAGATATCTGCTTTGGCTTCTGCTTCTATGTATCCTAAGGTGTCTTGGCTAGCAATGTCTGTGACTATGAACCTTTAAGTGAATCCATCTGATTGAGCTTGGACTGCTCACAAGTCAACCTATCACAGAAGGTCTCAAAAGAGGGCATAACATGTTGTGCACCTAGTGCATCCATAGTGGAGTAGAAGGTAGAAGTGAAAATCTGATAAGGGTCCCGAAGCTAAGAGTATTAGAAAGATACACTCATCATCTGACTTTGTCTTTCCAGCAACCTGTAAAATAGATCGAAGAGACTTGAACTTCATCAAGAAGTCTACAATGTTAGTGAATGATTCAAGTACTAAGGAGGTGAACTCTGCATCTATCTCGAGAACCCTGAACTCATTCATTGTGCCAAACAAGGTGGAAAACTTGTTCCACATATCCATGGGTTTGGTTAAACCATCCAAGTGGAACAACAACCCATCTGAAATATTCATTGCAATGAGGCCCATTGCCTCATCCATCCTATTTCTCTGCATAAGAGCCTCATAAGGCCTCTGTAGAACTAGCTGAGCCTCATCGAGGCATGACCATATCCCTTTTGCCATAAGCAATCTAGTCATTTGTCCTTTCCAAGTGTGGTAGTTGTGTGGTGTCAGTCGGACCACAGAGGGGTCCGACATTGAGAGAAGAAGTAGACAGAAGTAGAAGGGTCTTTTCTGAAGTAAATTATAGAAAGAAAGAACACCCCCCTCCCCCCCCACAATGTATAAATCTAACCCCCGTAGAGCAAGTAAACAATTATTGAAAGCACAAAAAATGAGAAGAAAACCTAGACGCTAGATGTAGAGAGGGAGGAAACTGAAGCCTCTACTTCAATGCCAAAAATGAGAGCTCAAACGACCGAATCCACAAACGAGACCAGCATCATCATGTCCAACTTGAAAACACCTTTCTGACGATATTTCATTTTTCAAAAATAGACACCATATGCACAAGTTACGACTGAAAAACCAACTGCACCTCCAAAAAGAAGCTCTCTGGAAAAAACCAGTCACGACAAAAAATTTGATGGCCGTATGATTGTCAGATGACTGTAGGCCGAAAAAAAATACCGGTCGCTAGAAAAAAATTCTAGTCGCTGAAAAAGTTTGAAATCTTGACGGAAAGTAATGTCAACACTGGATTGCTGACGTCACCTATTAGGTGGCTAGTGAGCGGTGATGGCCAGGTGGAGGCGACGGTGGCCGGTGGCTCCCGGGCGGCGCTCTGGTGGCACAATAGTGGCGGCAACAAGGGCTGAGCATGGCCAGGCTGGAGTGGTGTCAGGGTGGCACAGTGGCAGCTCAGGCCTGAGAAAGACCTGCGAGGCATGTTTTGAGAATTTTTTATTTTCTTTTTTGGTTTTTGAGCCCGTACGACCCTAATAGGCCACAAAATTTCTCCCAGAGGCCAAATAGGTCAAGTTTTATATGAAAATAGGGGTTTTTGGGCCTTCCAAACGCAACCGTGAGGTCATTTTTTTCCCAAAGTGCACCAAAAAATTGAGACCCACCAGATCCAATATAAAAAACCATAGAAAAAATGCTTGATCCACAGCTTCAGAAGAACTCGAACAAGCAGCAGCATAATGGCTCTGATACCATGTAGAAACTAAGAAATACAGATTCAACTTCCAAGACCAATCCGCATGCAAGATACCTGTTACAAAGAATGAAGCAAAAGATGGAAAAAATTGAAACCCTTCTATGCTAAAAAATGAGAGAGCGAAAAATGTATTCAAAGAGTGTAAAACAATAATTACAAGTTTGACCTTAAAAGGTGAATGAAACCCTAAAGGGAAGAAAAGCTAGGTTGCACATTATAATTAATAAATATATTAATTATAATGCACCTAAGAGATAGCTTCAGTAAACAAAGTAATAACTAACTTAATTAATTAAATCAAAGTGATCTAATTAATAAGTGTAAAATAGAATTACTCTAACAGTAACATCATACTACATTACAAGAAGATTGTAATGTGGTATAATTTTCATCAAGATTGACCTCAGATTGATCATTATTTCATAAATGGCTATTTGTAATCTTCATGAATATCATACTGCATTACAAGCAAATTGTAATTTAGTATGATGCTCATCAAGATTGACCTCAGATTGATCATTATTCCATACATGGTTACTGTTATTCCAGCAGTAGCCATGTATGAAATAACTATTATAAATTGCAACAATAGTTCATATCAGAAGTTTGTAGGTCTATCACTATGACACAAAATTTCATGTTCAAGCCATAATCAAGCTCATAAACATAATGATCTAAGATGTGAGTGGTGACAAAGGCTATTAATGGAGTGGCCATTAAAACTCAAGCAACCTCATCTCGCATATCAAATTTCAAAGAATCACAATAATCAATGAAAATCTCATTAATGTCATTGCCAAAAAGTAGTCAAGCTTGTATTAATATCTATTCTCTATGCACCACAAGGGTATGTGCAAGATCATGAGGGGCCAAACTGTGCCCAAAAGTGGCAATGAAAAATTAGCAAATCAGGGTTAGTCAACTTGACGTGAAAATTTGAACTAGCTATCAACCTAATACCAAAAAGTTGTAAGAATAGAATCTGTAGGAAATTGAATGTAGTTTCTAAACTACTAGGCCTTTTCTAAAAAAAAATTAATATAATTGGTGAAAAGTATAGATTTCAATACAGCAGTACAAAAATTTCAGGAAAAAAATAAGTAGGTGTATGTCTGACCACCTTAATCATGATCAAATGATAATATTTTTTTATAAAATTTAATATATAAGTAGTAGACTCATGCTTGAATGTGACACATATTTTTTTGTAATTTTATTCCAAAAAAATAACTAATTATGAATTTTTTGCTACAACGTTTTCAGAATAAAAAAACTTCCATGTCTGACCACCTTAACTCATTCAAAACTTTACAAAATTCAAAAAAAAAAATTCTTATAGTAGGCGAAGCATAGAATGTGACACATTTTTCGTATTTCAAAAATGTTATACCATTTGAAAGTTATAGTTGTTTTTCAATCAGTATATAAATCAACACTTTAGAGGTAGCTCAATTAGAAAATAACTAATAATTACTTACTGAATTCAAAATTTGACAGCAATTATATCTATAGAAAGCTGATAATATCCTTAAAATACCTTTTTCATTTTATCAAATTCAGGTGAAAAAAAAGTCATCAGCTACATTGTCGAAGTTTGGAACTCAGAGAAATAGGGGAAAAACATGTATTTGAGACATTTCAATAGTTGACCATGTAGGTTTGGTGCACAAGGCAATACCGAGCCTAATCGAGTACCTGATATTTTCAAGTACCTGAAAATGATGATAGAATTTTTAATTTTCACTTTCCCTTCCCTCCACTTTCTCCCTCCCATTTCTACATCCTTCATATGATATATTATATATAAAAAACTATCAATTAGATATATTAAATATTTATAATATCAATTATATATTAAATATTATATAATATACATTTTACATTAAATATTATTTAATATATATTAATATTAAAAACTATATATTAGATTATATATTATATATATTAAATATTATATATAATATACATTTTACATTAAATATTATTTAATTATATATTAATATCAAAAATAGATTTTGGTTGAACCGGACAATTGTACCACACCTGTTGATAATCCAGCAGCTCAACAAAGTCATTGGGAGGTTAAATAAGAACAACCAGATGGATCTTTGAACTAGTCAAAGATTATGGAGAGTGGGGAAGGGTTTGGTAAAATGAGCAGCTGTACTGGAAATTATGCAAGCGTCGTAGAACCGACCGCATTAATAAATTTAAAGAAGAGATCAGCGACGGCGCGATATTATGAGGAAAGCCTTGTCGTTTTGATGGATCTGGCCCGATATTATGAAGAATGTCTTGCCACTTCAATGTCGGTGCCGCCTCTGTCTCAGACTTTCGCCATTGCTTCTCATTAGTACTCTGAGATATGGCAGGGATTGCAAGCTTTTGCACAGCATAGTCCATCATAAATTCTCTATAAATCAGCATGCGTTACAGTATTCTATGCATTTCTGAATGACTTACTTGAAAAATTTAATTTTCACCATAATTTTGGCTCCATGGATTGTCATTTTGCGCTTTGAGAGAAGCTGTGGATTGCAAGAATTTGAAAAATTTGTTTTATCTCATTTTCTTTCTCTGCCATTTCTGAGTAATACGATTTTTTTTTGTCCGTCTTAAATGATTTCGCCTAAAGTTAATGAATTTTTTTAGATGATTTTGTTTGAAGTTAATGAAATTTCTTCCATGGATGCTAATGAAATCACTTCCATGAATGTTGATAAGACACTTAAATTCAGAGTTAATAAATTATATAGCTTGACTGTTCTTTTTTGCAGAAGGTTATTTTCATGGTTTGTGATTCATTCAATTCCTTAATAGTTTCATTCTTAACAGAATTCATAACTAGATTTTCCATAGTCAATTTTCTTCTTGATCGTTGCAATATTTTCTCCTCAACTGAACATTTTGTAATCAATTGATATACAATCACATTTTTCTCTTGGCCAATCCTGTGGGCTCACGATTGAGCCTATAGATCCACAAAAGGACTAAAATGTGGATTTGGTGGAAGAGCAGTATTAGCAAGAAGTCATTCACTAACATCTCATCTTTATAAGAACTAAATTTGGATTCACTAGAAGCACTAAAGAATCCGGAATGACCCCTTTTGACACATTCAAACGCTCAAGTCTGTCTTAAGGGGTCTTAGGACCCCTTCAGACACACCTGAGCATTCAAATGTGTCAAAAGGGGTCATGGTGACTCCCTAGGGGTCCTAGTATGCCTTATCACACGTTAGGATCCCTAGGAAGTCCCCATGACCCCTTTTGACACATTCAAATGCTCAAGTGTGTCTTACGAGGTCCTAGGACCCCTTCGGACACACTAGAGCTTTCGAATGTGTCAAAAAGGGTCACAGGGACTCCCTAGGGGTCCCAGTACACCTTATCATGTGTTAGGAGCCCTAGGAAGTCCCCATGATCCCTTTTGACACATTCAAACACTCAAGTGTGTCTTAAGGGGTCTTAGAACCCCTTCGAACACACTTGAGTGTTCAAATGTGTCAAAAGCGGTCATAGGGACTCCCTAGGGGTCCTAGTATGCCTTATCATGCGTTAGGACCCCTAGGAAGTCCCCATCACCCCTTTTGACACATTAGAATGCTCAAGTGTGTCTTAAGGTGTCTTAGGACCCCTTTGGACACACTTGAGCATTCAAATGTGCCAAAAGGGGCCATGGGGACTCCCTAGGGATCCTACTATGCCTTATCATGCATTAGGACCCCTAAGGAGTCTGCATGACCCCTTTTGTCACATTTGAATGCTCAATTGTGTCCAAAGGGGTCTAAGGACCCCTTTGAAATCACTTGAGCGTTCAAATGTGACAAAAGGGGTCATGGGGACTCAAACCCCTTCGGACACACTTGAGTGTTCAAATGTGACAAAAGGGGTCATGGGGACTCCCTAGGGGTCCTAGTACACCTTATCATGCGTTAGGACCCCTAGGGAGTCCCCATGATGCCTTTTGACACATTAGAACACTCAAGTGTGTCTTAAGGGGTCTTAGTACCCCTTCGAACAAACTTGAGCATTCATATGTGTCAAAAGGGGTCATGGGGGCTCCCTAGGGGTCCTAGTATGCCTTATCACGCATTAGGACCACTAGGGAGTCCCCATGATCCCTTTTGACACATTTGAATGCTCAAGTGTGTCTTAAGGGGTCTTAGGACCCCTTCAGACACACTTGAGCATTCAAATGTGTCAAAAGGGGTCATGGGGACTCCCTTTGGGTCCTACTACACCTTATCATGCGTTAGGACCCCTATGGAGTCCCCATGACCCCTTTTGACACATTTGAATGCTCAAGTGTGTCTTATGGGGTCTTAGAAACCCCTTTGGACACACTTGAGCATTGAAATGTGTCAAAAGGGGTCATGGGGAATCCCTAGGGGTCCTAGTACACCTTATCATTCCTTAGGACCCATAGGGAGTCCACATGACTCCTTTTGACACATTTGAATGCTCAAGTGTATCCGAAGGGGTCCTAAGACCAGTTAAGACACTTGAGCATTCAAATATGTCAAAAGGGGTCATGGAGACTCTCTAGGGGTCCTAACATGTGATAAGGTATACTAGGACCGCTAGGGAGTCCCCATGACCCCTTTTGACACATTTGAAAGCTCAAGTGTGTCTTAAGGGGTCTTAGGACCCCTCTGGACACACTTGAGCATTCAAATGTGTCAAAAGGGGTCATGGGGACTCCCTAGGGGTCCTACTACATATTATCATGTGCTAGGACCCCTAATGAGTCCCCATGACCCCTTTTGACACATTTGAATGCTCAAGTGTGTCTTAAGGGGTCTTAGGACCCCTTTTGACATATTGGAATGCTCAAGTGTGTCTTAAGGGGTCTTAGGACACCTTCGGACACACTTGAGCGTTCAAATATGTCAAAAGGGGTCATGGGGACTTCCTACAGGTCCTAGTGCGCCTTATCATGCATTAGGACCCCTAGGGAGTCCCCATGACCCCTTTTGACTCATTTTAATGCTCAAGTCTATCTTAAGGGGTCTTAGGACCCCTTCGGACACACTTGAGCATGCAAATGTGTCAAAAGGGGTCATGGGACTCCCTAGGGGTCCTAACGCGTGATAAGGTGTACTAGAACCCCTAGGGACTCCCCATGACCCCTTTTGACACATTTGAAAGCTCAAGTGTGTCTTAAGGGGTCTTAGGAAACCTTCGGACACACTTGAGCATTCAAATATGTCAAAAGGGGTCATGGGAACTCCCTAAGGGTTCTACTATGCTTTATCACATGCTAGGACCCCTCAAGAGTCCCCATGACCCCTTTTGACACATTTGAATGCTCAAGTGTGTCTTAAGAGGTCTTAGGACCCCTTTTGACACATTGGAACACTCAAGTGAGTCTTAAGGGGTCTTAGGACCCCTTTGGACACACTTGAGCTTTCAAATGTGTCAAAAGGGGTCATGGGAGCTCCCTAGGGGTCCTAGTATGCCTTATCATGCGTTAGGACCCCTAGGAAGTCCCCATGACCCCTTTCGACACATTTCAATGCTCAAGTCTATCTTAAGGGGCCTAAGGACCCCTTCAGAACCACTTGAGCATTCAAATGTATCAAAAGGGGTCATGGGGACTCCCTAGGGGTCCTAGTACACCTTATCACACGTTAGGACCCTAAGGGAGTCCCCATGACCCCTTTTGACACATTTGAATGTGAAAGTGTGTCTTAAGGGGTCTTAGGATCCCCTCGAATACACTTAAGTGTTCAAATGTGTCAAAAGGGGTCATGGGGACTCTCTAGGGGTCGTAACACATGATAAGGTGTACTAGGACCCCTAGGGAGTCCCCATGACCCCTTTTGACACATTTAATTTCTCAAGTGTGTCTTAAGGGGTCTTAGGACCCCTTTGGACACACTTTAGTGTTCAAATGTGTCAAAAGGGGTCATGGGGAATCCCTAGGGGTCCTACTACGCCTTATCACATGCTAGGAACCCTAGGGAGTCCCCATGACCCCTTTTGACACATTTGAATGCTCAAGTGTATCTTAAGGGGTCTTAAGACCCCTTTTGACACATTGGAATGCTCAATTGTGTCTTTAGAGGTCTTACGACCACTTCAGAAATACTTGAGTGTTCAAATGTGTCAAAATGGGTCATGGGGACTTCCTAAGGGTCCTAGTACACCTTATCACATGTTAGGACCCCTAGGGAGTCCCATCACCCCTTTTGACACATTGGAATGCTCAAGTGTGTCCGAAGGGGTCTTAGGACCCCTTCGGACACACTTGAGCATTCCAATGTGTCAAAAGGGGTCATGGGACACCCTAGGGGTCCTAACGTGTGATAAGGTGTATTAGGACCCCTAGGGAGTCCCCATGACCCCTTTTGACACATTTGAATACTCAAGTGTGTCTAAAGGGGTCTTAAACCCCTTGAGACACACTTGAGTATTCAAATGTGTCAAAAGGGGTCATGGGGACTTCCTAGGGGTCCTAACATGTGATAAGGTGTCCTAGGACCCCTAGGGAGCCCCCATGACCTCTTTTGACACATTTGAATGCTCAAGTGTGTCTGAAGGGGTCCTAAGACCCCTAAAGACACACTTGAGCATTCTAGTGTATCAAAAGGGGTCATGGGGACTCCCTAGGGATCCTAAGGTGTACTAGGACCCCTAGGGAGTCCCCATGACCCCTTTTATCACATTTCAAACCTCAAGTGTGTCCGAAGGGGTCCTAAGACCCCTTAAGACACACTTGAGCATTCCAATGTGTCAAAAGGGGTCATGGGGACTTCCTATGGGTCCTAACGTGTGATAAAGAGTACTAGGACCCCTAGGGAGTCCCCATGACTCCTTTTGACTCATTTGAATGCTCAAGTGTGTTTGAAGGGGTGCTAAGACCCCTTAAGACATAATTGAGCATTCAAATGCATCAAAAGGGGTCATGGGGACTCCCGAGGGGTCCTAAGGTGTGATAAGGCATACTAGGACCCCTAGGGAGTCCCCATGACCCCTTTTGACACATTTGCACACTCAAGTGTGTCTTAAATAGTCTTAGGATCCCTTTTGACACATTGGAATGCTCAAGTGTGTCTTTAGGGGTCTTAGGACCCCTTCAGACTCACTTGAGCATTAAATTGTGTCAAAAGGGGTCATGGGGACTTCTTAGGGGTCCTAGTCCACCTTATCACGCGTTAGGACCCCTAGGGAGTCCCGATGACCCCTTAAGACACACTTGAATGCATCCAAATGTGTCTTAAGGGGTCATGGGGACTCCCTAGGGGTCCTCACACCTAATAAGGTAGACTAGGACCCCTGGGGAGTCCCCATGACCCCTTTTGACACATTTGAACACTCAAGTGTGTCCGTAGGGGTCCTAAGACCCCATAAGACACACTTGAGCATTCAAATGTGTCAAAAGGGGTCATGGGGACTCCCTAGGGGTCCAAACGCGTGACAAGGTGTACTAGGACCCCTACAGAGTCCCCATGACCCCTTTTGATATATTTGAATGCTCAAGTGTGTCCGAAGGGGTCCTAAGACCCATTAAGACACACTTGAATGTTCAAATGTGTCAAAAGGGGTCATGGGGACTCCCTAGGGGTCGTAACATGTGATAAGGCATACAAGAATCTTTAGGGAGCCCCAATGACCCTTTTTGACACATTTGAATGCTCAAGTGTGTCCGAAGGGGTCCTAAGACCCCTTAAGACACACTTGAGCATTCCAATGTGTCAAAAGGGGTCATGGGAACTCCCTAGAGGTCCTAACATGTGGTAAGGTGTACTAGGACACCTAGGGAGTCCCCATGGCCCCTTTTGACTCATTTGAACACTCAAGTGTGTCCAAAGGGGTCCTAAGACCTATTAAGACACACTTGAGCATTCAAATGTGTCAAAAGGGGTCATGGGGACTGCCTAGGGGTCCTAACGCGTGATAAGGTGTACTAGGACCCCTAGGGAGTCTCGATGACCCCTTTTGACACATTTGAATGCTCAAGTGTGTCTTAAGGGGTCTTAGGACCCCTTTGGACACACTTGAGCATTCAAATGTGTCAAAAGAGGTCATGGGGACTGCCTAGGGCTCCTACTACACCTTATCACGCACTAGGACCCCTAGGGAGTCCCCATGACCCATTTTGACACATATGAATGCTCGAGTGTGTCTTAAGGGGTCTTGGGACCCCTTTTGATACATTAGAATGCTCAAGTGTCTCTTAAGGAGTCTTAGGACCCCTTCGGACACACTTGAGGGTTCAAATGTGTCAAAAGGGGTCATGGGGACTTTCTAGGGGTCCTAGTACACCTTATCATGCGTTAGGACCCCTAGGGAGTCCCCATGACCCCTTTTGACACATTTGAACACTCAAGTGTCTCTTAAGGGGTCTTAGGACCCCTTAAGAGACACTTGAGTGTTCAAATGTGTCAAAAGGGGTCATGGGGACTCCCTAGGGGTCCTAGTACACCTTATCACATGTTAGGACCCCTAGGAAGTCCCCATGTCCCCTTTTGACACATTTGAATGCTCAAGTGTGTCTTAAGGGGTCTTAGGACCCCTTCGGACACACTTGAGCATTCAAATGTGTCAAAAGGGGTGATGGGGAATCCCTAGGGGTCCTAACATGTGATAAGGTGTACTAGGACCCCTAGGGAGTGCCCATGACCCCTTTTGACACATTTGAACACTCAAGTGTGTCATAAGGGGTCTTAGGACCCCTTCGGACACACTTGAGCTCTCAAATGTGTCAAAAGGGGTCATGGGGACTCACTAAGGGTCCTAGTACACCTTATCATGCATTAAGACCCCTAGGGAGTCCCCATGACCCATTTTGACATATTTGAATGCTCAAGTGTGTCTTAAGGGATCTTCAGACTCCTTCGGACACACTTGAGCATTCAAATGTGTCGAAAGGGGTAATGGGGACTCCCTAGGGGTCCTAACGCGTGATAAGGTGTACTAGGACCCCTAGGGAGCCCCCATGACCCCTTTTGACACATTTGAATACTCAAGTATTTCTGAAGGGTTCCTAAGACCCCTTAAGACACACTTGAGCATTCCAATGTGTCAAAAGGGGTCATGGGGACTCCCTAGGGGTCCTAACACGTGATAAGGTGTACTAGGACCCCTAGGGAATCCCCATGACCCCTTTTGTCACATTTGAACACTCGAGTGTGTACGAAGGGGTCCTAAGACCACTTAAGACACACTTGAGCATTCAAATATGTCAAAAGGGGTCATGGGGACTTCCTAGGGGTCCTAACGCATGATAAGGCATAGTAGGACCCCTAGGGAGTCCCCATGACCCCTTTTGGCACATTCCAATGCTCAAGTGTGTCTTAAGTGGTCTTATGACCCCTTTGGATACACTTGAGCATTCAAATGTGTCAAAAGGGGTCATGGGGACTCCCTAGGGGTCCTACTACGCCTTATCACATGCTAGGTCCCCTAGGGAGTCCCCATGACCCTTTTTGACACATTTGAGAACCCAAGTGTGTCTTAAGGTGTCTTAAGACCCCTTTTGACACATTGGAATGCTCAAGTATGTCTTAAGGGGTCTTAGGACCCCTTCAAACACACTTGAGCATTCAAATGTGTCAAAAGGGGTCATGGGGACTTCCTAGGGGTCCTAGTATGCCTTATCACGTGTTAGGACCCCTAGGGAGTACCCATGACCCCTTTTGACACATTTGAATGCTCAAGTGTGTGTTAAGGGGTCTTAGGACCCCTTCAGACACACTTGAGCATCCAAACATTTCAAAAGGGGTCATGGCAACTCCCTAGGGGTCCTACTACACCTTATCACATGTTAGGACCCCTAGGGAGTCCCCATGACCCCTTTTGACACATTTGATTGCTCAAGTGTGTCTTAAGGGGTCCTAAGACAACTTAAGACACACTTGAGCATTCAAATGTGTCAAAAGTGGTCATGGGTACTTGTTAGGTGTCATAGCTTGTGATAAGGTGTACTAGGACCTGTAGGGAGTTCCCATGACCCCTTTTGACACATTTGAACACTCAAGTCTATCCAAAGGGGTCCTAAGACCCCTTAAGACACACTTGAGCATTCAAATGTGTCAAAAGGGGTCATGGGGAATCCCTAGGGGTTCTAACATGTGATAAGGCGTACTAGGACCCCTAGGGAGCCCCCATGACCCCTTTTGATGCATTGGAACGCTCAAGTGTGTCTTAAGGGGTCCTAAGACCCATTAAGACACACTTGAGCGTTCCAATGCATCAAAAGGGGTCATGGGGGCTCCCTAGGGGTCCTAGTATGCTTTATCACACGTTAGGACCCCTAGGGAGTCCCCATGACCCCTTTTGACACATTTGAATGCTCAAGTGTGTTTGAAGGGGTCCTAAGACCCCTTAAGACATACTTGAGCATTCAAATGTGTCAAAAGGGTTCATGGGGACTCCCTAGGGGTCTTAGCGCATGATAAGGTGTACTAGGACCCCTAGGGAGTCCCCATGACCCCTTTTGACACATTTGAACGCTCAAGTGTGTCTGAAGGTGTCCTAAGACCTCTTAAGACACACTTGAGCATTCAAATATGTCAAAAGGGGTCATGGGGACTCTCTAGAGGTCCTAGTACACCTTATCACTTAGAAATGGTAGAGAAAGAAAATGAGATAATCCAAATTTATCAAATTCTTGTAATCAACAGCTTCTCTCCAAGCACAAAATGATAATTCATGGAGCCAAAATTATGGTGAAAATTAAATTCTTCGAGTAAGTCATTCAGAAATGCGTAGAATACTGTAACTCATGATGATTTATAGAGAATTTATGATGGACTATGCTGTGCAAAAGCCCACAATCCTTGCCATATCTCAGAGTATTGATGAGAAGCAATGGAAAAATTTTGAGACAGATGTGGCACTGGCATTGAAGTGGGAAGACATTCTTCATAATATCAGGGCGGCGCCATCAAAACAACAAGGCTTTCTTCATAATGTCACGCCACCGCTGATCTCTTCTTTAAATTTATTAATGCAGTCGGTTCTACGACGCTTGCATAATTTCTAGTATAGCTGCTCATTTTACCAAACCCTTCCCCGCTCTCCATAATCTTCGACTGGTTCAAAGATCCATCCAGTTGTTCTTGTTTAACCTCCCAATGACACTGTTGAGGTACTAGATTATCAACAGGCGTGGTACAATTATCTGGTTCAATGAGAATCTATTTTGAGGACCTTTGCAATTTAGCGTTCCGATTGAAAAAGTAGGGAAAGATACCATTTCACAGCCACAGGTGGCGGAAACAAAGTGATTCTCTTTCCCTTTGCTTCTGTAATCCACCTCCAGTGAACTATTATTCAAAGCCTCCATTTCTGTGTAGCTAGGGTTTACGATGCCTATAAAAGGCACAACTATGCCCGTGTAGGGACTCATGCTCGTGCTCAAAATCATATTATTTTCATGCATTCCCTAACATTTAATACAAAGATTTAGCCAACTGCCTTTAAAGACCTAGAAGAAATGGAAAATAAAAATGAGTATATAATACATTAGTATATATGTAATATATACATTATATATATCATATGCCTCTTATATATATATATATATATATATATATATATATATATATATATATATATATATATATATATATATATATATATATATATATATATATATATATATATATATATATATATATATATATATATATATATATATATATATATATATATATATATATATACACACACATTAATATATGTAAAAGTTCAATTTTTTTCATTTGCTCCCACCCTTTTTTTAATCTGCCTAGGAATATCGGGTACCTGATATGAAATCGGATACCCGATTTTTGATAGGTAATATTTGACCAAAATATTCCCTATCCCCATACACCAGACAATCATGAGATTTTATACTTTTTTCACGTGTTGCAGAAAAAAAAAGTGATTTGGGGCCCATTGTTTGATTTTTGTCGACTTGTCGTCTCACCATGGGAAGTAGCAGTCGTCGAAAGGCTAAACGCAAGAGGAAGCTAATAGATGAAGATATTCAAGCATATAAGGAAAAGGATAAGGAAAATCACCAAAGAAGGAGAGAAGGTATGTTAAACATTAATCAATCGGACCCCATAAATGTAGTTGTAAGTGAAGAGGATGTTGAATTTGAAAATGTACAGATGGAGATTGAAAATGTAGACTTAGGGAATGAAAATGTGGCACAAGAACCACATGAACCTTACACATCTCCAAATTATATGCGAAATGAAGTCCCTTGCAATAAAGATAATCAAACTTCAAATTCGGGGCTTTCAGGAAGACCTAAATGGTTACTTGAAATTGAGGAGAACATTATGAATAATTGGGAAGGAAAGAGGTCACATAGAATCGTTAGGTTGTGGGCTTCAAGACTTTATGATCAATTTTTTGGAAACAAGGCATTGGTTGAGCAATGTCAAATTTTTGTGCAGTTGTTAAAGATGCAAAAGATGAGACCTGTGCTTGTGAAATTGAAGATTTGTGTGAACAAAAAAATGGAGAGAAATACCATTGTTGTGAAGAATCTTTTCAATGCTCTCAATAGCATTGGGAAGACTAGCAGAGAAAAAGATAAGAGAGTTGCTCAGAGGATTATTACAACCTCCTTAGTAAGTCATCAGTTGAGAAAGGCTCGTTTGATGAGATAAACTTGTGTTGACTTCAATATAGACCATAAAACTTTGGGTAGAGCACTTGCAAGAAGAGAAAGACTTGATGATCCACTTCAAATTGATACATGGGCTTATGGTGGGAGACTTCCACGTTTCGATAAGAAGCTAACAGATGTTGTCAAGGATGAAATTCAACAATTTTGAGATGCTAACTCAAGAGTGTCACCAAATGTGAAGGATGTCTTGAAGTTGAGAGTTGGCAATCGAGACCGCACTCCACGTCCTAAACATTATGTGGAGGTAAGTCAAACAATGTTGTATAAAACAATTTGTGAGACACATCCAACATTGAAAATATCACAAAGGTCTTTTGAATCCATGAAGCCATTCTATTGTGTAGCCCTTAAGATTTGGAATACATGTTGTTGCAAATATCATGTTGAGTTTTCAATGCATCATGAATTATTATGGTCCATTTGTTCTACTTTGCATACTAATGAAATGCTAGAGGATTTTGGTGCAAGTGGTCTTCCCAAATCATCAAGAGACTTGCTAGATCAATTTTTATGTCATAGAGATGATGGTTGTTTATTTTATAAAAAATATTGCTTAAATGCCAAGTGCTCAAAATGTGGTGGCTTGTCCAAGTTTAGAACATGTTTTCATGAGGGTTTGGAACACAATTTTGGAAAGACACTCGTCCAAAAAAAGGTATATGAAATGGTGAACTATACATTAAAGGGTGGAGGTGAAGGCTCTAGATGTGAGTTAGTTGCAAAAGAATACAATGTTGCTTATTTTAACTCAGATTTCAGGACAAATCTTTTTTACAAGTATGCAAGGCATAGTCACAAGTCTCAATGGTTGGATCAACAATTCAGGGCATGTAAGGACACTTTCCCTATTGGAACTATTATATCCATTGTAGACTTTGCGGATAACTATACATTGTAGCCCCAAAATGAGACTCAAGCTCAATATTACAATTCCATTTAGGTTGCTATTTTTGTACACATCACATATAGACATTCTCCTGATAGCACAAAAGATGAGCAAAAGATAATCAAAGAGTACAATTTTTATATGAGTGATGACAAGTCTCACTCTCATGAGTTTGTTCAACATTGTTTCCAGAACTATTTTGACTTCTTGCAAGAAAATGGTATTGCTATGGATAGGCATCTCATTTGGTCAGATAATTGCACCAGTCAATTTAAGAATGCCAAAATGTTTTATTGGTTCTGTATAATGCATGTGGAGAGAGGTGTACCTCATATTTGGAGTTTTTTGAGTCAGGGCATGGGAAAGGGGAGCATGACGGAGTAGGTGTGTGTGTGTGAAGAGAGCTCTAGTTAAGGAGCAATTGAGGATTTCAGGTGTTGTACTTCTTGATGCTCATTCTATTGGTTATTGGTGTACTTTAGCATTGTCACAGGGGGGACTCTTGATTCTATAGTGTGTAGATTCTTTTGGTTGGTTGAGGAGGGAACTATAGGAGATAGATTGGATTGTCAAACAGTGAAAGACTCTTCAAAAATGCATTCATTCCAAAGCTCCAATAGTAGTACATGGACCATTTGGACATGAGAGTTGGCTTGTTTTTTCCCCATGTGTTTTTAGTATGATTGGGATCATTGTGAGTCAAGTGAGTGGGTGGATACATGGGTTCCATAGTATCTAACTCCTTTATCTTTGACACTCTCTATAACAAATGATTACATGGACACTTCAGTTGACTATGACCATCTTTCAAATCTTCTGATGCCAGGAAATGTTTTTGCATTGGTTGCACCATAGGGGAATGATGAGAGGTCATATTATTGGTTAGCACGTTGTGTACAAGGTAAACATAAGCTTGTACAACTGATGACAAATGGTGATGGGTTCACATATCCTACTGGTTTAGTTGTTGTTGCGGGAACATGGCTACGAACATACATGATTAGAAAGAATGGAATTCCCGCATTTGAAGACTATGAGAAGCACAAAACTATTCTCATTTATTCACACCTTGTTATAGCAACAAATGTCAAGTTGTCAAAGCATCAAGGAAGACCAAAGACAAAAGAACTTTGGACTATTAGTACTGCTGATCATGAAGCACTATTGGAGACCTTGAAGCAAAGAGTTGACCCTTCAGGAACACTTGACTAGGTAATAAGTTAACTTAGTGCATTGTTTTCTAAGTTCATTAAGCTTAATTTCAATACATTAATTTCACCTTTCTTAGATTGTATTTTGAGTCAATAAACTTGGTTTTGTATGTGGATTGTAACTTGTGTAGGAGCACCTATGAAGATGCCTATGGTCACCATGGATCCAATCAAAGATAGAAGGACAAAAGGATCCTTAATGGTTAATTGAGAGCTTTTGAAGCCTATAATGGCAATTTGTAACAATCAATTTGATTTAAAAGTTAAATGTCCTAAAACTCTTGATAAGGACTTATGACCAAAATCATGTATGGGTGGCCAATAGTGCCAAGAAGGGATCTTACATGTCATTTACTTATGTCATTTGCATGGTTTGAATTCTTACATGTTTGATTGTTGTTTATAATGCTTTAAGGATATTATTTTTTATCATTTCAAACAATCTATAAAAGTTAAACCTCAAACATAATAAGCTTCATAGTTCAAATTTCACAAGCTTATTCATGATTAGTTTCATAGCTCAAATTTCAAACATACCACTAATAGTCAGTTGAAAGCAGCTCAACAGCATATCTTTCAAACCGTCTGACCTGGCATCAAACCATCTACTCCATCAGCTCTGGTTGTCTGGGTAAACACCAATGACAGCCTCATTCCACCCACGGAGTCACGGGAACGCTCATGACCACGCTCGACCCAAGTGACCACAAGGTGCACTAAGCACGATTGGGCAGCAATCTTTCAGGGCTCATATCTCAGAGCTCATGAGAGGTATCGACAAACCATCATGTGCTACTAGATCATGTTTCTAAGTTCTATGATAACTTCTCTCAGTTTTGGACAATTTGACTTCGTTTGCATTTGGCAAGGCGATCTCAGTCGATGCCAAAACTTGCAATGAGGGTCAGTTGAAAGTGGCTTAGTAGCGTATCTTTCAAACCGTCTGACCTGGCATCAAACCATCTACTCCATCAGCTCTAGTTGGCTGGGTAAATGCCAGTGACAACCCCATTCTGCCCACGGAGTCACAGGAATGCTCGTGACCACGCTCGACCCAAGTGACCCCAAGGTGCACTAAGCACGATTGGGCAGTGATCTACCGGGGCTCATATCTTGGACCTCATGAGAGGTATTAGAAAACCATTAGGTGGTACAAGATCATCTTTCTAAGGTCTACAATAACCTCTCTCAGTTTTGGGCAATTCAATTTTGTTTGCATTTGGCAAGGCAATCTCAGTCAATGCCAAAACTTGCAGTGAGGGTTAGTTGAAAGCGGCTCAGCAGCGTATCTTTCAAACCGTCTAACCTGGCATTGAACCATCTACTCCATCAGCTCCATTTGGCCAGATAAATTCCACTGACAACCCCATTTCTCCCACAGAGTCACGAGAAAGCTCGCGACCACGCTTCACCCAAGTGACCCCAAGGTGCACTAAGCACGATTGGGCAGCGATCTTCCGGGGCTCATATCTCAGAGCTCATGAGAGGTATCAACAAACCATTAGGTGCTACAAGATCATGTTTTTGAGGTCTACTATAACCTCTCTCATTTTTGGGTGATTCGACTTCATTTGCATTTGGTAAAGTGATCTCAGTCGATGCCAAAACTTGTAGTGAGGGTAAATTGAAAGTGGCTCAACAGCATATCTTTCAAACTATCTGACTTGGCATCAAACCATCTACTCCATCAGCTCCAATTGGCTAGGTAAACACCAGTGACAACCACATTCCACCCACGGAGTCACGCGAAAGCTTGCGACCACACTCAACCCAAGTGACCCCAAGGCGCACTAAGCATGATTGGGCAGTGATCTTTCAGGGCTCGTATCTCAAAGCTCATGAGAGGTATTAACAAACCATCAAGGGATATAGAATCATGTTTTTGAGGTCTACAATAACCTCTCTCAATTTTGGGTGATTCGACTTGGTTTGCATTTGGCAAGGCGATCTCAGTTGATGCCAAAACTTGCAGTGAGGGTCAGTTGAAAGCGACTCAGCAGCATATCTTTCAAACCATCTGACCTGGCATTGAACCATCTACTCCATCAGCTCTGGTTGGCTAGGTAAATGCCAGTGACAACTCCATTCCACCCACGGAGTCATGGGAACGCTTGCGACCACTCTCAACCCAAGTGACCCCAAGGTGCACTAAGAACGATTGGGCAGTGATCTTCCGAGGCTTGTATCTCAGAGCTCATGAGAGGTATTGACAAACCATCAAGTGCTATGAGATCATGTCTCCAAGGTATACTATAACCTCTCTCAGTTTTGGGTGATTCGACTTCATTTGCATTTGGCAAGGTGATCTCAGTCGATGCCAAAACTTGCAGTGAGGGTCAATTGAAAGTGGCTCAGCAGTATATCTTTCAAACCATCTGACTTGGCATCAAACCATCTACTCCATCAGCTTTGGTTGGCCAGGTAAATGCTAGTGACAACCCCATTCCGCCCATGGGGTCACAAGAAAGCTCGCGACCACGCTCGACCCAAGTGACCCCAAGGTGCACTAAGCACGATTGGGTACTGATCTTCTAGGGCTCATATCTCAGAGCTCATGAGAGGTATCAAAAAATAATCAAAGGCTACAGGATCTTGGTTTTGAGGTCTATAATAACCTCTCTCAATTTTAGGTGATTCGACTTCATTTGCATTTGGCAAGGTGATCTCAGTAGATGCCAAAACTTGCAATGAGGGTCCGTTGAAAGTGGCTCAGCATCATATCTTTCAAACCGTCTAACCTAGCATCGAACCATCTACTCCATTAGCTCCAATTGGCTGGGTAAACACTAGTGCCAACCCCCTTCCTCCCACAGAGTCATGGGAATGCTCGCGACCACGCTTGACCCAAGTGACCCCAAGGTGCACTAAGCATGATTAGGCAGCAATCTTCTGGGGCTCATATCTTGAAGCTCATGAGAGGTATTGACAAACCATTAGGGGATACAGGATCATGTTTCTAAGGTCTAATATAACCTCTCTTAGTTTTGGGTGATTCAATTTTGTTTGCATTTGGCAAGGCGATCTCAGTCGATGCCAAAACTTGCAGTGAGGGTCAGTGGAAAGCGGCTCAGCAGCATATCTTTCAAACCATCTGACTTGACATTGAATCATCTACTCCATCAACTTGGGTTGGCTGGGTAAATGCCAACGACAACCCTGTTCCAACCATGGAGTCACGGGAACGCTCGCGACCACACTCGACCCAAGTGACCCCAAGGTGCACTAAGCACGATTGGGCAGCGATCTTTCATGGCTCTTATCTCAAAGCTCGTGAGAGGTATGGACAAACCATCAGATGCTATGAGATCATGTTTTTAGGTCTACTATAACCTCTCTCCATTTTGGGCGATTTGACTTCGTTTGCATTTGGCAAGGTGATCTTAGTCGATGCCAAAACTTGTAGTGTGGGTCAGTTGAAAGCAGCTCAACAGCATATCTTTCAAACCATCTGACCTAGGATCGAACCGTCTACTCCATCAGCTTTGGTTGGCTAGGTAAATGCTAGTGACAACCCTGTTCTATGCACGGAGTCACGAGAAAGCTCGTGACCACACTCGACCCAAGTGACCCCAAGGTGCACTAAGCAAGATTGGGTAGTGATCTTTCGAGGCTCGTATCTTAGAGCTCACGAGAGGTATGGACAAACCATTAGGTTCTATAGGATCATGTTTCTATGGTCTACTATAACCTCTCTCATTTTTGGGTGATTCGACTTCATTTGCATTTGGCAAGGTGATCTCAGTTGATGCCAAAACTTGCAGTGAGGGTTAATTGAAAGTGGCTCAGCAGCATATCTTTCAAACTGTCTGACTTGGCATCAAACCGTCTACTCCATCAGCTCTAGTTGGCCGAGTAAACACTAGTGACAACCACATTCTACCCATGAAGTCACGGGAACGCTCATGACCACGCTCGACCCAAGTGACCCTAAGGTGCACTAAGCACGATTGGGCAGCAATCTTCCAAGGCTCATATCTCAGAGCTCATGAGAGGTATCAAAAAACCATCAAGTGCTATGGGATTTTGTTTCTAAGGTCTACTATAACCTCTCTTATTTTGGGTGATTTGACTTCATTTGCATTTGGCAAGGCGATCTCAGTCAATGCTAAAACTTGCAGTGAGGGTCGATTGAAAGTAGCTCAGCAACATATCTTTCAAACCATTTGACTTGGCATCAAACCATCTACTCCATCAACTCCGATTGGTTAGGTAAATGCCAGTGGCAACCCTATTCCACCCATGGAGTTACAGGAACGCTCACAACCATGCTCGACCCAAGTGACCCCAAGGTGCACTAAGCATGATTGGGCAGTGATCTTCTAGGGCTCGTATCCCGGAGCTCATGAGAGGTATTGACAAACCATTAGGTGCTATGGGATCATTTTTTCAAGGTCTACTATAACCTCTCTTAGTTTTGGTTGATTTGACTTTGTTTGCATTTGGCAAAGCAATCTCAGTCGATGCCAAAACTTGCAGTGAGGGTCAGTTGAAAGCAGCTTAGCAGCATATCTTTCAAACTGTCTGACATTGCATCAAACCATCTGCTCCATCAGCTCTGGTTGGCCGGGTAAACACCAATGACAACCTTGTTTCACCCATGGAGTCACTTGAACACTCGCGACCACGCTTGATCCAAGTGATCCCAAGGCGCACTAAGCACGATTGGGCATGACTCAAGTGACCCCAATATGATGAGTTATATACACAGTGAGTATATACATAGTATTCAAACAATGTAGTACTAAGTAGATCAAGTGAGTATATATAATGGTATGAAACATAAGAACATAAGAAATCTATAAAATTTAAACCTCAAACATAATAAGCTCCATGAATAGGGTATTCTAGAGTAAAGAAAAAAAAATGTAACTTCAACAAGATATAATTTCAATCATAATGATAATCATAGTCAAGATATAACTTCACCATTCAATTCCATAAACATGAATAATAAATATGTATATACAAAAGATGATGCAAATATAACATATAAATGAACATGTTCTATATATACAAAGTATCAAATGTGTCAAAAGTATCTCCATATACAAATATGGCACATGCCATTTCAAAATGTCTACAAAATCAATGTTTTAAGGTGTACAATGTGGCGTATATGCCATTTCAAAATGTGTGAAGTGGCATCTCTAAATGACAAAAAACTAAAACTACATCCTATGCCATAGGGGGATCATCAAAATGTAGCCTCTTTGAAGAAGTGTTGGGCTCTGATTGATCCTGCATAAAAAATGAGTTCAAACCCAAGTTAGATTGCTTACTTTATATGATTTGTACATATATCTATAGTTCATAATTCAAACACTAATTTAATTAAAATTATAACTGAATACAAATATTTGTACCTGGTCTCTCGGTCACCTACCATGAATAGGTGTCCTAGCATAAGTCCTGGGTAGCAAAGGGACCATGCCAACAATACCAATTGTGACCTATAAATATATATTTGCAATAATGAGATTAGTAGAGTGGTGCAACATAGAGTAATAAATCTACAAAATAGGATGATAACATAATAAAATTATAAATTGATTGAACTTAAATTAAAACTTACATCTGATGATCTCTCCTCTGGAATGGTGGGTTGGGTCAACAAAGATACAAAAGATTCTCGTGGGCCCTCCCTCACACTCGGAGTAACCTATGCGAGCAAAAAGATTGTCAATTATATATAAATGTACTTCATCATAGAAACCCTAGTTACAAAACACAAATAACAATATGTAAAAGTCTACGTACAATCGGGCTATCACACCGAATTGAGATGCTTATAACCCTACACTGTCGATAAGCTGTCGGGACATGATCAATAGCCACACCCTATACAATAAAGTGCAAGTAAAATATTTATTACTACACACAAGTGGCATACATGTGCGTGCATGATTAATCTTAAACAATTAACTACCTTTCCTTTGTCGACACCTGATGAAGGAACCCCCTCGTGCCCCCCACTAACATCAGTTGTACCCTGCAAGAACACAATCAAATGACAATATATAAGTAAATGTATGAATTGTATTGCTCTAATTGATAGAGATTTAAGCATGTACACCAAATGATATAAAAAAAAACTAATGGGTACATAATTTATAATATACCGTATAGTCATCAAGGCCAAATAAAATGGCCGAAAGTGTGGACTCATCCACCTGTCTCACCTCCTCCTGTGTCATCTACTGAACATAAATGGAAAAAATATATATACATAAGTGCATGCAATCATTAAAACTAATCTAAATAAATAAATTATTTTTAAATTAAATAAGTCACATGACAAATTTATTTATAATGTTTACTCTTACCGTATCAACAGGAGTCAATGGCTCTATGTGCACCTTCAGACCACTCTCATGAGATGTAGATGCTCCATGAGGTGTTGTAGCCTTTGCAGCTGCGTCTCTTGTATCCTCCTCATCAATAACATGAAACTGATATGTATCAGAATCAGTAAGTAGTCTGAGGCACATATGCCTGCACATAATGCACATATGGGGCTCGCATACATGTGAACTCTGATGAGATGTGAATGCACCAGCATCATCCACACCAGGAGGCAACACTGACCTGGTCTGCGTGATCAACCGATCACTCAATAAATGAATGGCCATGATAGTCTATGAGGCAGCCTCTGCAATGATATCGGGATGTTGCACTGGAGGAGGGGGTGCGACATTAGTGGGGGGGACAAAGGTAGTGGCCTTTGGGCATTGGGCAAATGGCCTAGTCTGAGGAGCTCCTCCGCCTACGCCCATGTTGGGCCTCATACTCCAATAATCAACATGGTGACCAAGCACAAACTCAGCATACAATTTTTTAATGAAATAAAATGGGACCTCCAAATTGCTATGGGGTGGTTTATCAAAAACTATTCACCAGTGATCCCAAAATTTTGTGTGCATTGTTTCATTTGTGCACCATTTTATTGATAATTTGGGCTTTTTGGGGTCAACTGGTATTCTAGTTTTAGGATTGACAAAAAGGGCGGCTATATCTTCCTTAGTTATAATAAGGGCCGCAATCTCATCATGGTCAAGCCCGTCATCAAATTGGGCGTGCATATCATCATGCCAATGAAGAGCAGCATTATGTTGCTGCGTGAGTGTGTCAATATTTCCAACAATTGTATTTAGTGTAGCAAGCATGGGACCTAATGTAGGTATATTTTGATACATGTTTTGGAAACCTTCTATTGTGTTCAAATTTTCTTGTATCAAATCTAGTAAAGATTTAGGATTTAGATATGGGGGATTATTTTTGGGATCGTTATTTGGTGCGGGAGGGTTATTTTCTTCATTGTTGCCAGCCATGCCTGATTAAATAAAAAACAAATCTAAATTTCAATCTAATTTCATATATTATTACAAATATAAATACAAAACCCTATTTTAAAAAAGAAATGCTACATTTAGCATGAAAATGAAATAAAATAATAAAAATATACAAATAATTACTTATTGAATATGCTTGGGAGTCGAATTTGTTGCTTCCAAAATCAAGTATTCAAAAATATATCAGGTATATGATATATCAAGCCATTTTGGCAAAGAAAAATGCAGAAAGAAATGAAGAAAAGGGCTCACGGGTTTCGGATTTATGCCACAATTATTGGGTATCTGATTAGCCCTGTGCTTTGGTGTCAAGTTTGCCCAGGTGTACTGACACCCAGGCCTACTAAAAAGTCAACAAGCATTTTCATGCACTTTTGGATGAGTGAAAAGTGAATACTTTTCACATCGCCACTTTTTGGCCCCTCATGATCTTGCACATACCCACAAATTCCAGCCACATTTGTACATGTGTCAAGACAATGTAACTATACAACAAACTCATGGTCTATTTCAATGACAAGATATCAGTTTCTATAACTGTACAACTATATATATATATATATATATATATATATATATATATATATATATATATATATATATATATATATATATATATATATATATATATATATATATATATATATATATATATATATATATATATATATATATATATATATATATATATATATATATATATATATATATATATATATATATGACATAGGGGTGCACCTTTAAGTTCACAGCCAGTGGCATACATAAGACAATGACCTCTAACAACTATATCATAGTTCTTACATCCTTTTAACAGATACTCCACCAAATGTATATCAAGTGAACAATGTGCCATGCAATATGAACATCAAACATCAATCAACATACCCACACAATAGGGTAAAATCATGAATCTCAAGAAGCAATGTCAGTTATGCCATTATGACAACTATCAACATCTTACAACATATCTAGAGGGAAGAAACACATGCCCACATTGTTCATATCAGAAGTTTGCAGGTCTCTCACTATGACACAAACTTTCATGTTCAAGCCATAATCAAGCTCATAAACATAATGATCTAAGATGTGAGTGGTGACAAAGGCTATTAATGGAATGGCCATTAAAACTCAAGAAACCTCATCCCGCATATCAAATTTCAAAGAATCACAATAATTAATGAAAATCTCATTAATGTCATTGCCAACAAGTAGTCAAGCTTGTATTAATATCTATTCTCTATGCACCACAATTTCCAGCCACGTCTATACATGTGTCAAGACAATGTAATTGTACAACAAATTTATGGTCTATTTCAAAGACAAGATATCAGTTTCTATAACTGTACAACAAAATATGGCACCATAAGACAAGATTAATTTCATTCTTTTCTAAGTGCTCAACCTTATATATATATATATATGACATAGGGGTGCACCTTTAAGTTCACAGCCACTGGCATACATAAGACAATGACCTCTAACAACTATATCATAGTTCTTACATCCTTTTAATGGATACTCCACCAAATGTATATCAGGTGAACAATGTGCCATGCAATATGAACATCAAACATCAATCTACATACCCACACAATAGGGGAAAATCATGAATCTCAAGAAGCATTGTCATCATAGTAGGTACATCTGAGGTATAGTGGATTCATACAGTCCAATCAGTGGATAAACTTAACAACATCTTGAACATTAGCTTAAAGCACAACTAACATTGAGTATAGCATCATTTCACTCACAATGCATAAAATATCATAACACAAAATACATCAAGTCCTCTCAAGGAACTAAGCATGATAGAATACACACATCCACTACAATGCAGTCACAACAATGAGCAATAGTCCAAGCACATCATAAGTCACAAAGAGTACCAATGCACACTGAAGCAGAATGTACTTCAGGCACTTGAGAGAAAAGCATAAACATAAATCAACATTTCCAGAAAGAACACTTAGAATCATAATCATCATCATGGTTTATGATATTTCCCATCTCAAAGGTTAGGTATACAGTCATGTTACCTGGTCTAATAAGAGAAAATAGCTCATCTTTCTAAACTTTTACCCATAGACCCCTTTACAATTTCATATGTTTGGGAATCAAGTCATCAAATAAAAGGAAGATGATATCAGTCTTGAATGAAGAATAATTTCTCTGATACATTATAGATGAATCAACATCAAAAAATATAGACAAGGTTGGATTGTTGTACCCTTACAAGCAGTGACAGGGTCTTTAGGAAACTAATTTACATTTCATTATCTCAAAATATATTTGATAAACAAAAACTATGTTTAATAAACAATCATAAACAATCATCAACCAAAACACAATTATATCAGTGTATGTGAACAAGTATGATAAAGTATGTAGAAAATAACTATAATCCACCATATGTGGCTACAATCCAATCCACTCTCTCGTCCTCAGTCATCAACAAGAACCCTTTGGCTCTTTCACATTCAACAAAGAAGGTGTTGTATACCCTCAAGAATACACCTTGACTCAATTTAGGGATGGATTTGAGAGCGGTATATGCACCTGTCAAAGCATTGTCATGATCAGATTGATCAATTTTGTGAAGGTGAACATTGCTCATGCCATCTTTTATTTTCTTCATTGTTTCACACATGGAATCCAAGGAAGTGACCCTACTTGCCTTCCTCCTCTTTCCCACCCATGTGACTAATGATGTAGGAGTTCCTCTAGCACTTGTAGTTGCAGTGGACTAATTGGAAGGATTATAAGGGTCTTCATCTAAATCAACAGCACCATCAAGATGTATACTAAAACCAATGTCCTCTTCATCATGCACATTGAATGGCTCTTCCATAGGGTTCTCTTCTTTAGTCTCAAGGGCCGTCGTAGCTACATTACCTTCAACAATGTCATTACCCACAATTGCACCCAATTCATTGAAGTATTGGAAGGGCTGCCTCTTATACACTTTGGCATTTTTGAACTCTCTTCTCTGCATGTTGGCATAAATAAATGGATTAGGTTCTTTGTCTTTCATTATTAACGTTATAAGAAGGCAATATTATTTCCATCAAAATAGTAGAGAGATCACCCTACCTTCATAATCTCATCCCACATGCTATCCTCATCATCCATGCACTGAGTTTCCTTGTTCAAGTGAAACCACTTTTATTTCTTATCTCTTTCATCACTCTATATGCAAGCTTCCATGTTTTTAGCATATTTTTGAAGTTGTCCTTTGATAGATTGAGGTTCATATCTGCATTGAACCTCCTCTCAATGGCGGTCCATGCCTCTTTTTTTAATCCTCCATCACATTTTCTTCCAAGTTGTACTTGTTCAAGGAGCAAGTCTAGAAACTTGTGTTCCATGTCTTTTGTCCACATTATCTTCTTTGAGGAAGAATATATTTGCCTCGTGTTACTGATTTCTTCCATGCTCATCATTAGTTATGTGTATGCCATGCTGTAGATCAGCTGATCACAATGTACATATTGTTGTTAATGGTATAAACATATGACATAGACTACTTCCAGATACAAATAAAAGAAAAAGGAAACCATCATGTATATCAAAGTATCTTTATACATTACTTTGGTCAAATAAAACACATTGACCCATAAAAGTCCAATACTTCCAGATAAAAATAATAGAAAAAGGAAACCATCATTTATATCAAAGTATCTTCATACATCACTTTGGTCAAATAAAACACATTGACCCATAAAAATCCAATACTTCCAGATAAAAACAATAGAAAAAGGAAACCATCATGTATATCAAAGTATCTTCATACATCACTTTAGTCAAATAAAACACATTGACCCATAAAAGTCCAATACTTCCCGATAAAAACAACAGAAAAAGGAAACAATCATGTATATCAAAGTATCTTCACACATCACTTTGGTCAAATAAAACATATTGACCCATAAAAGTCCAGTACTTCCAGATAAAAACAAAAGAAAAAGGAAACCATCATGTAGTCTTAACCCATAAAAGAACAACTATTCTTGGGATCTGTACTCTTCCCAAATTCTACTTGCTATATCATCTCAGAACTGTGCCCACTGGTCTCTATCACGCTGACACAACCCATATGTCTCCAGCCTTGGTACATCTATCCCATCACAATCATCTTCCTCTTCGATACCAATTTCTGATGGAATGTCATCCTCTAACGTAATGTAGTTGTGTAGTATGCAACATGATAATACAATATGGGCTTGTGTCATGATAGAATAAGACATGGCATGCCTCAGGATTGGAAAATGTTGCTTCAAAATACCAAATGTACACTCTACTGAGTTTCTAAGAGAGGAGTGTCAGTGGTTGAACAACTCTTGTTGAGAGTTTATTGGATTCTCTCTTGAAAAATCCTTCAGGTGGTAGAATGTACATTGATAAGGAGCAAGAAATCTAGGTGCATTGGGCTATCCAATATCCACTAGAAAATATTTTCCTACATAAATAAAGTATATTATTAAAACTTGAAACATTGATTGTATCCTTGAGTATATTAAACTATGATTTGGCTTACTGAGGGGAACAACAAGAGGATCTTATCTTGACAAAGCTGAAGCTAGAACATGACTATCCACAGGAGACCCTTCCCAACTAGCAAGGCAGTATTTAAACTTATAATCAAAGGAACACACACCCATAACATTTTGTGATAGGTTGCCTTTTCTATCATGATATTTACCCTGTATGTCGACATCGATGGTGACTGGTATATGGGTTCCATCGATAGCTCCAATACAATCCTATACGATATGATAGAATCATCAATTCTACGGTCAACCAATAATATGATAAGGATAAAAACCAATACAAGAAATTTGTAACAACACAAGAATTACCTTGAAGAATGGATCAAAACATTCATTCCCACTAATTTTAGGAGGAGTGTTTAGACTAGGTGGTACAAAGCAATCCTTGTGGAGTGCTAAGATAGCCCTCAACACCTTGTGGAAGTATCAGTTGATTCTCTCTCTAGAGTGCTCAAAGTTGTGGGCAATCTTGTGGTTCCTAAGATTGTGGCCAAGGGTGTGGAGGAACATCACAAGTTGTTCTTCTAATGTCAAGTGTATCATATATGTCAAGCTTCCTTTCAACCTTAGGATAGTAGCTAGATGAAAGAAGGCTCCCCTACTCATGCGAATGTGATCATGACAATCCACATTGTTGGAATGAATAACCATTCTATAAAAATAATTTCCTTTTCTTTTTCATTTACCCATTTGTGCACTACCTTCTCGGGCTACCACTACTCTGGCTACGGAAAGACAAGCAAGAAGAGTTGTGAGAAGACAAGAATATGTGGTCTCCATAGCTACCTATCCTAGAACGTCAATATTCTCAATAGGATCCATCAATGGCTTGAAATATGGACAAACAAAATAATTTGAGCAAGGAGATATCTAGTATGAAGCACAAACACATGTTTAACACTAATTATGTGTAACTTTGGAATGTGAAGGGAAATAGAATTACTGTGTAACTTTGGACTAGCTATTACTTTTATCCTTTAGCCCATTCTTTGTCCCTTTGACTGGTAATAAATGTTAGCATTGATTATCAGTGTTAACATTGATAATCAGTGTTAACAACACACTTCATTGTTAGCACTGTTAACACTGATTATAATGAGTGGAAAGTGTTAACACTATTAATCAATGTTAATAAGGAAAAGAACACCCATATGCTGGCACAAATAGAAATGCTATGGATTTATTACTAGTCAAAGGGACAAATAATGGGCTAAAGCTTCTGGTACTATGAATTCAATTGTAATTGTTGCTGTTGTTTTCAGATGTGACCTATGATAAAAGGTCAGAAATTTCTAGTTATTGTGATCTATCCTTTCTTGTGAACCCATATAAGTTCTCTTCTATATTGGTAGCATGCTGTTGATGTTCTATTTTTCTAATGCTAAAGTACATATACTTTCCTTAATGTTTGAACCCCAAAATACTTCAAAATAAACACAGAAAACTATAACTCAGAACAACAATACGGTGAGTTGGTTGTTATTAAATTAGGGGCATTTGGGACAAAATTGGGGCAGTGGGATAGACACCCTTATTGAGTTTCTTCACCACTATAGGATTTTATATTTATAGTGAGGTATTGTGAATTCAATTATAATTGTTATTGTTGTTTGAATTCAATTGTAATTGTTGTTGTTGTTTTCATATATTATAAAACAAATAACACATGCCTTATAGAACATAGTTGGTAAGAGGTCCACTTTGAAAATTTATATTTTCCATCTGAATGAATACCACATCATATGGATTTGTTCCCTTGATTCTCTATATGAAAAAGCATTTCTATAAAAAATGTAAAAGCACATCAGATGGATTCGTTCCCTGATTCTCTACATGAAAAAGCATTTCTATAACAAATGTAAAAGCTTCATCTACTAGTTTGGCTTGTTTTCAAGTAGGAAATCAAAAGAAGTTTTCAAACAATTTATCAGTTCAAATTCTCAGAAAACAGTTGAAGAAATAAAAATGATGTGGACCCACATAACTTAAAAGGGGAAAATCTCATCGACATAATTCCTATTATCGGGTGGGCTCTAAAAATCTCCTCCCGATAATGCTTTGTTTCTTCGATGGAATAAAATGGAGATATGCAAAGTGATAAACTATGACATTATAGTGGGAATCTTATCAATGTTTTGGCTTCATAAGATAAAGAAAAAGGGTCTGTGCAAGATCATGAGGGGCCAAAAAGTGGTGATGTGAAAAATATTCACTTTTCACTCGTCCAAAAGCACATGAAAGTGCTTGTTGACTTTTTAGTAGGCCTGGGTGTCAGTACACCTGGGCAAAGCTACCACCAAAGCACATACCTAATCAGGTACCCGAAAATATCAGGTACCTGATATTTTCAGGTACCCGATAACTGTGGCATATATCCGACACCCGCGAGCCCTATTCTTCATTTCTTAGCACGATTTCTTCAAGTTTCTAACCACATTTTTCTGATACCCGATATATTTTCGGATACCTGATATTGGAAACCCCAAATTTGACTCCGAGCATATTCGGTAAGTAGTTAATTGCATATTTTTATTAATTTATTTCATTTTCATTATAAATGTAGCATTTTAAAAAAAAATAGGGTTTTGTATTTATATTTGTAATAATATTTGAAACTTAGATTTGTTTTTATTTAATCAGGCATGGCTGACAACAATGAAGAAAATAACCCTCCAAATAACAATCCCGAAAACAATCCCCCATATCTAAACCCTAAATATTTACAAGATTTGATAGAAGAAAAATTGAACACAATACGAGGTTTCCAAAACACGTATCAAAATATACCTACATTAGGTCCCATGCTTGCCACACTAAATACAATTGTTGGAAATATTGACACACTCACGCAGCAACATAATGCTACTCTTCATTGGCGTGATGATATGCACGCCCAATTTGATGATGGGCTTGACCATGATGGGATTGCAACCCTTAATATAAGTAAGGAAGATATAGCTGCCCTTTTTGTCGATCCTAAAACCAGAATACTAGTTGACCCCAAAAAGCCCAAATTATCAATAAAATGGTGCACAAATGAAGCAATGCGCAAAAACTTTTGGGATCGCTGGTGGATGGTTTTTGATAAACCACCACATAGCAATTTGGAGGTCCCATTTTATTTCCTTAAAAAATTGTATGCTGAGTTTGTGCTTGGTCACCATGTTGATTATTGGAGTATGAGGCCCAACATGGGCATAGGCAGAGGAGCTCCTCAGACTAGGCCATCTTCCCAGTGCCAAAAGGCCACTACCTTTGTCCCCCCCACTGATGTCACACCCCCTCCTCCAGTGCAACATCCTGATATCATTTATGAGGTTTCTGAACTGACTATTAGGGCCATTCATTTACTGAGTGATCAGTTGATCACACAGACTAGGTCAGTGTTGCCTCCTGTGGATGCTGCTGGCACATCGACATCTCGTCGGAGTTCACATGTATGCGAGCTCCATATGTGCATTATGTGCACGCATATGTGCCTCAGACTGCTTACTGATTCTAATATATATTAGTTTCATGATATTGATGAGGGAGATATAGGAGAGGCTGTTGCAGAGGCTGCAACACCTCATGGAGCATCTACATCTCATGAGAGTGCTCAGGAGGTGCACGTAGAGCCATTGACTCCTGTTGATATGGTAAGAGTAAACATTATAAATAAATTTGTCACATGACTTATTTAATTTAAAAATAATTTATTTATTTAGATTAGTTTTAATGATTGCATGCACTTATGTATATATATTTTTTCCATTTATGTTCAGTCAATGAAACAGGAGGAGGTGAGATAGGTGGATGATTCCACACTTTTGGCCATTTCATTTGGCCTTGATGACTATACGGTATATTATAAATTATGTACCCATTAGTTTTTTTTTATATCATTTGGTGTACATGCTTAAATCTCTATCAATTAGAGCAATAAAATTCATACATTTACTAATATATATTGTCATCTTATTGTGTTCTTGCAGGCTATAGCCGACATCAGTGGGGGGCGTGAGGGGGTTCCTTCATCAGGTGTTGACAAAGAAAAGGTAGTTAATTGTTTAAGATTAATTATGCTTGCATATGTATGCCACTTGTGTGTAGTAATAAATATTTTACTTGCACTTTATTGTATAGGGTGTGGCTATTGATGATGTCCCGACACCGGTTCAGTGGCGTAGGGTTACAGGCGTCTCGATTCAGAGTGATAGCCCGATTGTACGTAGAATTTTACATATTGTTATTTGTATTTTGTAACTAGGGTTGCTATGATGAAGTACATTGATATATAATTGACAATCTTTTTACTCTCATAGGTTACTCCGACTATGAGGGAGGTCCCACGAGAATCTTTTGTTTCTTTGTTGACCCAGCCCACTATTCCAAAGGAGGGATCACCAGATGTAAGTTTTAATTTTAGTTTAATCAATTTGTAATTTTATTATGCTATCATCCTATTTTGTAGATTTATTACTCTATGTTGCACCAGTCTACTAATCTCATTATTGCAAATATATATTTATAGGTCAGAGTTGGTATTGTTGGCATGGTCCCTTCACTACCCAGGACTTATGCTAGGACACCTGATCATGGTAGGTGATCGAGAGACCAGGTACAAATTTATTTGTATTTGGTTATAATTTTAATTAAATTAGTGTTTGAAAATTATGAATTATATATATATATATATGTGTGTGTGTGTGTGTGTGTGTACAAATCATATAAAGTAAGCAATCTAACTTTGGTTTGAACTCATTTTTTATGTAGGATCAATCAAAGCCCAACACTCCTTCAAAGAGGCTACATTTTGATGATCCGCCTACAGCATAGGATGTAGTTTTAGTTTTGTGGTCATTTAGAGATGACACTTGGCACATTTTGAGATGGCATATATGCCACATTATACACCTTAAAACATTGATTTTGTAGACATTTTGAAATGGCATGTGCCATATTTGTATATGGACATACTTTTGATACATTTGATACATATATAGAACATATTCATTTATATGTTATATTTGCGTCATCTTTTGTATATACATATTTATTATTCATGTTTATGGAATTGAATGGTGAAGTTATATCTTGACTATGATTATCATTATGATTTAAATTATATCTTGTTGAAGTTACATTTGTTTTTCTTTACTCTGGAATACCTTGTTCATGGAGCTTATTATGTTTGAGGTTTAACTTCTTGTTGGTGAACAAATTTGTCTTCGAAAGAAACACTTACAAAATGACCCTTACAGCCCAAACAAAAAGACCCAACCAACACCAACAGTTGGGTCACTTCACTATTGAGAAGCGTAAGCGCCCTTTGAATTATCCGGGTACAGCTCCCCGTGCAAGATTTACAATGAATCAACTAAACTATAAATGATAATGCTTTTAACCTAAAAGCAATAAAGGCTTACAAACATCTATTCGTAAACATGAGATAGACGCAAAGGAACTAATTTACTAAAAAGAAAAGGACAGTAAACGCTACAAATTTCATTTGCCTAAACAATGCATTACAAAAAGAAACTAAGAGAGAAAGACGAATGGTTCTTTCCAAATACATGAAAAACTATAGCATAAAGTCCACAGATGATCGTGCTGATGATTAGACGTAACAGATATGCATTCAAAAGAAACCAATATCATTCAAAGATGAATATCAATCAGAAAGTGAGCATCTAAAATCAAAGTTTTAATATGCTGACATATCCTTCTTTAAACACAACAAAACAACAAAGATTCTGATGTTCCTGTACATTAATCATTATCTGAAAATAAAATCCCTCTTTCCTTACATTACAATAAAAATCCTAATCTATCCCTCCCTTGGCACAAAGTCTCTTGGGTCAGGCAGAATCCGGAACCCCCAAAATCTCCTCTACGAGCCTTACTTATTTTCCCCTTTCAGTTAGTTTCTTTCCTGTTATAATAACTAATTCTTGAGGATGTGTCTATCCACATCTTCTTTCTCAAATACATTAAAGTATCCCTTTGTGAGTGCCTTAGTAATATTTTGTTATGAAAGTCCATATTACTTGGTGCTCTACATCTTTCAAAATGGATCTATTCCTATAGAATAGTGCCATCTGGATCTTATTGCAACACAAGTGTTAATGCCTCTATGTTTTGATTGGACACTTGGTGCTATAACTAGAGTGTGTCATTTCTGGCTCTCCACAAACATACCACTTCATGCAAGTGACACCAAGAAACATTTTTTCGAAGCCATCATACATATGTATTTTGGGATTCAATTGCAAGCACTTCCTCCTCAATTTTCCCACCCTGTGAACCTGAAGCCAACATCTCTGAATCATGACTGATGTCAACACAAAGAACTGCATTATCATGCGTCATGAAGGCATCATCAGCTTGGTATTGAAAATCACTCTTAAGTTTCCCACTGATATAGTCCCAGACCTCTATGATTCCAACAACCAAGCATGAAACAAGGTCTGTCCATCAAGGAAGATGTCGGGTCCTCCTTGACATTCGATGTTGGGGCATTCTCAGGAAATGATAATGTCTTAATATTGAAATTGTGTTATAGATTATCATGTTCTTGAATGCCAATACTGTCAATGTGCAAAACCAATTCTCATTGTCATCGACCAATCTAACTTGAAAAAGCTTTGGAAACTTCATTTTTGGATACCTTTTACTAGTTCTACTACTCCTATTTGCAATTCCATATGTCGTGCTCTGCTTGCGGGCATTCTGTTGAATAGTTTACATATATTGTCTATGCTTCCAAGTCACAATTTTTATGGGACTTGATAGTTAAAATTATAACTGACCCCAAGGATGATGGCATGTCCTTGGATAGACAGTGGCATTGATAGCCTCTCCAACCATTTCAGTCTACCTTCATAACCATACCAAATAGGACAATGTCTGCTCAGAAAAATTTCTACTTGATCAACGAGCCCCGGAAGATCGTTGCCCAATCGTGCTTAGTGCACCTTGGGGTCACTTGGGTCAAGCATGGTCGTGAGCATTTCGGTGACTCTATGGGAAGAATGGGGTTGTCATTGGCATTTACCTCACCAACCAGAGCTGATGGAGTAGACAGTTTGATGCCAGGTCAGACGGTTTAAAAGATATGCTGCTAAGCCACTTTCAACTGACCCTGACTGCAAGTTTTGACATCGACTGAGATCGCCTTGCCAAATGCAAACGAAGTCGAATCACCCAAAATTGAGAGAGGTTATTGTAGACCTCAAAAACATGATCCCATAGCACCTAACATTTTGTTGATAACTCTCATGAGGTCTGAGATACGAGCCCCAGAAGATCTCAGCCCAATCAAGCTTAGTGCACCTTGGGATCACTTGGGTCGAGCGTAGTCACGAGCGTTCTGGTGACTCTATGGGTAGAACGGGGTTGTCACTAGCGTTTACCCAGCCAACTAGAGTGAATGGAGCAGATGATTCGATGCCAGGTTAGATGGTTTGAAAGATACGCTACTGAGCCACTTTCAACTGACCCTAACTGCAAGTTTTGGCATCGACTGAGATTGCCTTGCCAAATGCAAATGAAGTCGAATCACCCAAAACTGAGAGAGGTTATTGTAGACCTCAAAAACATGATTGTGTAACACCTAATAGTTTTTTGATACCTCTCATGAGGTCCAAGATACGAGCCCCAAAAGATCGCTGCCCAATCGTGCTTAGGGCACCTTGGGGTCACTTGGGTCGAGTGTGGTCATGAGCGTTCCGATGACTCTATGGGTAGAATGGGGTTGTCATTAGTGTTTACCTAGCCAACCAGAGCCAATGGAGTAGACGGTTTGATGCCAGGTCAGACGGTTTGAAAGATACGCTACTGAGCCACTTTCAACTAACCCTCACTGCAAGTTTTGGCATCGACTGAGATCACCTTGCCAAATGCAAACGAAGTCGAATCGCCCAAAACTGAGAGAGGTTATTGTAGACCTTGAAAACATGATCTTGTAGCGCTTGACAGTTTGTCGATACCTCTCATGAGGTCCAAGATATGAGCCCCAGAAGATCACTGCCCAATCATGCTTAGTGCACCTTGGGGTCACTTGGGTCGAGCGTGGTCGCGAGTGTTCTGGTGACTCTGTGGGAAGAATAGGGTTGTCACTAGTGTTTACCTAGCCAACTAGAGCTGATGGAGTAGACGGTTTGATGCCAGGTCAGATGATTTGAAAGATACGCTGCTGAGCCACTTTCAACTGACCCTGACTGCAAGTTTTGGCATCTACTGAGATCGCCTTGCCAAATGCAAATGAAGTCGAATCACCCAAAACTGAGAGAGGTTATTGTAGACCTCGAAAACATGATCTTGTAGCACCTAATGGTTTGTCAATAGCTCTCATGAGGTCTAAGATACAAGTCTCAGAAGATCGCTACCCAATCATGCTAAGTGCACCTTGGGGTCACTTGGGTCAAGTGTGGTCGCGAGCATTCCGGTGACTCTGTGGGTAGAATGAGGTTTTCACTAGGATTTACTCAGCCAACCAGAGCCAATGGAGTAGATGATTCGATGCCAGGTTAGACGGTTTGAAAGATACAATGTTGAGCCACTTTCAACTGACCCTCACTGCAAGTTTTGGCATCGAATGAGATCGCCTTGCCAAATGCAAACGAAGTCGAATCGCCCAAAATAGAGAGAGGTTATTGTAGACCTCGAAAACATGATCCTATAACACCTAATAGTTTGTTGATACCTCTCACAAGGTCCAAGATATGAGCCCCAGAAGATCGCTGCCCAATCGTGCTAAGTGCACCTTCGGGTCACTTGGGTTCAGTGTGGTCGCGAGCATTCCGGTGACTCTGTGGGTAGAACAAGGTTTTCACTGGCATTTACTTGGCCAACCAGAGCCAATGGAGTAGATGATTCGATGCCAGGTCAGATGGTTTGAAAGATACGCTGCTGAGCCACTTTCAATTGACCCTGACTACAAGTTTTGGCATCGACTGAGATCGCCTTGCCAAATGCAAACGAAGTTGAATTGCCCAAAGTTAAGAGAGGTTATTATAGAGCTCAAAAACATGATTTTGTAGCACCTAATAGTTTGTTGATAGCTCTCACGAGGTCTGAGATATGAGCCCCAAAAGATCACGGCCCAATCGTGCTTAGTGCACCTTGGGGTCACTTGGGTCGAGCGTGGTCGCGAGTGTTTTGGTGAATCTATGGGTAGAACGGGGTTGTCACTGATGTTTACCCAGCCAACTAGAGTCGATGGAGCAGATGGTTCAATTCCAGGTCAGACGGTTTGAAAGATACGCTACTAAGCCACTTTCAACTGACCCTGACTGCAAGTTTTGGCATCGACTGAGATCGCCTTTCCAAATGCAAAGGAAGTCTAATCACCCAAAATTGAGAGAGGTTATTTTAGAACTCAAAAAAATGATCCCGTAGCACCTAACAGTTTGTCGATAGCTCTCACGAGGTCTGAGATACAAGTCCCAGAAGATCGCTGCCCAATCGTGCTTAGTGCACCTTGGGGTCACTTGGGTCGAGTGTGGTCGCGAGCGTGCTGGTGACTCTGTGGGCAGAATGGGGTTGTCATTGGTGTTTACCTGGCCAACTGGAGTCAATGGAGTAGATGGTTCGATGCCAAGTCAGACGGTTTGAAAGATATGCTGTTGAGCCACTTTTAACTGACCCTCACTGCAAGTTTTGGCATCGACTGAGATTGCCTTGCCAAATGCAAACGAAGTCGAATCACCCAAAACTAAGAGAGGTTACTGTAGACCTTGAAAACATGATCCTGTAACACCTAACAGTTTGTCAATACCTCTCATGAGGTCCAAGATACGAGCCCCAGAAGATCACTGCCCAATCGTGCTTAGTGCACCTTGGGGTCACTTGGGTCAAGCATGGTCGCGAGCATTCCGGTGACTCTGTGGGTAGAATGGGGTTGTCACTAGCATTTACCTAGACAACCGGAGCTGATGGAGTAGATGATTCGATGCCAAGTTAGACGGTTTGAAAGATATGCTGCTAAGCCACTTTCAACTGACCTTGACTGCAAGTTTTGGCATCAACTGAGATCGCCTTGCCAAATGCAAACGAAGTCAAATCGCCCAAAACTGAGAGAGGTTATTGTAGACCTCAAAAACATAATTTTGTAACACCTAACAGTTTGTTGATACCTCTCACGAGGTCCAAGATACGAGCCCCAGAAGATTGCTACCCAATCATGCTTAGTGCACCTTGGGGTCACTTGGGTCAAGCGTGGTCACAAGTGTTCCGGTGACTCTGTGGGTAGAATGGGGTTGTCACTAGCATTTACCCAGCCAACTAGAGCTGAAGGAGAAGATGATTTGATGCCAGGTTAGATAGTTTGAAAGATACGCTGCTAAGCCACTTTCAACTGACCCTCACTGCAAGTTTTGGCATCGACTGAGATCGCCTTGCCAAATGCAAATGAAGTCGAATCCCCCAAAGCTGAGAGAGGTTATTTTAGACCTCAAAAACATGATCCCGTAGTACCTAATAGTTTTTTGATATCTCTCACGAGGTCTGAGATACAAGCCTCAGAAGATCACTGTCCAATCATGCTTAGTGCACCTTGGGGTCACTTGGGTCGAGCGTGGTCGCGAGCGTTCCGGTGACTCTATGGGTAGAATAGGGTTGTCACTAGAATTTACCTGACCATCCAGAGTTGATGGAGTAGATGATTTGATGCCAGGTCAGACGGTTTGAAAGATACGCTGCTGAGCCACTTTCAACTGACCCTGACTGCAAGTTTTGGAATCGACTGAGATCGCCTTGCTAAATGTAAAGGAAGTCGAATAGCCCAAAATTGAGAGAGGTTATTGTAGACCTCAAAAACATGATCCTATAACACCTAATATTTTTTCAATAGCTCTCACGAGGTCCAAGATACGAGCCCCAGAAGATCACTACCCAATCGTGCTTAGTGCACCTTGGGGTCACTTGGGTCGAGTGTGGTCGCAAGCGTTCCAGTGACTCTGTGGGTAGAATGGGGTCGTCATTGGTGTTTAATCGGCCAACCAGAGCTGATGGAGTAGATGGTTCAATGCTAGGTTAGACGGTTTGAAAGATACACTGCTGAGCCACTTTCAACTGACCCTCACTGCAAGTTTTGGCATCGACTGAGATCGCCTTGCCAAATGCAAATGAAGTTGAATCACCCAAAACTGAGAGAGGTTATTGTAGACCTCAAAAACATAATCTTGTAACACCTAATAGTTTGTTGATACCTCTCAGAGGTCCAAGATACGAGCCCCAGAAGTTCGCTGCCCAATCATGCTTAGTGCACCTTGGGGTCACTTGGGTCGAGCGTGGTCGCGAGCGTTCCGGTGACTCTGTGGGAAGAATGGGGTTGTCACTGGTGTTTACCCTGCCAACTAGAGCCAATGGAGAAGATGATTTGATGCCAGGTCAGACGGTTTGAAAGATACGCTGCTGAGCCACTTTCAATTGACCCTGACTGCAAGTTTTGGCATCGACTGAGATCGCCTTGCCAAATGCAAATGAAGTTGAATCACCCAAAGCTGAGAGAAGTTATTGTAGACCTCAAAAACATGATCCTGTAACACTTGACAATTTGTCGATACCTCTCACGAGGTCCAAGATACGAGCCCTAGAAGATCGCGGCCCAATTGTGCTTAGTGCACCTTGGGGTCACTTGGGTCGAACGTGGTCGCGAGCATTCCGGTGACTCTGTGGGCAGAATGGGGTTGTCATTGGTGTTTACCCAACCAACCAGAGTTGATGGAGTAGACGGTTTGATGCCAAGTCAGATGGTTTCAAAGATACGTTGCTGAGCCACTTTCAACTGACCCTCACTACAAGTTTTGGCATCAACTGAGATCGCCTTGCCAAATGCAAATGAAGTCAAATCGCCCAAAACTAAGAGAGGTTATTGTAGACCTTGAAAACATGATCCTATAGCACCTAACAGTTTTTCAATACCTCTAACAAGGTCTGAGATACGAGCTACTTTCAACTGACTGTTAGTGGTATGTTTGAAATTTGAACTGTGAAATTAATCATGATTAAGCTTGTTAAATTTGAACTGTGGAGCTTATTATGTTTGAGGTTTAATTTTATAGATTTTTTGAAATGAAAACAAAATAATATCCTTAAAGCATTACAAACAACAATCAAACATGTAAGAATTCAAACCATGCAAATG
This sequence comes from Chamaecyparis obtusa, assembly GCA_027943335.1. NCBI lineage: Eukaryota > Viridiplantae > Streptophyta > Pinopsida > Cupressales > Cupressaceae > Chamaecyparis > Chamaecyparis obtusa. The sequence goes on from BSBK01001693.1 coordinate 1,528,387, forward strand.
ACATAAGTATATGACATGTAATATCTCTTCTTGGCACTATTGGCCACCCATACATGATTTTGGTCATAAGTCCTTATGAAGAGTTTAAGGACATTTAACTTTTAAATCAAATTGATTGTTACAAATTGCCATTATAGGCTTCAAAAGATCTCAATTAACCATTAAGGATCCTTTTTTCCTTCTATCTCTGATTGGATCCATGGTAACCGTAGGCGTCTTCATAGGTGCTCCTGCACAAGTTACATTCCACATACAAAACCAAGTTTATTGACTCAAAATACAATCTAAGAAAGGTCAAATTAATGTATTGAAATTAACCTTAACAAACTTAGAAAATAATGCACTAAATTAACTTATTACCTAGTCAAGTGTTCCTGAAGGGTCATCTCTTTGCTTCAGGGTCTCCAATAGTGCTTCATGATCAGTAATAGTAATAGTCCAAAGTTCTTTTGTCTTTGGTCTTCCATGATGCTTTGACAACTTGACATTTGTTGCTATAACAAGGTGTGAATACATTAGAATAGTTTTGTGCTTCTCATAGTCGTCAAATGCGGGAACTCCATTCTTTCTAATCATGTATGTTCGCAACCATGTTCCCACAACAACTGAACCAGTAGGATATGTGAACCCATCACCATCTATCATTGGTTGTACAAGCTTTTGTTTACCTTGTACACAATGTGCTAACCAATAATTTGACCTCTCATCATTCCCCTGTGGTGCAACCAATGCAAAAACATCTCCTGGCTTCAAAAGATCTGAAAGATGGTCATAGTCAACTGAAGTGTCCATGTCATCATTTCTTATAGAGAGTGTCAAAGATAAAGGATTCAGATACTGTGGAACCCATGTATCCACCCACTCACTTGACTCGCAATGATCCCAATCATACTGAAAACGCATGGGGCAAAAACAAGCCAACTCTCGTGTCCAAATGGTCCATGTACTACTATTGGAGCTTTGGAATGAATGCATTTTTGAAGAGTCTTTCACTGTTTGACAATCCAATCTATCTCCTATAGTTCCCTCCTCAACCAACCAAAAGAATCTATGCACTATAGAATGAAGAGTCCCCCCCTGTGATAATGCTAAAGTACACCAATCAACAATAGAATGAGCATCAAGAATTACAGCACCTGAAATCCTCAATTGCTCCTTAACTAGAGCTCTCTTCACACACGCACCTGCTCCATCATGCTCCCCTTTCCCATGCCCTGACTCAAAAAAACTCCAAATATGAGGTACACCTCTCTCCACATGCATTCTACACAACCAATAAAACATTCTGGCATTCTTAAATTGACCGGTGCAATTATCCGACCAAATGAGATGCCTATCCATAGCAATACCATTTTCCTGCAAGAAGTCAAAATAGTTCTGGAAATAATGTTGAACAAACTCATGAGAGTGAGACCTGTCGTTGCTCATATAAAAATGGTACTCTCTGATTATCTTTCTCTCATCTTTTGTGCTATCAGGGGAATGTCTATATGTGATGTGTACAAAAATAGAAACCTGAATCAAATTGTAATATTGAGCTTGAGTCTCATTTTGGGGCTGCAATGTATAGTTCTCCACAAAGTCTACAATGGATATAATAGTTCCAATGGGGAAAGTGTCCTTACATGTCCTGAATTGTTGATCCAACCATTGAGACTTGTGACTATGCCTTGCATACTTGTAAAAAATATTTGTCTTGAAATCTGAGATAAAATCAGCAACATTGTATTCATTTGCAACTAACTCACATCTAGAGCCTCCACCTCCACTCTTCAATGTATATTTCACTGTTTCATATACCTTTTTTTGGACGAGTGTCTTTCCAAAATTGTGTTCCAAACCCTCATGAAAACATGTTCTAAACTTGGACAAGCCACCACATTCTGAGCACTTGGCATTTTGTTAGGAATAAGGTGTCTCAACCTTGGATAATTCCTATTCTTATTATTTGTTTTGTAAATGTATTTTTTGCAAATAATGTAATTAAGTGTGAGTGTACATGTCTAGTTGGCATGTTGATGTGTCACTCCACTTGATGTGTCGGCATCTTGTGCGTAAGGAGATCATGACTGAAATGGTCATGACGGATTCCTATGACGCGTAAGAACTATTTAAGGAATGTGTTATGACAGGTGTAAGAGCATCTTATGACTTGGGCCTATTTGGGCACCCAAGAAGAAGTGATTGGTGTGTGTAAGAGAATATGCTAAAAATAGGTTGGTATGACAGATTCTCTTACACTTCTCTTGTGACTATTATTTTTGGCGGATTCTATGACAAGCTATCATAGTCTATTTTAGGAATGGACGCCTATTCTTGGGATTGCATGTAACAATTGTGTACATGTGGCTTTGTGCATGGGTCTTGGTGGTTGTGCCTATCTTTGGGTCTAGAGGAGTCTATATATATGATGCTGCTCCTATGGGAGAAATATAATAGAAGTTTAAGTCTTGTTGGCTTTGTCTCTCATTTCCTGAAAGAACTTGCATTGCAAGTGTATTGTAATCTTTGTGTTGAAGATAATACATTGTGCAGGTTTTGGAGTGCTGGGGTTTTTTACCGAAAGGTTTTCCCTAGGGTATATCATTGTGTCATTGTCTATTTTTCTATATGCATTGTATGTGGTTGCAATATCTTTTTTAAAGTAGTTAACGAATCTGAAATTGTAAGGATTTATAAGAATTTGGACAATACTCTCCTATAGAGATTAGCATAGGAAGCTGTTTCCGCACCTGAGTTTTCTTACAAGTGGTATCAGAGCTTGATCAACTTTTGATCCTAGTTGTTGGGTAGGGTTTTTTGAGCTAATATCAAGTTTGAGTGGGAGTTTTTTGCAGAGCATTCTGAATCTTATTTGCAGATTGAGATGGCAAGTTCATCATATGGAAGAATGGAGGTAGAGAAATTTAATGGCACTAATTTCGAGTTGTGGAAACTCAAGATGGAAGACATGTTGGAAGATCATGACCTATGGGAAGCAACTTCAAGTGCTACAAGACCAGCAACTATAGCTCAAGCAGATTGGGATATCAAAGACCGTAAAGCTAAGGGTCTCATAAGACTCTGTTTAACCGATGCAGTCCTTCTAAATGTTCTAGATGAGAAAACCGCAAATAGTTTGTGGGAAAGACTTGCTGCCATGTATCAGGCTAAATCTCTGGTGAACAAGTTGTTCCTGAGGAGGAATTTGTACTCTCTGTTAATGGAGGAAGGTGGATCCTTAATGGATCATTTAAATGCATTTAATCTGTTGGCTGGACAATTGACATCAACTGGTGTCAAGTTAGAGGAGGAGGATCGTTGCTACACACTTTTGTGTTCTTTACCAGATTCATGGGACCATCTTGTGATGGCTCTCGAAAGCACTTTAGTCACCTTCAAAATGGATGATGTGGTGTCTTCACTGCTATCAGAGGAGATGCGGAGAAAGGCTTCCATTTCGGAAAAAGAAGCCCTTGCTGTTTGTGGGAGATCCACTGAAAGAGGGAAGAAAAATGACAATAAGTCTGACAATAAGGGTAGATCCAAATCTCGTGGGAAGTCAAAGACTTCCAATAAGTCCAAGGCAAAATGTTGGAACTGTGATAAATCTGGGCACTTTCATAAAGACTGCAAAGAGCTGAAGAAGAAGAAGAAAGGTTCAGATTCAGCTTCAAAAAGATCTCAAGAAGATGGTGATGCATTCATTGCAGCTTTGGCAGCCCATGGATCTGATGATGTGTGGTTGGTTGACTCGGGTGCATCTTTTCACATGACCTCTCATCGAAATTGGTTCTCAAAATATGAAGAGTTCGATGGTGGGAAGGTGTACTTGGGTGATGATTCTCACCTAAAGATAGTAGGACGCGGAAGGGTCACTATCAAATTTCCTGATGGATGAGTAAAGGGAATCAACAGAGTTATGCACATTTCGGGTTTGGCACGAAACCTATTATCTATAAGTATGTTGAATGATCTAGGTATGCAAGTTGTTTTTTCGAAAGAAGGATGCAAGATGATAAGAGGATCGATAGTGCTTGCAAGGGGTACTAGGAGAGGTACCTTATTTCAGCTTGATGCATGTATTCCTCTATGTAATAGTTCTTCATCCTCACCATCTGAACAAGCAGTGAAGAAGTCTGTGGCTATTGGTTCCAATGGTAGTGCAAATACTTTGGAAGGTAAGCTTCCTGCAGAAAAGACAATGTTGTGGCATATGAGATTTGGCCACATTGGTGAAAAGGGTCTCAGAACCCTGAAAAATAAAAATCTCATTGAGGGATTAAATGATTGCAATCTTGAGTTTAACTTCTGTGAACACTGTGTCTATGGTAAAAAAAATCGTGTTCAGTTTTACTCTAGTTCTCACAAATCTTCTGATGTTTTGGATCTTATTCATTCTGATGTATTTGGTCCTATAAAAGTTCCTTCAATCTGCAAGTCTTTATTTTTTGTATCTTTCATAGATGATTACAGTAGAAGGACGTGGATTTATTTCCTTAAAAGTAAGACACAAGTCTTTAGTCGGTTCAAGGAATTTAAAGCTCTTGTAGAGAATCAGACTAGTAAGAAGATTAAGTGTGTGAGAACTGACAATGGTGGTGAGTTTTTCTCAGCAAAGTTTGAACAGTTCTGTAAAGAACAAGGTATCGAGAGGCATAAGACAACTCCTTATACCCCACAGAAAAATGGAGTTGCAGAGAGAATGAACAGGACACTGATGGAGAAGGCTAGGAGTATGCTTAGAGGAGTTGGTTTAGAACAAAGGTTTTGTGCCGAAGCTATGGCCACTGCTTGCTATCTGGTTAACAGATCTCCTACATTAGCCCTTGTTGGTAAGACACCCATGGAGGTGTGGTCTGGTAAGAAGCCTTCAATTAGACATCTTCATGTTTTTGGTTGTGAAGCTTATGCACATGTTCCAAAGGAGAAAAGATCTAAGTTGGAAAACAAAGCTGTTAAATGTATTTTCATCGGATACAGTGCTGGTGTGAAAGGATACAAGCTTTGGGATCCCATGACTAGTAAGGTGTTGTATAGTAGAAATGTTATTTTCAGAGAGCTAACATCTTCTCCTATTGTGCTACAACTAGATGAAAAAGAAAAAGAAAAAGATGTTGTTCAGTTGCCTCCTACCCCTGAGAAGACTGAACAGAGAGACCATGTTGGGTCTAATGATGAGGAGAGCTCTAGCACCTCTGATAGTCCAGAAGAAGAGGAAGAACAACCTCAACCATAGCCCTTGAGGAGATCCACGAGAGAAAGAAAGCAACCAGAAAGGTTTGGTTATTCTATGTTAGATTCTAGTTGTGCCTTTGCTTTGATTACTAACACTGATGAGCCTAGATCTGTGAAAGAGGCTTTGGGCATGGAAGATGCAGGTTCCTGGATTGAGGCTATGAATGATGAGATGGCTTCATTGGAGAAAAAAAAAACTTGGGACCTTGTACCTTTGCCTAAAGGGAGAAAATCTGTTGGCTGTTAATGGGTGTTCAAGAAGAAATTCTGTGCAGATGGCAGTGTTGAAAGGTACAAAGCTAGATTGGTTGCAAAGGGGTATTCACAAGTAGAGGGAATAGATTATGGTGAAATATTCTCTCCTGTTGCAAAGTTGACATCCATTAAATTTCTATTATCTCTTGTTGCATCATATGATTTAGAGATAGAACAGATGGATGTGAAGACAACTTTCCTTCATGGTGATTTGGAGGAAGAGATTTATATGTCACAGCCTGAGCACTACATTGTTAAAGGTAAAGAATCCTTAGTTTGCAGATTAAAGAAATCTCTATATGGTTTGAAGCAATCTCCTAGGATGTAGTACCTTAAGTTTGATGCCTTTGTGTTGTCAATTGGATTTGTAAGATCAAAATCAGATCATTGTATTTATTTCAGAGTTGAAAATGATCACCTTCTTATTGTTGCATTATATGTTGATGATATGTTGCTATTTGGCAAGGGTAAGGGTATGATTTTTGATTTTAAATCTCAGTTGTCAGCACAGTTTGAGATGAAAGATCTTGGGGAAGCTAGGTACATCTTGGGTATGGAAATCAGTAGAGATAGGTCTAACATAAAACTTTGGTTGAGTCAGAGTAAGTATGTGAAGTCTGTGTTGGATAGGTTCAGCATGGCAGATTGTAGACCACTATGTGTTCCTATTTCTGTGGGAACAAAGTTATCTGTAGATGATTGTCCAAAATCTCCTAGTGAGGTGGAGGACATGAGTAGAGTACCTTATGCTAGTGCAGTTGGCAGTCTTATGTATGCTATAGTTTTTACTAGACCAGACATTGCCCAAGCAATGGGAGTCCTGAGTTGATTTATGGCTAACCTTGGACAGGTACATTGGGATGCAGTTAAGCGAGTATTCAGATATTTGAGGGGTACATCAGATTACTCCATATGTTATCATGGTAACTCTTCTGGATCTCCACATTTAGTTTGTATTCATGGGTTTGTAGATTCAGATTGGGCAGGTGATATTGACAGTAGGAGATCCACCAGTGCTTATGTGTTCACTATATTTGGTGGTGCCATCAGTTGGATGAGTAAGCGACAACCTGTGGTTGGTTTGTCCACTACAGAAGCTGAGTACATGGCTGCTACTCATGCTTGTAAAGAAGCCATTTGGCTTAGAAGATTGTGTTCTGATGTTGGTGTTGATGCAGAACAGATTACTATTTGGTGTGACAGTCAGAGCGCTATTTGCCTTGCAAATAATCCAACTTTCCATGCCAGAACGAAGCACATTGATGTGCAGTTTCACTTTGTGAGAGATATGGTGGAAGATGGAAAGGTAACTTTGGAGAAGGTAGATACTATGAAGAATGTTGCAGATGCATTAACGAAACTAGTGGGCACTGAGAAGTTCAAATGGTGTTCAGAGTTTATGGACCTTTTGGCCTATAGCGGTTAAAGTTCCTGTTATGTTCCTGTTGCAAGGTGTTCGACAAGTGGGAGAATGTTAGGAATAAGGTTTCTCAACCTTGGATAATTCCTATTCTTATTATTTGTTTTGTAAATGTATTTTTTGCAAATAATGTAATTAAGTGTGAGTGTACATGTCTAGTTGGCATGTTGATGTGTCACTCCACTTGATGTGTCAGCATCTTGTGCGTAAGGAGATCATGACTGAAACAGTCATGACGGATTCCTATGACGCGTAAGAACTATTTAAGGAATGTGTTATGATAGGTGTAAGAGCATCTTATGACTTGGGCCTATTTGGGCACCCAAGAAGAAGTGGTTGGTGTGTGTAAGAGAATATGCTAAAAATAGGTTGGTATGACAGATTCTCTTACACTTCTCTTGTGACTGTTATTTTTGGCGGATTCTATGACAAGCTGTCATAGTCTATTTTAGGAATGGATGCCTATTCTTAGGATTGCATGTAACAATTGTGTACATGTGGCTTTGTGCATGGGTCTTGGTGGTTGTGCCTATCTTTGGGTCCAGAGGAGTCTGTATATATGATGTTGCTCCTATGGGAGAAATATAATAGAATTTTAAGTCTTGTTGGCTTTGTCTCTCATTTCCTGAAAGAACTTGCATTGCAAGTGTATTGTAATCTTTGTGTTGAAGATAATACATTGTGCAGGTTTTGGAGTGCTGGGGTTTTTTACCGAAAGGTTTTCCCCAGGGTATATCATTGTGTCATTCTCTATTTTTATGTATGCATTGTATGTGGTTGCAATATCTTTGTTAAAGTAGTTAACGAATCTGAAATTGTAAGGATTTATAAGAATTTGGACAATACTCTCCTATAGAGATTAGCGTAGGAAGTTGTTTCCGCACCTGAGTTTCCTTACACATTTAAGCAATCTTTTTTATAAAATAAACAACCATCATCTCTTTGACATAAAAATTGATCTACCAAGTCTCTTGATGATTTGGGAAGACCACTTGCACCACAATCCTCTAGCATTTCATTAGTATGCAAAGTAGAACGAATGGACCATAATAATTCATGATGCATTGAAAACTCAACATGATATTTGCAACATGTATTTCGAATCTTAAGGGCTACACAATAAAATGGCTTCACGGATTCAAAAGACCTTTGTGATATTTTCAATGTTGGATGTGTCTCACAAAATTTTTTATACAACATTGTTTGACTTACCTCCACATAATGTTTAGGATGTGGAGTGCGGTCTCGATTGCCAACTCTCAACTTCAAGACATCCTTCACATTTGGTGGCACTCTTGAGTTAGCATCCCAAAATTGTTGAATTTCATCCTTGACAACATCTGTTAGCTTCTTATCAAAATGTGGAAGTCTCCCACCATAAGCGCATGTATCAATTTGAAGGGGATCATCAAGTCCTTCTCTTCTTGCAAGTGCTCTACCCAAAGTTTTATGGTCTATATTGAAGTCAACACAAGTTTGTCTCATCAAATGAGCCTTTCTCAACTGATGACTTACTAAGGAGGTTGTAATAACCCTCCGAGCAACTCTCTTGTCTTTTTCTCTGCTAGTCTTCCCAATGCTATTGAGAGCATTGAAAAGATTCTTCACAACAATGGCATTTCTCTCCATTTTCTTGTTCACATGAATCTTCAATTTCACAAGCACGGGTCTCATCTTTTGCATCTTTAACAATTGCACAAAAATTTGACATTTCTAAACCAATGTCTTGTTTCGAAAAAATTGATCATAAAGTCTTGAAGCCCACAACCTAACGGTTCTATGTGACCTCTTTCCTTCCCAATTATTCATAATGTTCTCCTTAATTTCAATTAACCATTTAGGTGTCCTTGAAAGCCCCAAATTTGAAGATTGATTATCTTTATTGCAAGGGACTTCATTTCACATATAATTTGGAGATGTATAACATTCATGTGGTTCTTGTGCAACATTTTCGTTCCCAAAGTCTACATTTTCAATCACCATCTGTGCATTTTCAAATTGAACATCCTCTTCACTTACAACTACATTTACGGGGTCACCTTGATTAATGTTTAACATACCTTCTCTCCTTCTTCGGTGATTTTCCTTATCTTTTTCCCTATATGCCTGAATTTCATCATCTGTCAGCTTCCTCTTGCATTTAGCCTTTCGACGACTAGTGCTTCCCATGGTGAGACCACAAGTCGACAAAAATCAAACAATGGGCCCCAAATCACATTTTTTGTTTTGCAACGCGTGAAAAAAGTATAAAATCCCGTGATTGTCTGCTCTATGGGGACAGGGAATATTTTGGTCAAATATTGCCTGGGAAAAATCGGGTACATGAAAATATCGGGTACCCGATATTCTCCTGCCAATGAAAAACCGGTGGGAGAAAATGAAAACAATTGAACTTTTACATATATTTATGTATATAATATATCTATAAAAAAGAGGCATATGATATATATAATGTATATTATATATATTAATGTATTAAATATACTAATATATATAATATATTATATATATACTAATGTATAATATATACTAACATATATATATATATATATATATATATATATATATATATATATATATATATATATATATATATATATATATATATATATATATATACTAATGTATACTAATATATTATATATAATATTACAAATTAAGGAGAAACTCTTGCAGAAATATGGAAATTATAATCTTCCTCCTAGAGCATACATTAATGAAGTTCTTCGTGCCTTAGCAGAGGAAGCCAGCTGGATTGTTCAAGCTTACGGTACTACATACAGAAATGCAGTATGTATTTTTGGCCTAAATTTTTTTCTCATTTCTTTTAGGTCTTTAAAGGTCATCAACTAAATCTTTGTATTAAATGTGCCTTTTACAAGCATTGTAAACCCTAGCTACGCAGAAATGGAGGCTTTGAAGAATAGTTCACTGGAGGCAGAGAGAGACTCCCTAGGGGTCCATTGGAATGTTCAAGTGTGTCTTAAGTGGTCCTAGGATCCTAATACCACTTAAGACACACTTGAGCATTCTAATGTGTCAAAATGGGTTCTGGAGACTCCCTAGGGGTACTAGTAGACCTTATCACGCATTAGGACACCTAGAGAGTCCCCATGAACCCTTAAGACACATTGGAATACTCAAGTGTGTCTTAAGGGGTTGTAGGACCCCTTAGGACACACTTGAGCATTCTAATGCGTCAAAAGGAGTCATGGAGACTCCCTAGGGGTCATAGTATGCCTTATCATGCCTTAGGACCCTTAGAGAGTCCCCATGATCGCTTCAGACACATTGGAATGCTCAAGTGTGTCTTAAAGGGTCGTAGGACCCCTTAAGACACACTTGAGCGTTCTAATGTGTCAAAAGGGGTCATGGGGACTCCCTAGGGGTCCTAGTACACCTTATCTGACACATTAGAATGCTCAAGTGTGTCTTAAGGGGTATTAGGACCTCTTAAGACACACTTGAGAATTTGAATGTGTCAAAAGGGGTCATGGGGACTCCCTAGGTGTCCTTGTATGCTTTATCATGCTCTAGGATGCCTAGGGAGTCCCCATGACCCCTTTTGACGCATTAGAATGCTCAAGTGTGTCTTATGGGGTCCTAATACCCCTTAAGACACACTTGAGCATTCCAATGTGTCAAAAAGGGTCATGGGGACTCCTTAGAGGTCCTAGTACTCCTTATCACGCATTAGGACACCTAGGGAGTTCCCATGACCCCTTTTGACACATTGGAAAGCTCAAGTGTGTCTTAAGGGGTCGTAGGACCCCTTAAGACACATTGGAGCATTTCAATGTGTCAAAAGGGGTCCTCGAGACTCCCTAGAGTTCTTAGTATGCCCTATCACATGTTACAATCCTAGGGAGTCCCGATGACCCCTTTTGACACATTGGAATGCTCAAGTGTGTCTTAAGGGGTCCTACGACCCCTTAAGACACACTTGACCATTCCACTGTGTCGAAAGGGGTCATGGTGACTCCCTGGGTGTCCTAATGTGCATTAGGACACCTAGGGAGTCCCCATGACCCCTTTTGACGCATTGGAATGCTCAAGTGTGTCTTAAGGGGTCTTTTTGACGCATTGGAATGCTCAAGTGTGTCTTAAGGGGTCCTAACACCCCTTAAGACACACTTAAGCATTCCAATGCGTCAAAAGGGGTCATGGGGACTCCCTAGGGGTCCTAGCACGCCTTATCATGTATTAGGACACGTAGGGAGTTCCCATCACCCCTTTTGACACATTAGAATGCTCAAGTGTGTCTTAAAGGGTCCTAGTACACCTTATCTGACATTGAGACTCTCTAGGGTAGGACCCCTTAAGACACACTGGAGCGTTCCAATGTGTCAAAAGGGGTCATCGAGACTCTCTAGGGGTCATAACACATGATAAGGCATACTACAACCCCTAGGGAGTCTCGATGACCCCTCTTGACACATTGGAATGCTCAAGTGTGTCTTAAGGGGTCGTAGGACCCCTTAAGACACACTTGAGAATTCCAATGTGTCAAAAGGGGTCATGGGGACTCCCTAGGGGTCTTAGTATGCCTTATCATGTATTAGGACATGTAGGGAGTTCCCATGACCCCTTTTGACACATTAGAATGCTCAAATGTGTCTTAAGGGGTCATGAAGAATCTCTAGGGGTCCTAAAGTGTGATAAGGTGTACTAGCACCCCTAGGGAGTCCCCATGACCCCTTTTGACACATTAGATTGCTCAAGTGTGTCTTAAGGGGTCCTCTGACCTCTTAAGACACACTTGAAAATTCCAATGTGTCTTAAGGGGTCATGGGGACTCTATAGAGCTCCTAACGCATGATAAGGCTTACTAGGACCTCTAGGGAGTCCCCATGACCCCTTTTGACACATTGGAATGCTCAAGTGTGTCTTAAGGTGTCCTATGACCCCTTAAGACACACTTGAGCATTCCAATGTGTCTTAAGGGGTCATGGGGACTCTTTAGGGGTCCTAACGTGTGATAAGGTGTACTAGGACCCCTAGGGAGTCCCCATGACCCCTTAAGACACATTGAAATGCTCAAGTGTGTCTTAAGGGGTCGTACGACCCCTTAAGACACACTTGAGCATTCTAATGTGTCTTAAGGGTTCATGGAGACTCTCTAGGGGTCCTAACGTGTGATAAGGTGTATTAGGACCCCTTAAGACATACTTGAGCATTCCAATGTATCTTAAGGGGTCCTGTGACATGTCCTAATGCATTCTAAAGGGTCATCATTTCGTCAAAGTTTCATTTGAAACCCTAATGACCCCTTAACGGGCCTGCCGACCCCGATTCGACATGTGGTGTCCTGAGACCACCCCATGGACCCCTTTCGAGTTCTACTAAGTAAAAGTCATCCAAATTTGGTACATAGGTCCTCTGACATGTCTTATTGCATTTCAAAGGGTCCTCATTCCATCAAAGTTGCATTTGGAACCCTAATGACCCCTTAACAGGCCTATCGATCCTGATTCGACATGTGGTGTCCCGAGAGCACCCCATGGACCCCTTTTGACTTCTACTAGGCAAAAGTCTTGAAAATTTGGTACATAGGTCCTCTGACATGTCCTAATGGGTTCCAAAGGGTCACCATTCTATGGAAGTTTCATTTGGAACCCTAATGACTCCTTAACAGGCCTACCGACCCCGATTCGACAAGTAGTGTCCCGAGAGCACCCCATGGACCCCTTTTGAGTTCTACTAGGCAAAAGTCATCCAAATTTGGTACGTAGGTCTTCTAACATGTCCTAATGCATTAAAAAGCATCCCCATTCCACCAAAGTTGCATTTGGAACCTTAATAACCCCTTAACAGGCCTACCGACCCTGATTTGACATGTGGTTTCCCGAGAGCACCCCATGGACCCCTTTCGAGTTCTACTAGGAAAAAGTCATCTAAATCATGGAATTAGGTCCTTTGAAATTTCCTAATGTGTTCCAAAGGGTCACCATTCCATCAAAGTTTCATTTCAAATGCTATTAACCCCTTAACAGGCCTACCGGCCCCGTTTCGACATGTAGTCTCCCGAGAGCACCCCATTAACCCCTTTTGAGTTCTACTAGGAAAAAGTCATCCAAATTTGGTAAATAGGTCCTATGACATGTTCTAATGTGTTACAATTAGTCACTATTCCATTGAAGTTGCATTTCAAACCCTATTGACCCCTTAATAGGCCTAACGACCCTATTTCGACATGTGGTCTCCCGAGAGCACCCCATGGACCCCTTACGAGATCTAGTAGGAAAAAGTCATCCAAATTTGGTACATAGGTCCTATGACATATCCTAATGTGTTCCAAAAGGTCACTATTCCATCGAAGTTTCATTTGGATGACACCATAACAGGCCTACCGACCCCGATTCGACATGTGGTCTCCCGAGAGCACCCCATGGACCCCTTTCGAGTTCTACTAGGGAAACATCATCCAAATTTGGTACGTAGGTCCTTTGACATGTCATAATGCATTCCAAAGGGTCACTTTTACATCAAAGTTTCATTTGGAACCCTAATGACCCCTTAACAGGCCTACCGACCCCGATTCGACATGAGGTCTCCCGAGAGCACCCCATGGACCCCTTTCGAGTTATACTAGGAAAAGTTAGTCCAAATTTGGTACATAGGTCCTATGACATGTTGTAATGCATTTCAAATGGTCAACATTCCATCAAAGTTTCATTTGGAACCCTAATGACCCTTTAATAGGCCTACTGACCCCGTTTTGACATGTGGTCTCCCGACAGCACCCCATAGACCACTTTCGAGTTATACTTGGAAAAAGCCATCCAAATTTGGTACATAGATCCTCTAACATGTCCTAATGCATTCCAAAGGGTCACCATTCCATCGAAGTTGCATTTCAAACCCTAATGACCCCTTAATAGGCCTACCGACCCCGATTTGACATGAGGTCTTCCGAGAGCACCCCATGGACCCCTTTCAAGTTCTACTAGGGAAAAGTCATCCAAATTTTGTACATAGGTCGTATGATATGTCCTAATGTGTTCCAAAAGCTCACAGTTCCATCGAAGTTGCATTTGGAACCCTAATGACCCCATAACAAGCCTACCAACCCTGATTCGACATGAGGTCTCTCGAGAGCACCCCGTGGACCCCTTTTGAGTTCTACTACGAAAAAGTCATCCAAATTTGGTATGTAGGTCCTATGACATGTACTAATACATTCCAAAGGGTCACTATTCCATCAAAGTTGCATTTCAAACCCTAATGACCCCTTAACAGGCCAATCCACCCCGATTCAACATGTGGTCACCCGAGAGCACCCCATGGACCCCTTTCGAGTTCTACTAAGCCAAAGTCATCCAAATTTGGTACGTAGTTCCTATGACATGTTCTAATACATTCCAAAGGGTCACTATTCCATCAAAGTTGCATTTGTAACCCCAATGATCCCTTAACAAGCCTACCGACCCCGATTCGACATGAGGTCTCCCGAGAGCAACCCATGGACCCCTTTTGAGTTATTTTGAGAAAAAGTCATATGAATCATGGAATTAGGTCCTCCTACATGTCCTAATGCATTCCAAAGGGTCACCATTCCATCGAAGTTTCATTTCAAACCCTAATGCCCCCTTAACAGAACTACCAACCCCGATTCAACATGAGGTCTCCTGAGAGCACCCCATGGACCCCTTTCGAGTTCTAATAGGAAAAAGTCATCTAAATTTGGTACGTAGGTCCTATGACATGTCCTAATGCATTCCAAAGGGTCACAATTCCATCAAAGTTTTATTTGGAACCCTAAGGATCCCTTAATAGGCCTACCGACCCCATTTCGACATGTGGTCTCCCGAGAGCACACCATGGACCCCTTTTGAGTTTTACTAGGAAAAAGTCATCCAAATTTGGCACATAGGTCCTATGACATATCCTAATTTGTTCCAAAGGGTGACCATTCCATCAAAGTTTCATTTGGAACCCTAATGACCTCTTAACAGGCAGGTACTGACCGCGATTCGACATGTGGTCTCCCGAGAGCACCCCATGGACACCTTTCAAGTTCTACTAGGCAAAAGCTATCCAAATTTGGTACGTAGGTCATCTGATATGTCCTAATGCATTCCAAAGGATCACCGTTCATCAAAAGTTTCATTTGGAACCCTGATGACCCCTTAAGTCACCTATCGACCCCGAATCGCACAATGGTCTCCCAAGAGCACCCCATGGACCCTTTTCAAGTTTGACTAATCAAAATTCATCTAAATTGTGGAGTTAGGTCCTCTGACATGTCCTAATGCGTTCCAAATGGTCACCGTGCATCAAAGGTTGTCTCACGAGCCCTAATGACCCCTTAAGACACCTAGCGACACTGATTGGACATGTGGTCTCCTGAGAGCACCCCATGGACCCTTTTCGAGTTGGATTAGGAAAAAGTCATTAAAATTTGGTACATTGATACTCGAACATGCCCTATTGCCTTCCAAATGGTCACTGTACATTCGAAGTTGCCTCACAAACCCTAATTACCCCTTAAGACGTCTAGCGACCCTGATTCGACCTGTTGTCTCATGAGAGGATCTGTTATAACTTAAATTAAATATTAAAATAATATATAAAATATTTGAAAAAATACAATATTTAATAGACTAAATATATAATATATATATTATAAGATATATTAGACATTACATTTAATATATATTATCAAATATACAATATATTAATGTCCTATTCATTTTATATATTATATATATTAGACATTATATTATATTATATTATATACACAACAATATTTAATATATAATTTATAATATATAAATATATATATTATGTAACATTTATATTATAATATAAAAATATTGCATTTAATATAAATCTGAACAGACTATATACTTAGGCCATTTAAATTGATATTATCGAATATATAATATAAATAAATAATATATAATATATATACTATATAATATAAAATATAAAACATAAAATATAAAACCTAAATATAAAATATATAAATTATTCATTGTCAGGGTGAAAGAAAAAAACATCAAAATTAAAGGGAAATAAAAAAAGAGTGGGAGGGGGAAACTTTTCAAATTTGAAATTAAAGCAAAAATGGGTAATAGCTTTGGAAATCAAAGCTCCATGGTCAATGCTGAAGGTGTGCAAAAAATGTGTTTTTTCTCTATTTTTTGTATGTCAATACTTCGACCATTAGGTTGACGACCTTTTTTTCACTTGATTTCGATAAAATGAAAAGGGTTTCTTCAGATGATTGTCAGATTTCCATCGATATAAGTGCTGTCAGATTTTGAATTTGAATTCGTTAAGTATTTATTAGTTATTTTCTAGTTCACTTCGTCTAAAGTCGTGATTGACATACTGATGAAAAAATAGCTATAACTTTCAAACCGTATAACATTTTTGAAATCTGAAAGATGCGTCACATTCTATGCTTCATCTAGTATAAGAAAAAATTAAAAAAAATTGAATTATGATAAGTTTTCAATGAGTTAAGGTGGTCAGACATGAGAGTTTTTAAATTCTAAAAGCGCTATAGCAAAAAAATCATAATTAATTATCTATTTGGAATAAAAATACCAAAAAATATGCGTCACATCCGTGCATGGGTCAACTACTTATATATAGAATATTATAAAAAAATATTATCATTTTCTTTTGATTAGGGTGGTCAGACATACACGTACTTCTTATTTTTTTGTTGAAATGTTTGTAGTGCTGCATTGCAATCTATACTTTTTACCAATCATATTAATTTTTTTTCAGAAAAGGCTTAGTATTTTAGAAACTACATTCAATTTCCTACAAATTATATTCTTACAACTTTTTGATATTAGGTTGATAACTAGTTCATTTTTTCACGCCAAATTGACTAATCCTGATTGTCTGATTTTTCATTGCCACTTAAGGGCATAGTTTGGCCCCTCATGATCCTGCACATACCCGGGGACTCTCTAGGTGCCCTAATGCATGATAAGGTGTACTAGTACCCCTAGGGAGTCCCCATAACCCCTTTGGACACATTAGAATGCTCAAGTGTGTCTTAAGTGGTATTAGGATCCCTTAAGACACACTTGAGCATTCTAATGTGTCAAAAGGGGTCATGGGGACTACCTAGGGGTCCTAGTATGCCTTATCATGCATTAGAACACCTAGGGTGTTCCCATGATCCCTTTTGACACAATGGAACGC
The DNA here is from genome assembly GCA_027943335.1 of Chamaecyparis obtusa. Lineage (NCBI taxonomy): Eukaryota > Viridiplantae > Streptophyta > Pinopsida > Cupressales > Cupressaceae > Chamaecyparis > Chamaecyparis obtusa. Next base: position 1,545,446 of record BSBK01001693.1, read on the forward strand.
TCAATTGTGTCTTAAGGGGTCCTAAGACCTCTTAAGACACACTACAGCATTGCAATGTGTCAAAAGGGTTCATGGGGACTCTCTATGGATTCTAACGTGTGATAAGGCATACTAGGACCCCTAGGGAGTCCCAATGACCCCTTTTGACACATTGGAATGCTCAAGTGTGTCTTAAGGGGTCGTAGGACCCTTTAAGACACACTTGAGCATTCCAATGTGTCAAAACGGGTCATTGGGACTCCCTAGGGGTCCGAGTCAAAAGGGGTCATGAGGACTCTCTAGGGGTCATGGGGACTCCCTAGGGGTCCTAGTATGCCTTATCACGCGTTAAGATCCATAGGGAGTCCCCATGACCCCTTTATGACAAATTGGAACACTCAAGTGTGTCTTAAGGGGTCCTACGACCCTTTAAGACACACTTGAGCATTCCAATGTGTCAAAAGGGGTCATGAGGACTCTCTAGGGGTCCTAACACATGATATGACATACTAGGACCCCTAGGGAGTCCCAATGACCCCTTTTGACACATTGGAATGCTCAAGTTTGTCTTAAGGGGTCGTAGGACCCTTTAAGACACACTTGAGCATTCCAATGTGTCAAAAGGGGTCATGAGGACTCTCTAGGGGTCCTAACACGTGATAAGGCATACTAGGACCCCTAGGGAGTCCCAATGACCCCTTTTGACACATTGGAACGCTCAAGTGTGTCTTAAGGGGTCGTAGGACCCCTTAAGACACACTTGAGTGTTCCAATGTGTCATAAGGGGTCATGGGGACTCCCTATGGATCTTAACGCGTGATAAGGCATACTAGGACCCCTAGGGAGTATCCATGACCCCTTTTGACACATTAGAGTGCTCAAGTGTGTCTTAAGGGGTCGTAGGACCCCTTAAGACACACTTGAGCACTCTAATGTGTCAAAAGGGGTCATGGGGACTCCCTAGGGGTCCTAATGCGTGATAAGACATAATAGAACCCCTAGGGAGTCCCAATGACCCTTTTTGACACATTGGAATGTTCAAGTGTGTTTGAAGGGGTCCTAAGACCTCTTAAGACACATTTGAGCGTTCCAATGTGTCATAAGGAGTCATGGGGACTCCCTAGGGGTCCTAACGTGTGATATCTCAATCCCAATCCCTAGGGGTAATAATGTGCCCGCAATCCCTGCCATATTTCAGAGTACTGATGAGAAGCAATGGCGAAAGTCTGAGACAGAGGTGGTGCCAGCATTGAAGCGATAAGACATTCTTCATAATATCGCGGGGGTGGGGGGCACCATTGTAATGACAAGGCTTTCCTCATAATGTCGTGTTGCCACTGATCTCTTCTTTAAATTTATTAATGCAGTCAGTTCTACGACACGTGCATCATTTCTAGTACAACTGCTCATTTTACCAAACCCTTCCCCGCTCTCCATAATCTTTGACCGATTCAAAGATCCATCCGGTTGTTCTTGTTTAACCTCCCAATGACTCTGTTCAGCTACCGGATTATCAATAGGCGTGGTACAATTGTCTGGCATGACTAGAATCTATTTCGAGAACCTTTACAATTTAGCATTTCGGTTGAAAAAGTAGGGAAAGATACCATTTCATAGCCACAAGTGGTGGAAACAGAATGATTCTCTTGCCCTCTGCTTCTATAATCCACCTCTAGTGAACTATTCTTCAAAGCCTCCATTTCTGCATAGCTAGGGTTTTTGGCACCTGTAAAAGGCACTACTATGCCACTGTAGGGACTCATGCTCATGCTCTGAATCATATTAAATAATATTTAAAATGTAAAATGTATATTATATAATATTTAATATATAATATTATATATAATATATAATCTAATATATAGTTTTTAATATTAATATATATTAAATAATATTAAATATAACATTTAATATATAATTCATATTATATAATATTTAATATATAACTAATCTATAACAATTAATATATAATTGATATTATATAATATTTAATATATAACTAATAACTATCAAATATATAACTATCAATTATATAACTATAATTGATAAAGTGGAACCAAATTTCGAAATTAGAAATTAGAGAAAGTGGAGGCAAAGCAAAAATTTGAAATTTTGCCGCCAGATTCGGGTACCCGAAAATATCGGGTACCCGATTAGGCTCGGTATTGGTCTGTGCACCAAACCTACTTGGTCAACTCTTCAAGTGTCACAAAAATATGTTTTTCTTCTGTTTCTCTCAGTTCCAGACTTCGACCATGTAGCTGACGACTTGTTTTCACCCGAATTTGATAAAATGAAAAGAGTATCTTAAGGAGATTATCAGCTTTCTATCGATATAATTGCTGTCAAATTTTGAATTCGTTAAGTAATTATTAGTTATTTTCTAATCGAGCTACCTCTAAAGTGCTGATTTAGATACTGATTGAAAAATGACTATATCTTTCAAACGGTATAACATTTTTGAAATCCGAAAGATGCATCACATTCTATGCTTCATCTAGTATAAGAAAAAATTTAAAAAAATTGAATTATGATAAGTTTTCAATGAGTTAAGGTGGTCAGACACGAGAGTTTTTAAATTCTGAAAGCGCTGTAGGAAAAAAATCATAATTAATTATCTGTTTGGAATAAAAATACCAAAAAATATGCGTCACATCTGGGCATGAGTCAGCTACTTATATATAGAATATTATAAAAAAATATTATCATTTGCTTTTGATTAGGGTGGTCAGACATACACGTACTTCTTATTTTTTTGTTGAAATGTTTGTAGTGCTACATTGCAATCTATACTTTTTACCAATCATATTAATTTTTTTTTAGAAAAGGCTTAGTAGTTTAGAAACTACATTCAATTTCCTACAAATTATATTCTTACAACTTTTTGATATTAGGTTGATAACTACTTCATTTTTTCAAGCCAAGTTGACTAATCCTAATTGTCTGATTTTTCATTGCCACTTAAGGGCATAGTTTGGCCCCTCATGATCCTACACATACCCAAAAATAAAAATAAAATATTCCATCGAAGATCAGGTTGACGTAATTTATGGGCTGCATTTCCATCCCCGTAAGTATTATAGAATGAATCAGCTTTATCCTTTGAGTAAGCATACTTTGCTCATACCCTTCTCTCACCACGCTCTGCTCTATTTTAACCATGTTAAAAGATGATAAGAAGCATTTGGGAAAAGAATATCCTTTCTACTCTCATATATTTCAGAATAGTTCAATTGTCAACTTCACTCATATGTACTTTTTTATTGTCTTATGTTCATTACTGTTCAATCAACTACTCAAATATGATACTAAGTAGTTTTCCCAGAAGAAAGCGTAGATATTGGAAATCAAATAATCAAGGAAATCAAGAACATTTCAGGTAATGGAAATAAATCAAAACAATAATTGTCACTGGGTTTGTATACTGTAATCCAAAAGTTGTGCAACTACAAGGAAGAGAGTGTGATTACAAGTTGACAATTGTGAACACTTCTAACTCTAAAAGATAAGATGTGTCATTAATTCCAGATTGAGGAAGGCATGAAGATTTTGACCTCAAGAGCTGACAACAACAATGGAAAGGTTCAACTGGATTAGTGAAACAAAAAAAAAACTTCACCCCTTTCAAGGCAATATGCAAAAAATAAAAACCAAAGAGAACACAATTTGGTCATGCCCTCCGTGCTTTAGTAACACTAAGAAGATCGAGACTTTGATAAGGAAGGGGATATTTACAACATGCCTATTAGTAAGCTTTTCATACATTATGTTTTTCTGAATTCCTTCAAGGCAAATCTAATAACTTTACTGATGTTGTGTGTTTAGAGGATACCTAGTATGCCTCATGTATGTTAACATGATAAGGAAAATCCATTCAATGAAGATCTTGGAAAACCCTAGAAATAAAAGAGGAAGAGCGAGAGATAGAAAGTGGCATCGTACATCAATGAACATAGGGCATCAAACATGAATTAGTGAACATAGGGCATCAAAGTGGCATCAAACACTTGCAGGGCCACAGTGAATCAGTGAACATAGGGCATCAAAGTGGCATCAAACACCCGCAGGGCGACACTGTGGAAATATGAAGCACGAAGCACGAAATTTGAAAGATTCACCTAAAAACCCAACTTGTTCGAAACTACACAAAAACCCTTTTTGACTACACTACGATTTCATGATATCAACAAAACATTCGTAGATATATCTCTCTGTTTGAACCCACCGGTAAGATTCGAAACATATAAAAGCAATGTAAGCAAGAGATGAAACGTATAAAAGCAATGTAAGCACCCATACTTGTTGCAGGAGATGAAAACCTGCAAGAACGGGAACCCTTCAAAAACCTTGCAGACCTGAGGCGGACGACGTGGAAACGAAAATAAAAATGCGGGAATAGAAAACATAGAAACGAAAATGCAAACGCAAACCCCAAAACTGAATCCAAGAAGACCATGAACCCGACGGCAAAATTAAATGGGGTTAACAATTGCCCAAAACCAGATTATAATTTTGAATTCCACCTATTGGGTGGGAAGATGGTGCCACCCATTTTGGTGGTATATTCAAGTTTTGGTGGTATAACCGGATTTTCAAAATTAGCATTCCAAACAGCGGATTCAGGTCAAAACCTGATTATCCACTTCCAATTCTAGTCATCTTCCCACAAACAAACGGGACCTAAGTGATATTAGACATCATTATGTATCCCAAATTTATGAAGCCTGAACATGCGGATTAGTTAGTTCTATTGATGTACTTACCAGAACATTAATGATACTGTCTCTTTAAGGGAGACCCGTGCTCTATATTTGACTATGTTCAGTTTCAATTTTGAAAATCTCAAATTGTGTTGTGTAAATGAGTAATCGGTGTTTTTGATAGATAGAATTTTTGAACTATTCAGGAAATTCTTCTATTTTACATGGCAAAGGACAAGTTTTCCCTGTTATGCAAACTTTTTTGAAATACAGTAATGGAGAGATTTACTGCTTTTGAATTTTTTTTATAGTAGAGGAGCATTTTATTTTTCCTTATTGTAATAGGCAACATAATATATATTTGGGAAGGAAAATAATTTATTTTACTGTGGAATTTAGTATAATCGAGTTGGGGAATTTGTTTAGTTTGGTAATAAACAATGATGTGGAATCGATGAGATTGTGTGATTTACGACAGAGCTTTTTTTGTCAGTGAAACTATTTAGATTTTTTTTTTCTTAGAGGATAAGTTTTCGGACTTGGAATTAATTTGTGATTGGACAATGGACACCTCTAAATGTGGTTCATTTGTTGATCAAATAATGGTGGTCATTTTTGTTAAAGAAAGTTAAACCCACGATTCACAGCAAGCCTCCTGACAGGTCCTTAGGTGTTCCATTTTGTATTTCTATCAGAATGCTTATGCAGTTGGAATTCACCAAATATTTAGTGTTTAATTTGTTAAGGTCTTTTGGAATTTAGAAATATAGTAATAAAGAAGATTCACTTTGAATTCACAATTTTTTTCAAGTTTCGATTTGATATTTTTTTATTAATTTTACATGTTGAATAAATTCTTACAATGTACGTGGCTTAATCAAAGCCTTCCATGGTTGGTTTGAGAAAATTTCCCACATCCTCCTTTCTCATGTTCCATCCATGCCACGAATCAAAATATGATCCCTTTAAGCATAAAGTGTAAACTAGTATTTCTAGAATTCTTTATTAGGTTTAGCTTAATCAATCTATCAGACTACTCGATCCAAACCTCTGCTTCTTGTTGCTTTTGACACAAATTTGGGAATAGATACCACACCTTAAACTACGATTGAGGTTTTTGCACTTCATTAGTCCCTGCCTATCTATTGACAGAGACTAATGTTTTCACCGAGATGTGCAATGAATTGACTGCTTCAGAATCGTGTACCGTGTTTTTTCCTGTGATCTGTAGGAATTCCATTATATAAAATGATTTTCTGTTGCATTGTTCTATTTTTTGATTGACTGGTGTTATTCTGGTGGTTTTTTGACTTTTTTTTTACAAATTCAGAACAAACTGTTCTGGCAATGAAACTGCAGGTGGCATTCTTAAAACAGCTCAGGTGCCTTGTGTTAGGATATGGAGCCCAACAGTCACATGACCGTTCAATTTTTCCATCTCTTCGTAGTTGAAGAGATTTCAATAAATGAATGTGTACAATCATGTATTGTATTGTGTAATTGTATATTGATTAATATGAGATAGTTCCCTGCTTGAGAGTGGATGTAGGCAATTGTCGAACCACTATAAATTCGTGTTCTTGTTATGTTCTTTATTTTTTGGTTTTAGTTTTATTTCTTTGCTTGTTTAAAATCTACAATTGATATCAGAACCAAGGTGAGGCTAGAGTAGAGATGGAAGAAGGTGAAGATTTCATCATCAACGAATTTTTTGGAAATTTGGGCTCGGTAGAGAATGAGGTTGTGCCTACAAAGAGCGAAAAATCTGCCATGTGCACTAGTGGGATGGCTATGAAAATAAACCTGAAGCTGAATCAGGAGATTTAAAAGCTCTTAAATTTGAGCTTAATGCAATTCTTGAGTGCACGGGTGATGCGCAACATAAGAAAGTCATCATGGAAGAACTGCAAAAGAGGGCAAGGGTAGACAAGACTAGCAAGTCTGTAAAGGCCCTACTGTTGGCCTATTATAAAATGGCTTCTCTTATTTTTGGTCTCAACCTCAATGATCCAAATAATTTTGCTTCCAGAGTTTTTAGGATGCTACAGCTAGATTACTCTGCAGAGCATACGAAGTTCCTGATAGAAGAAGATGAAAGGGTAGATGAGAAGTTTGTTGTGAAAGAAGATAAAGGGACAACTGATGAGGGGGCAGAAGACGTGACTGACATGATGGAAGACATGGTTGAGAGAAAAGGCTTATTTATTGGCCAAGAAGAGGGTCAAAAAAAATCCAAGTTATTTCTCGGTCTGTAGAAGAGAAGTAGAAGAGAAAGGCTATGACTGAGGAGAAAAGAACAAAGCCTGCAGATTACTTTGTGATTGCTAAAGTGGATTTGTTTATTCACCAATCTTCCCCTACCTACAATCTTCCCAAAGTCAAGTGAGAGTGTAGAGGACGGGTGCTCTAGATTTGGAGTTTCATGCAATAAGATAGAGGGAGACGTGACCCCAAAATTGGGGATTTTAAATAGTAGTAACAAGGACTTTGAAATGTTAAGAGTGAAGGTCATTGAGCCTGATACTCAAGGCAATGGGCCTTCTTAGTCGATAGAGGTTAGCAGTAGCAAGCAACGACAGTCTAGAGATGAGAGTATGGTCCGAAAGTGGTTGTTGTTGGGTGTTTAGTGCGTGACTGCCACTGCATAAGCAAAGATGCTCCCTCTTCTCTATTGCATGGAAATTTCAGTGTGCTAGATGTCTCCAATAGTTTTGGTGGCTGTTTCAATTCCACAACCTATGGTATGAATATGAAACATTCATCCAACGTAGTTTTTATCATTTACAACAGTGGGTTTGATTTGCAAAGAATTGTGGTAAATTGTGGCAACGAATTTCACACCCATGGTGAATTAAGAGATACTCACGGGTTTAGGTAGGGAGGTAGGAATCAGTATTTGCAGGATTCAATTCCAACACAAGCACAATTCAAGGAAGGGGATTGAAATCTGCAATCAAGTAACAGGGAGGAGGCAGGTAGAATCCAACATTCTTAGCATAGTTTGTAAATTTTAAAGCGAGCAGAGAAACAGAATTGAAAACAGAAAAATAAGAACAAAAGAGAGACAATTTTATAGCGGTTCGGCAATTGCCTACATCCACTCTCAAGTAGGGAATTAGTCTATTATTAAGCACTCGTACAATTCAATACAGTGCATGACTGCACACATTCATTTATACATTTACATACAGCCTTCAAGCAAAGAGTCATGAGAAGCCGAACAGGCATGTGACTGTTGGGCTTCACATTCCCAACAATCTCCCACTTGAAGCCCAACTGACACAACCATGCTCTGCAACATTCCCTGCATCTTCAATTCTTTACACAGCAGTCAGGCCCATTGAAGATTTCAATTTCGTGAAACTTTGTTCACAAACACTTCGAATCAATCTTCTCCAAAATAAATCAGAACTAAAAACACTTAGCAACATAACATCTTCAACCTCAAAACTGAAAACAATCTCCTCATTCTGCATGAAGTATGTGCCATAATCACCAATTAATGGATCAGATGAGATCCCCAAATCAATGTGCTCCTTATGCAGAGCCTCCATGTAAAATGTCACCCCTCCATCTTCCTCGGCTGCCACAATACTGCAGTTCCCATTGACATTACACGGTTTCTCACCACCGCCATTATACTTGGCAACCTCAAAAAACATAGGCCCATCGCTTGGCCCAATTCTTTCGATAGCTTTACCTTCAATTCCAGTTGCTCCATCTCGTATGGATTCTTCAGTTTCACATTTTTCCTCAATTCCTAACTCAGTAAGAATTATATTGAGCTCAACCAATTCCATCTTTAGCTCTTCGTTTCTTCTCTTTTTAGAAAACTCCCACTCTTTCACAACTTTCTCATTTTCCTTCTTCATACAAGAAATTCGCTCTCTAAGCATCAAAACCTCCCTTTTAAGGGTCATAATTTCTTTGTTAAGGCAATCCTCTCAATTCTTAGCCTCTTTGTTCTCTTCCATCTCTTTGCCAATTGCAGCCACAACTGCATCAAGAGTCGAGAAGGAAACAAACCTAGCTTCCTCCTCTGAATCCTTCTCTTTTGTCCATCCATCCCACCAATGGACACAACGTCTTGGCACCATCTCCGCTCAATACTTCACCATAGCTCTAATACCAATTGTAAATTTTAAAGCAAGCAGAGAAACAGAATTGAAAACAGAAAAATAAGAACAAAAGAGAGACACAATTTTATAGTGGTTCGGCAATTTCCTACATCCACTCTCAAGCAGGGAATTAGTCTATTATTAAGCACCCGTACAATTCAATACAGTGCATGACTGCACACATTCATTTATACATTTACATACAGCCTTCAAGCAAAGAGTCATGAGAAGCCGAACAGGGATGTGACTGTTGGGCTTCACATTCCCCGCATAGTCAAAGAAGCTTGGACGATATAGGGGACAAAATTGTTCCTCAAGACTTTGAGCACACTGGAAACCACGATGGTAAGGGGCATCATTTAATCTTAATGGTGGTATTCATCTCGATCCTATTCATTCTAGCGAACGCAATGCTAATGTGCATCAATCTTTGTCTGTGGTTCTTGCAGCAAATGACTATTTTGGGGAAGAGCCAAATAGAGATAGTAGCTTAGCTGCACAATTTTATGCCAAAGGAGAGAGTAAACTAATGTTGGATATCCTTCAACAAGGACCTACAACCCAGGAAAGAGGTTCAGTAAAGGAGGCAATGGATGAAACTACTGAATTTTCTCTTGAGAAGGAAATTGTTTTTGACATTTCAAAAGGGCAACAGGGATTTGTTGATCGAGTTCTAGCCACAGAGCTTTTAACACCATTACAAGAACCTGGAAATTCTTATATTAAAATATATGCTTAGTAATCAAAGTTTTGGATTGGAGATAGCCCATGTGTGCAAAAAAATATAATAGATGTGGATTTCATTGCAAGACGGCCCAAGGTTGAGGCTCTTGATCTCATGTCCATGCTTTTATCAGTTCTAGTAGATATTTTCAGTTCTAGTAGATATTTTTGATTGCGATTTGATTTGGAGAAGACTCATTCGAAGTGTGTTGGAAGAAAGTCTGGCAAAGTTGAGATCTTTTGAGGGTCTCATTGTTCTCTTAGATTCGAAAAAGGAAGCAGGGGATGCCACACTGCATGGCTATGCCATTTGGACTTCATGGGGGAGATTGTTCGGATATGAAGCCCAATGGTCACATGACTATTCATTTTCTTCCATCTCTTCGTATTCGAAGAGATTTCTATAAATGACTGGGTGCAGTCATGTATTGTATTGTGTAATTAGATATTAATTAATACGAGATAGTTTCCTGCTTGAAAGTGGATGTAGGCAATTGCTAAACCACTATAAATTTGTGTTATTGTTATCTTCTTTATTTTTCAGTTTTAGTTTTATTTCTCTACTTGTTTAAAATCTACACCTTATCTGTACTTCCACATTTTGCCATATTTTGACAAAACAACCCATGCACCTTGTCTATGCTATGACATTTTGGATACATGTCAAGCAAGGAGATTGAAATGAAAAGAAAAAAGAAATCTTAACAATTGCATATTTTCGTTCATCGGGGATCTGCATTTTTTTTTCCTAGCTTATCAAAACCTCGGTGTTGACTTATGGTTATTTGAGTATGTCTCCTCTATATGCTCACAAGAGCACTTTTGCAGAAGATATTTAGTACTCACAGTCCAATGAAGAGATTTTTGGTGTTTTTCTCTTTGCCTTTTGGACCCTGGCATTGGTCCCATTTCTCAAGTATTTCTTTGTAGTTCTGAGAGCTGGTGGCAATGCCAAATGTACCATCTTAGATGCCTAACATTGATTAACTTTAAATTTAATTATTCATGCTCAAAATAAATTTCATTCTGCAAATCAGATCGCATGCTTCTTTTGAATGGCAGAAACCTATAACCTTTTTCAGTGATATGTCAAGAATATTAATTTTCACTCTATCGATGGCTCTCCTGGGCACTTGCATTGTAATTGGAGGTGGCGTTCTAACCCAATCAATATGTTTAAGTGCTTTTATAGACTGCCGAATGTGTTCTTTTGTGACGCCAGGCTTTTTGCATTGAATTTGTGAGTTTCAATGATAACTAATATGAGTCAAGTGAGGTTTTAATACATCCATGTTCTATCATCTCCCGAATCAACAATTAGATCATAATTTTCATCAGTAAGATCAACTTTTTGATCAATATTTACATGCACATAATCTCTTAATCTACATCAAAATAGTCGCCATGAAGAGAACCTACAACATTCTCTGTCATTTGATGTCCACTATCCTTCATCTACATTGATTGAACTGAAAAGTGTTGCATGTTGAATTACAAGAATGATTTTGATTCTTAAAATATAAAGCCCTAGTTATATGTTTCACATGGTTTTGAAGATAAGGCTCTGTCATGAAAGCTATGATTGTTTTCCTACAACAGGTCACTATTGTGAGCTTTTCACATCAACCTCCCATTGCAAATGGAGACCTCTTTTTGTTTTGGCTGTGATAGGAGTTAGTTTAGGAGTAGATTGGCAACAATTTGAGAGTCTAAGCCTTAAGCTAGTTGGGATGTTCAAGTCGTGAAGAGTAAACGGCGAGATCAAGTTTTGTAATGATCAAGGTGAACAATAGGCAATTCATGAAATATATGCAAAGTGGCAAATCAGTTGAAGCCCGAGAGGGTTTGATAATTTCAAATTCGGATTTAATTTGGATCAAGTGCAATCAAAGAAGAATGAATTTTCAATTGATATGAAGGGCTGAGCAAAGTTTGGATTCAAGATGATAAAGGGAGAAAACCATGGGATTGGAATTCAAGACAATAAAATGGGAAACACGAAGTCTGATGATATATGACGATTGGGAGTTGAATTTGTGAATCGGATTGGCAAAAACTAAGCTTGAGTGAGGCAAGTATCAAAATGTTACGCAATGAGGACACTTCTAATCCACGAGGAGTTTCAATTTGAACAAAGAAATCCAAGTATCTCACCCAATAAGGCATGGATCTCCGAAAATCTTGTATTTTTGGCCCAATAGAGCCTTGAATTCCGAAATTACTCAAGGTACTCTGCCCCATCCTCTTGCGAATTTCGAAAGTGATTACATGTTTTTGCCCCATCCCAGGGGAATTTCTGATTTGCAACATACATCCACATGAGATTTTCGAAAGTCCTAAAGGATCTTGCCCCATCAGCATGTAAACTCCGAAAATCCTTCAGTGATGTCGCCCCAACTCCTTGTCATTTCCGAAAGTCACTTCATGACTTTGCCCAATCCTCTTGCAATTTCCACAAGAATCATGCATTTTGGCCAATCAATGGGAGATTTCCGCTCCAACAAGACGATCCTGCCCAATCAAGCTAGAATTTCCGAAGACGCCCCATAATACAAAGATATCCGAAATCGTCTTTGGGCTTGAAAATTTCGGTGGAGATGTATAAGAAGCCAGCCTTAGAGGAGTTGGAATCATTAAATTTGGGAGTGAAAATATTCATTTAATAGGAAATTGAATATGGATGAGGATCATTTTACTAATTTCCATTAAATGTCAAGGACTACAGATTTAATCCAAGAGTGTAAAGACTAAGGTTCTCTCAATAAGTCACATAAGTAAAGAGTGAAAAGCTCGGAAAAGAACAGAAAAGTCAAAGTCGTTACATCACTAAGACTAATCAACTGAAAATCCCATTCCATTCAATAAGATAATTACAATGATTCAACCAAAATTGTTGAATGATAAGGTAATGACTAAGTCTTAAAAAACAACATAAAAAGTCAACTATACTATCGAACATTCAAGATTATCCATAAACATTGATAAAAGTATCCAAATACAATAAGAATGCCAACTAACTTATCAAGAATTGATACATCATAAAAGTACTTTATACATGATGTATATACATCAAAAATAAGACCATGAAGGTCGAAAAGAATCATGATACCAAAATGCCATCAAACAATGTCCATATGCATATCCCTATCTCCTAATCCATCGAACATTGGTCCATTTGAAAATCTCGAGACGAGAGTCACATGGCTTAGGTGCTTTTTTCACCCAGCCACGGGGTGGTTAGCTCCTTTGGGGCTCATCCTGAAATGAAAAGCCTACGGACCTTGTCCAAGAAATGGTGTAGGAGCACCCATGGGTTGCTTAGGACAATTCATCAAGTTTTTGTTTTGTGTGTGACTTATGTCAAATTTTTGTTGTGTTTAGCTTAAGGTCATGTTGAGCATAGATTGAGTGCAATAGGGTTCTATTGGGTTGAGTCTTAGGACCTCTTGGAAGAGGCAATCATGGGCTAGAATGTTGTAAAGCCTCTTGATTAGCACAAGAGAGGTGACGATGTCAGCATGATGTCAGTCAGGGTTTAGTATAGGTTAGAACCATGATTTGACCATGGTTAAGGTTTAAGGTGAGGTTAGATATGAGTGAGAACTCATTTTCTAAAAGTTGTAAAAAAGTTGCTAAAAAGACGTAAAACTTGCATTGCAACTTTTACAACTTTCAAATGTTACTCGGACAACATTGACAAAAGGTCCTAAAATGATGACAGAGTGACCTAAGGGATATAACCTAAGACCCTACCGGCCTATTTAAGACCAAGGTTGACCTAATTCCATGACGCAACCAAGGGGTGATGGATTCAATTAAGGACAGTCCAAACCTTGCAGCTTCAAAATTACACAGCGGAATACTCAACAACAAGATGTTTCAAAACATATTTTCATTAATAGGCCCAGTTGTAAGGCCTTTCGGGTTAGGGCTAATTACAATAATAAGTAATTCTGCAAGATCCAACAGATCCAATACAATCTCAGCTAGTTTAGTTCTGAAAACTATCAACAACTGATCGAAACCCTAAGGCATATCTAAACTTGAGCTCGCAAGCCTCCAAGCAATCTCCTTGTCTCCAAGTGTGCAAACCACTAGCTCTGCATTACAAACTATCAAATAACTATCTGATATGCAAGATCATGCAAGATCTTTTTCACATCACCAACTCTAGCTTCGCACATCCAATCTGATGATCGTGATGATCTCTGATGCTCCCTAAATAACTACCCAAACACCCCTTAAATACTAATCATCAGCCACAAGTCGGCTGGATGAAACCATTAACTCTTCCTAACAATTATTAAATGCAATACAAGTCGGCTTATAAATTACCTTACAAATATTTAATTTAGCATGTCGGCCTATAACAACAACTACCAACAATAAATGCACCAAGTTGGCCCAACAAATCACACAGAACTCCAGTCGGTAAACTAGAACTACCAAGCAACAGTGAAATAACCAAGCATCGTGAAGCACCAGTGTCGACCGAGCACCACAGGCATCACCGAGTAACACTTTCATCAAGTGCCAGAGGTTACTGAGTTCCTTTAGTGACTGAGCTTCCTTCAATAACCAAGACCGTCGGTTAAGGCTGCAACCGAGTAACACCGACCAAATAACAAACACCCATGCAGTTTCACCGAGGACACTGAATGCCCTTGTCTTACCCAAGAATGCCCTTGCATCAGACACCCCAGGTTCGAAAACATGTTCATATGTGAGAAGAACGTCTTCCAGGATTCAGCACATAAATCCCAAATTGGTTCTTCACATACAAGTCCTCCACCTTCCCACTTTGCATACTCTTCCACTTTAGTTTTCTCTGTCTCTTCAAGTCTTTCCTTGACAACACGCAGGTCTGTTCTCCAAACTGACCATTCATTTTCTCTGGGTTTGCCAACTCAACTTGGCTACTGATACTCAAGCTTCTCCTTCCAAGCGTTGTATCCATCAAAGGCATTAGGGAAAACTTCCTGTCATCCTTCTCAACAGTAAACACATTCTTCACACAATCATACATAGCTCTGCAATCAAATTGCCAAGGTCGATCGAGCAATATATGACAACTATTCATCTCCATAATGTCACACAACACAAGATCCTTATACTAGCCAATCTGAACATCAATGAAGCATTGTTCCCTTACTTCCAAAGCATGATCATCTTGTAACCAACCAATCCTATAAGGATGTGGATGTTTCATTCTATTCAAACCAAGTTTCTGAACCATGTCCTCAGCAACAAGGTTATCAGTACTACCACTATCAACAATAACATCAAAAAGTTTACATCCAGACTTGCATCAAGTCCTGAACAAGTTACTCCTCTGACAAGGTTCCTCCTTTGTACCGAGCAATGTTTGCCGAAGCAGCAAGTTCTCTAATTCAAGTTCATTCTGAATGTTCTCATTCACCACAGCAGTTCATTGGTCACCAACCTTCTTCTGTGTACACTCAAAAGAACGGTGTCCTTCCTCTCCACAGTTATAGCAAGTACCTTTAAAGATAACTCTACCTATCTTCTTCTTCGATTCCACAGGTTTCGGATCATCTTCTTCATCAGTTGGTTTATCCTTCACCGAGTGATCAACTTTCTCCTTCCCTCGGGAGTTACCATGTTGTTTCCTCTTCAAATTATCTTCTGCCTTCAGAGCATACTGATAAGCATCTTCAACAGAATCAATCTTCAGCATACCAAGCTCATCCTAAATATTGAATCTCAGACCATTCACATACCGAGCTACCTTTTCCTTACCAAGTTCTTTGTGTCCAGACTGAATAGTAAGTTTGTAGAACTCCTCGGTATAATCTTCAATAGACAAATCCTTCTGCTTCAGATTTTGCAACTTCTTAAACAAGTCAAGCTCATAGTCAACCAGTATGAACTTAGCATTCAACTTAGCCACCATCAACCTCCACTGATTGATCTTCATTTCACCTTTGTCTTCTCTATCTCTTTGTAGTTCTTTCCACCAAAGAGAAGCATTTCCTTTCAACTTTGTCTATGCCAATCTCACCTGAAGAGGATCTTCAATTTCTTCCAGCTCAAAGAAATCTTCAAGTTCACCGATCCAGTCAATCAAATTCTTAGGTTTCAAGGTTCCAGAGAAATTAGAGACTTCCATTCGGTAACTACTACTTAACCAAGCTTCAGATCTATGTAACCGAGTAGTTCTGTCTTCACCAAATATGTCCCTCCAGTCATCACCACTAGATCCATCAAGTTCAAAGTCTTCAGTAGCTTCTTCATAGCCATCTTCAATACCAACATTTCAAGATACACTAGTAACAACTCTCATGATCTCAGCAACCATGTCATTCTTTATCAATTCCATCCCAGATTTGAAATCAAATTTCACCTTCTCTGTAATCCTAGATTCCACAGTATCACAAAGATTTGCAATTACTCTAGGGTCCAATCTTCTCGGAGGCATCCTTAAAGATATGCAAAAACCCTCTACAACAAACCCTCACTGACCACCTTGTGACAATCTCCAAGTTATTTGCAAGTCAGATCGAAACCTGCAACCTTGCAAAACAACTAGGGCAAGATTCGACAAGTTCAGTGCCACAGATCTACAACTAAGATCATGCGATCACTTCACCAACAAGATCAATTTTGCAGGATCAGCCCTCACAAGATCAATCTTTGCTCCAACAAGATCAACTCTGCTCTGATACCACCTGACACAGTCAAGGGATGGTGGATCCAATTAAGGACAGTGCAAACCTTGCAACTTCAAAATTACACAGTGGAATACTCAACAACAAGATGTTTCAAAACATATTTTCATTAACAGGCCTGACTGTAAGGCCTTTCGGGTTAAGGCCAATTACAATCAGAAGTAATTCTGCATGATCCAACAGATCCAATACAATCTTAGCTAGTTCAGTTCTGAAAACTATCAACAACTAATGGAAACCCTAAAGTAGATCTAAACTTGAGCTCGCAAGCCTCCAAGCAATCTCCTTGTCTCCAAGTGTGCAAACCACTAGCTCTGCTATTACAAACTATTAGATAACTATCTAATCTACAAGATCATACAAGATCTTTTCCACAACATCACCAACTCTAGCTTTGCACATCCAATCTGATGATCATGATGATCTCAGATGCTCCCTACAACTATCCAAACACCCCTTAAATACTAATCATCAGCCACAAGTCAGCTGGATGAAACCATTAACTCTTCCTAAAAATTATTAAATGCAATACAAGCTGGCTTATAAATTGCCTTACAAACATTTAATTCAACACATCAGCCTATAACAACAGCTACCAACAATAAATGCACCAAGTCAGACCAACAAATCACACTGAACTCCAGTTGGTAAACTAGAACTACCGAGCAACAGTGAAATAAACAAGCATGCCAAGCATCGCCGAGCACCAGTGTCGACTGAGCACCATAGGCATAGCTGAGTAACACTTTCACCAAGCGCTAGAGGTTACCGAGTTCCTTCAGCGACCGAGCTTCCTTCAATAACCGAGACCGTCGGTTAAGGCTACAACTAAGTAACACCATCCAAATAACAAACACCCATGCAGTTTCACCGAGGACACAGAATGCCCTTGCCTTACCCAAGAATGCCCCTTCATCATTCCAAGGTTGGATAGCTATTTTATGGATAAGGGTTACTGAAACCAAGATTTCACATTGTTTTGTGTGTAATTTGGAGAGAAGTTCATACAATAGATTAGTTAATGACTTGATTTCTGCACTGTAGCACATGCATGGATTAGATTAGGAGTTTTTAGTGTTGTGTGAGCCATTAGCTTGGCATTTTAAATATTTTCTTTTATACTTTGTAAATATTTTATGTTTGTCATTGTCACTAGTTTTATCCAAGCAGTTTGTAAAGATGGAAGTCTAACTCACTACCCCACCATCCATTTTGTACGACCTATTGGGGACAGTGAGTAGACATGATGTACATATTGTTTGTAGGAGCTTGGGCCCTCAAATGCAAAGGAAATAATTTTAAGGTCTTGCCCTAGGCGAGCCAGTGGTGAGCCCAGCTAGGAAAGACCAAGTTGCAGAGAAGATAACTTGCAGAGGTGGATAGGTAGAAGCCCAATTCCTTTTGGAGATTGAAGATAGGAGTCCTACCAAGAATAGGTCAAGAAGAGGGGGTGGTGCCAATTCAGGAGAAGGTCTATTGCATTCTAAATCATGCAAGAGTCATGAAAGACCATAAAACCTTGAAATTCACTCATTTTGAGTTATGAGATATTGATGTAATCAAAGGTTACAAGTTTAAAGTCCTTATTGGTTTATAGTAGTGAATGAATTGTAATGTTTCTATCTTAGTTGAACATATATCTCTATGGACATATTTATCAGTTGAACTTGACATCCCATTATGCTACGAGCTTAAAAAATGCAGTCAAGAATCTTCTTCATGTTGATTGGGCCTTCAGAGGTAGTAGTGATCCCATGGATGCCACTATTGAAGAGTAAAATATAATAGGGTCAAATCTGGAGGTTAGCAACATCAGAGGATGGAGGAACTTCCATCATCTCAAGTTAACTTCTCGCTTTGAGATGGTGTTCTACATGAGGAGCATTTTTGGCATTTTTAGTTTTGAATTTTGATTTCCTTTGTTTCTGACAAATTTGAAAGATCACATGTCTTGTGAAGACTCATTTTGAAGACAGGTTTGAGACTTGGCATTGCACTCAATATAGATTTTTGTCCAGCATGCTTTAGAGTATATGATTGAGAATTATAGCCTTTTGCGGTCATTAGAAAATGATAGAGATATGTTACATCTCTTAGGGATCATTGTTGAAATATTCAAGACTCTGTGATTTAAGAGTTTGAAGATACACCTTTCTGAGGGTCATGAGACAGCTTGATGGAGCATGGCTTGGTTTTAGATTTGCATCTTCAAGAGAATATCTTCTCAAAATATATATTCATATTATGTAATCAACATCTTTTGTTATGTAAGTCTTAAAGGGGGGTCCCCTAGGGCAAGGCATCTTTGATGGTTTTAGGATCAATGTAGTAAGGGGGCTAATGTTGGCATTACTGCCTAATCATATCAGATTGTTTGGTATAACAGTTATTCTATAACTATAGTAGCCATCCTCAAATAGACTACAAATAATATTATATATATCCTCCTTGATGTTATTGAATATTAATTATTGAATTTTATGTGCTTCATCATTTATCTCTGACACCTTAGACCCAATCATTTTCAATCAAATTTTAGGTTGATCAAAGTGTATCCACTCTTCTTAATGTAATCAATGTGAATCCTAGGTTTAATTCCTAGTCTACATGCGTAAACTAGTAAACACTAATTTCCATACATTATAGCAAGTAAGAAAGTTAGACGTAGTGTGATGAAGGAGCATCAGTAGTGTAAGGGTCATCCTACATCACCCAAAATATTATTTGTCGCTAGTTTCCATTTGATGTTATTGTATTTCTAGATACCCATTTGGGAAAAATAGGGATTCCAAATCTCAGAATCCCACTTCTACATTTTTACGTCAGCTTGCTATTTTTAGGGAGTTTCTATATTTTAGGGAAAACATACTATTTTGTAGGTGGGTTTGAATTGTAAATTAGATGAGGACATGAATGCAAGGGAAGCTTGTAAATGGAATATTAATTATTTTGGTGAAAGAATCAGGTCAAGATCATTCATTGTTTGAAAGTTATTATAGTTTGAAGTTTCTAAAAACCTAATGAAAAATCTCTAGAGTCGGGTTTGAGGTACTAAATGGTCCTATATGGCCTCAAAAATGGGGTTACAAGCTTTTCTTGTCTATAGATTTGTAGAGAGCACAAAAATATTTCCAATAATGTAAGTAATTTATCAATTGGATCCCGGATCAAAAGTTATGCCTCCCAGAAGTTGGACCACTTTTTGGGAGCTACCCTATTTTTTAACCTAATACAAATTTGAATTTCAAATCCTCTATTTTTGTGCCTAGCCACCAAATTTCAAAATGTAATTTTAATTTGGCTCCAAAACTAATAATAGGTTATTTAAGACACATCTTTAAGGTGGGAAGGCAATTTTTGAGAGGGGTAATGGGAAAAGGGAATTTCTCCATAAACATAAAGTGTTGTAGCCTATGTGGCATGTAGTTTTTATTTCTTATTATAATGTTCATGTAATAAGAATCTTGATTCAAATAATATAAACTTTCTTTCATGTTGTGTTATTTTGTTCTCCTGAGTTCTACCCTCATCATAGTGGGATTAGTGAGTTGAGAAGTAACCTTAGGGGTTAAATTTATTTTCAAGAGGGAGACATTGGCAACACTAAGGATTTGTAAAAACTTATTTTTACCATGGTGACCACCAAGGGGTTCCAAAATGGTCAACACATGTAGGGAGTTAGAATTGATGGGGGAGTCCACCGCAAAAATGTGTTTGGGTGGGAAAAGGGCTAAATGGAATTAGAAGAGATGAAAGATGAGACATTGGCAGAGTGAAATGGGCTTCTTGTCTAGGTTTATGGCCAATTCCATAGCATCCTTAATGGAGGTTTCAAGTGAGAGTACCATAAAGAATGAAAAAATAATCAAGGTATAATGAAAAAAATGCTTAAGCAATAGGAGGTGGTAGTAATAATAAACCTTAAATCTTCCCTCCAAAGTGAAGAATTTCATAATCATAAGATGTTTTTGTTTCCATGGATTCAACAACTCCTCATGATCAAACCTATGATGCAAATTTTGACAAGTTTTTCATTCTCTTTGAAGAAGAGAGATAGATTATTATTGTTATTGATCCTACTTTGCATTTCCATTTTTTGCCTTGAGTGGATAGACCATTGCTTTTGCACTGACATCCTCATTAACACTAAAATGAAATCTCACCAATTGTAACTCTTATATCTTCTTATGAAGTTTCAAACTAAATAGAAAGGATTTTATTGAATCTATTAATGAATTCAATATACTACGAGACCTCACCCTCATAATAAATGAACTAAACAATTTGGCACCCTTAAACTCATAGTGGATGCTAGGCTCAATACTTACTCTATCACTTCCCGTGTTCATAACCATAGTAGTACACAATAATTTAGTATTTTTCTAGCTTATTAAAATCCAACAAGAAAATAGAAACAAAGGAAAAGTCCAAAAAAATATTAAGAGGATGGAATGCATGTCATAGTAATAATTATATTACTAGGCACCATCCACATCAATGGTAGAATGTGCCCTCTAAATTCGATGGTATAAAAAATGATTAGGTAAGAAAAAAATTGGTTTAAGCATCACAATCAAATATAGATACCCAAAAGAACCTCACCATTGCATGTGCAAGGTGGCACCAAGGGAAGACTAAAGAGTCATAGGAAAAAACCACCATGATGAACCTAGCTATGAGATAGAATGAATATCATGTATTTTAAAAGATGATCAAATACAAACCAAAAATCATGTTTTATCATGAAAATTCATGATGTTAGGATGAAGGGATCCCCAACCTCCAATCTATATCAAAATACAATTTAAAATACTTACAAAATATTAAAAAACCAACACCAGTGATGGTTTTTTAGTTTCCAATATTGGTTGGCTAGATGAAGGCATTGTCAAATTCTAAGACAAGGAGCAAGATGAGGGCATTAAGACTTCTAGTCCACACTATAGGTCTAAATATGAAACCTATATATATATATATATATATATATATATATATATATATATATATATATATATATATATATATATATATATATATATATATATATATATATATATATATATATATATATATATATATATATATATATATATATATATATATATATATATATATATATATATATATATATATATATATATATATATATATATATATATATATATATATATATATATATATATATATATATATATATATATATATATAAGGGAAGTGATTAAAATCTATGCAAAATGATATTGAAATTTTTTGAAAAATAAAAATAAAAATCTACAAAACAAACTATTTTTTCATCCATTATTTTGTGGCTTAACAAGAATGAAATACAGATCATGAAGATCAACTCTGGAAAATTTTGTAAAAGATATGATGTGCCATCTTGCAGTGAGTTTAACTGTATCCATATATAAAAAGTAGCTGAATTGAGAGACCTTACTCCCTTTCAACTCTATTGTTCTTCACTGGTTACGAGTCGATATTTTGCCTTGTACCTCTTTCACAAAACAAATGAACTTGGAAAAAAGAAAGCCTAGAGGATGAAGTTTGAAGAATTGGGTCAAGGTTTCAAAGTTAGGTTTCTTGCTTAATCGTCACCTAGTGTAGACATAAATGCTAAGGAGAAAGCATGAATTATAAAGTCTTACAAAGTTGGTAACTTTAAAGGCTAAAAGGATATGTAGCAACAAAGGGGTTCATGGTTATAAGTTATTCTTTTCACCAATTTGATTGAAACTAACAAGGTCTAAGCCAAATGCCCCGTGTTCGATTACTATCTGTAATGTAAGCCTTAATGTTACACTTTAAGTGTTGGGGATTAAGAATAAGTATTTCCTTTCCTCTTACCCCATCAAAAGCTTAAGCATCAAGAAAAAGCTCGCAGTCTGATACCCAAAATCCAAGATAAATTTTTTGTTGACTCCTTAGTCCTTTCATAAAGTTGACAAAAACCAAAAAGGCTAAGGCTCGATCTATGAAGCTTGAAACACATGGAATTTTTTACAATTTTGAGGGTGATTACAGGTTGTGGAAAATTTTATTGTTGAAATAAAGAAGCTCATTTTAAACCCCAAATACAAGTTCTTATATTCATTTCATATTCAAATTGAATTTTTTTAATTTCATTATATCATATATATCGCAAAGTATAAAAGCATTTCATGCTCGACTCCAATGTCGAATCACATAAATATGATATCAATCCATCTGTATTGCACTACAATTACAATCCATCTCATGATAAGAGGTAAAATTATAATTTGGGAGTTCAATATCCTTCATAATCAGTATTACATTTCAACGACTCAAATAAAAATACATTAAAAAAAAGACATAAGAACAAAGTCCATTGAATTTTTTTGTTTTACAATCCTTTAGACTCCAGTGGCGGTATATATGCTACCCAAACCATATGGAATCAAAATATTTAATCCCTCATACTACAAGATACTCACAAGGCCAAAACACTCACAAATGAAAAATAAATGGGGTAAAGGTGTACACACATTCAATTACAAAGAACACATGGCATCTGATCACAAGGATATAACAACTTCCAAAAGCCAAGTGTACATGACATCCAATTAGAAAGTTCTCAAAACATGAAAGCACCAAGAATGCATGACATTCAATTAAGCATTAATAACGTAAACACTAATACAAAAGGAACAAATCATCTTAGATAAGTGTTATTCAATTACACTAAGAGTAAATTCTAGAGACCTAGTTAGGGAGTGTCATCATGGATCTCAAAAAAATAGCTACACATGGAACATGGTACCCTCTTGTACTATAGGGATACTTGATCATACACGTCTCATGCTCCATGAGAGGACATTTCTTCGCAAGTCATTCTCCCTTTCCTTTAAGAGAACTCAAACTATGCAAGGGCATCCCATGTCATTATCATTAGTTTTTAAAAGCACTCAAGGTATGTAAGTGTTTCAATTATCTTGGTTATTTTATTATCTATGTTTCATTATTTTTCACTTAATTAAATGATTCCTACATGTGATTGCCTTTGTCATGCCACTTTGGGCCAACAACAGGTTGGGAGCCACTACCGTAACCTTTTCTAGTACCTACATCCTAGGCTCATCACATTTCCCCCATATGTGATAAAACCAAACAATGTGCAATTTACTCAAAGCATTCAATAGTGCATCACTTTCCCAATTTCTCATAATTTTCATAACATAATTTTTATTTGCATACTATTGCTCACACACAATCCAAACAAATGTCTTCTAACAATTGATTAAGTGTACCATCATTTCCACAAAATAATTCATTGCAATTGATCAAGAAAATTAGTTTTCCCAATTTTCACAATTTCATAAAAATTTAGAAAATTCTTTGAAACTTCCATTAAAGTAGCCTTCAAATCTCATCAAATTTTAAATTTTCAAAAATAATAACTCAAAAGACTATTTGGTTCTAAATAAAAAATAAATAAGGAAGCTTATTTTACCACATTTCTAAACATCCAAAAAAACACTTTGAAAATTTGAAAAAAAAATCAGTATATTTTAAATAGGAAAAACTATAAAATTTCCAAAACTCCATTGAAGAAAAGTTCAAACACTTTAATTTTGGAATTTCAAAATTCTAAAGATCCCTTTCACTCTAAATCTATCCAATATTATATTGTAACTTGTGTGCCTCTACTATTTGGTTCACCAAATTTACTGATATCTATTTTCTTTGAAATTAGTCATATTTAAGAAAACCTTTATACGACTCCTAGATGGGTAGGGAGCAAGTTTTTTAGGTTAAAACCAAGAAAAGAGTGGTTTTATTGTGTGTTGAGGATGGAAGACATCATGCAATATGTAATAGATCTAGAATAATTATGGAGATTTTAAATTTCTTGTAGGTTTCAATTGAAGTGTTCCTAAGATTCTCCTTCATTAAATGTAAGTAAGATTCAAATCATGTTTATTAATACGAAAGAGGATGTGTCATTTGGATATAATTAAATGCTTTTAAATACAAAGATATATCAATAAATCACATAATTGTATATTTGATCATCTTAAGGTGAGTTTTCAAATGTTTTTCAAATTAGACCAAAAATTAAATAAAAATTAACAGAAATATAAATATCACCACTACACTTGCACAAACTCAAAATAAATATAAACAACATAAAAAAAACATTACCTAATTGCGAAAACCAAAACTTGTGTCCGCAATGCAAGACTTGCTCAACATTCATTTCGTAAACCGCGTTAGTTTCCTTACAAAATGGCGAACAGGTGAACTTAAGCTTAAATATAAGTTTCCGTTGCTTTCATTCTGACGCTTGTCATCGCAGGTCTGCTATTGACTTTTTTTTAAATCTTAATTACCTCACAGTTGGTGATAATCTCTATTCTCTTCACGCGGTTTCCTCTTCTATATATTCTCTCCGCTTCTAAGAAGCCTTCATCCATTCTTCTTGCTTTCTGTTCAGTTCAGTCCATTTGAAATGGCATCTACTTCCAACTCAAATGTTAATAATCAGAAGTACGTACCCTTCACTCCGCTCCATGCACTTATTTATTTTCCTATCAATGCATTCTATTTCTATTTTTCTCCTCTTATTTTTTAGGTCCTACTTCTATGGGAAAAATATTTCCTGTTGATGTGTGATGTTAATTCTGTTTCATTTGTTATTGTTGTATATGTCTAGAGATGAGGACATGCTGTTCAAGAAAATAAGTTATGATGATGAAGAGCAGGAGGTATTCTTAGATATCGCATGTTTCTTCATTGGAAAGGAAAGGAAAGAGATTTGGCAATTGAAATATGGGAATATGGGATGGATCAGGGCGGAGCGGTTTGCACAGTTTGGAGAGGCTGGGAAATTACAAGCGTTTGATTGAAATAGATGAAGAAAACTGTATAAGAATCCACAATCATCTATGAGATTTAGGAAGGGAAATTGCAAATAGACAATCCCCTACCGTCTTTGGTTTCCTCAAAATATCATAGTTCATAACGAACAGATGAAACTAACAATTTTCTTTATTATCTCACTCATTAATGAAAATGCCAATTTTATGGGCACAAATAGAAAAATCTATTAATTTATTTTTTTAATTCTATGATTTATTTGGATAGAGAATGGAATATGCATGGAAGCAATAATGGACATCGAACTAGTGCTTCTGGTTTAAATAGAGTTTATAATAAAGAAAATATGAGATTACATTTTTTTTAATTGACTGATTCATCAATGGCAAATAAATCTTATTTGTTTTTAGTGATAATATTTCTGGAAATGATTGTGTAAATATTTTTTTATCATCAATGTTTCAAATCATACTCCATGACCCATCATTGTCAGGAGGCAAAATTCTTGAATTCTTGCATCATGATGATGGATCATAGAATATGATCCCAAACATTGATAGTAAAAAAATATTTACATAATGGTTTTCAGAAACATTATCACTAGATTATTATAGATTGTAGAAATCTCCATTAACTTATTTGTTTCTGTTTTCAATTGTGTTCAAGAATTTCTATTAATATATTATTCACAATTATTTAATTAAGCCGAGAGACTTCCTACAGTGACATCATTCATCAATGTAAACAATTAGCTATTTTTAATAAATTTGACAGGCAACTGGCAATAAAGCTAGCTGAAATGATAGAAGTGATAACGCGCAGTAGTGGAAGAGTCACAAACCCGCGGTAGTGGAAGAGTCCCAAACGCGCCTTTCTGCAAAAATTTGATGTGGTTAATTGCATGTCTTATAAGCTGAGTTGTCCGAGTGGTTACATAAAAAATATTTGCTTCAGTTACAAACGCATAAGAATGATAGTGAAAGAGAGTAGACGGTAGTGAAAGTTTGGACGATTCACCTCACCTATTTCGCAGTTATATATTTGGCATCCTCAATCATCTTGCACTACAGATCTGGAATCAAGAGGCATAGGAGGGTATAAGCGCAGAGATTCACAAACAGCAGCATGCAGGTATTGCATTTCCCTCAATTCCTCGTATGTAAAGACGGTATTGAATGCCCCTTTCGGTTCTGCTTCTATTGCATAATCTAATTATATTGTACATTTTAGGAAGCAGGAGAGATGGTCTTGATCCTCGCAAAGAACATGAGACTAGGAAATTCTGATAAGCTTTGGCACCATTGCAACGCTTTCTATTGGAAGGATTGACGAGGAAATCCCCTTCTATTTTGGTGGGTATTTTTAGAAAGAATGTTGCCCAACCAAATCTTCATTACACTGGACTGGGTGTCCCTTTGCGCATCTTGGTGAGGAGGTGAGAAGAGGAGATCCTCACCGGTTTCATTATTCCGGTATGAAGTGTCCGGATTTTACAAAAGGGAGCTGTAGGAGAGGAGATATGAATTTTCTCATGGCGTGTTTGATCATGGCGGTGGGCTTCTGAATATGCAAGAAGATCCAGACGGTAATGTGGAATGGGTCACCCTGTCAAGTTATATTATATTTTTAACTTTGATGATTGATGATGTGATTGAAAAATTTAACAAAATTATTATATTAGAATTGAGTTGTGATGTTTTTGAAGTCAGATAAATTGATTTATATTTAATGAATAGAGGTTAACATGAATTCAAAATTTGATGTAAATGAGTTAAATTGTTCAGTTTAATATCTTTGATTTTGATGATAGATAACAGAATGATTGAAAAATTAATTAAAAAATGATATTATATCATTATTCAATTGTAAGGATTTTAAAGTCAAATAGATTGATCCATATTTAATGAGTAAAAGTTAACATGAATTCAAATGTGAAATTGGTTAAGCTGTTAAGATTTATATCTTGAATTTTGATGATAGACAAGGAAATGTAATTAAAAATTTAATTAAAAAAATGATATTGTATCATAATTCAGTTGAAAGAGTTCAAAATCATATAAATTAACTTATATTTCATGAATAGAAATTAACATAAATCCATCACTTAAAAACTGTACAACTAAATCTTTAATCTATTTCTATATTAAAAATAAAAAAATTCAATCTTGAATCTTTTCATATAATCTTTTTATTAAGATTGAACCTTTTCAATCTCTCTATTTATCTAATAAAAAATAACCTTTTTTTAACATTTTCATATTAGTAACAAATCCTGAACATAATACAAAGCATTGATGATAAAAGAAAATAATCCTATGTAGAAGAATACAAGCCAGTTAGCCTCTATTGTACGATACTCAAGACAGCACACAAAGTAGTAAAGATAAAATAAAGACAAATACAAGAATGACATCTTTACCAAGCAGCAAGAAAACATGGGTATAGGACCAAACATCCATATGAGCAGGGGAAATGCAAAATAATAAGCCATAAGTCCCAATGACCAGAAATTACTCCCTCTCACAACAACGTTCTCTACATAATGTACAGGCACAGAGGAACTAGAGTGTTGATGAGAAGGCTATCAAAAAATAGAACATTAGGATTGCATATTTGACAGAAGCAGTCGTAATGCATCTGTCTCCATAGACTATTTCATTCAAATTGTAAAAAACAATGAACTACGCTTTAAAAATAATAATGTAACTAGCAAAAAAAAAAATCTTGTTAAAGTGTGTAGCTCAATAACAAGGCACCACAATCAATACATAGAAAAATTATGTAAATCCTAACTAGAATGGAGGTTAATACTTCAAAAAAATTACATTTAAAATTAGAATGTTGCCAATCATAATTCAAAAATCACATCACTAAAATAGAATGTAATCACCATTTTAACAAATTTTACTAAATATATGTTAAAAAAATATTTAAACTAGAATGTAGACTAATACTTCAAAAAAATTACATTTAAAATTAGAATGTTGCCAATCATAATTCAAAAATCAGTTCACTAAAATAGAATAATCACTATTTTAACAAATTTTACTAAATATATGTTAAAAGAATATCAAAATGAATAAATTTTAATTTAGAAACCTACTAAAATTTAAGTACTTTGAATTCACAATGACAATGACAATTAATTTAATTTTAGAAACTTTATAAAATTTACATATTTTGAATTATTGGAAATGGTAATAATTTTTTCCCTAAATTTTTTATTAATTTGATAATAGTTTTACTTTAGTTATTTAGATTTATTTTAAAATGTACAAGTCCATTAGAACATCGTGAAAGGAATCATTGAATGACACAAAGATTAAATAACACATCAAAGTTAATAGCATATGTATTAGAAAAAATAAAAATAAAATTTTATTTAAAATATGTTAAAGTAAATAAATATTTAATGGGATTCAATGATAGTTACAAGAGAAATATTTTATTTAGGTTACAATTAAAAGAATGTTAGATTTAAAATAACGTAAGTGTTAAAATTTAATTAGCCGTTATGATTTATGTTAAATTAAGGTAAAGATATAATTAAGGGTATAGTTCGATTAGGGTCAATGATATAGTTTAATAGGATTTAAAGTGTAATTAGGTCTAGGACATGATGCCAACCCTAACCATGATATTAATTTTACATCTAACCCTAATCCTAATTTATCTCTAGACCTAATTACAACCCTAACCCTATACATAATCCAAATTCTACCTCTTAACCTAGACTTAACACAATTCTAATCCTAACCCTAACCCTCAAATCCATTAGAATGCCATGAAAGGACTCATTGAATGACACAAAGATTAAATAACACATCAAAGTTAATAGCATATGTATTAGAAAAAATAAAAATAGAAATGTATTTAAAATATGTTAAAGTAAATAAATATTTAATGGGATTCAATGATAGTTACAAGAGAAATATTTTATTTAGGTTACAATTAAAAGAATGTTAGATTTAAAATAACGTAAGTGTTAAAATTTAATTAGCGGTTATGATTTAGTTAGGATTAATGTTAAATTAAGGTGAAGATATAATTAAGGGTATAGTTTAATTAGGGTCAATGATATAGTTTAATAGGAGTTAAAGTGTAATTAGGTCTAGGATATGATGCCAACCCTAACCATGATATTAATTGTATGCCTAATGCTAATCCTAATTTATCTCTAGACCTAATTACAACCCTAACCCTATACATAATCCAAATTCTACCTCTTAACCTGGACTTAACACAAATTCTAATCCTAACCCTAACCCTCAAACCTAACCCTAACTCTAATAACCATAATTCTAACCATGATGTACAAACCCTTACTCTAACCATAATTTTAAGACTAACCTTGATCCTAACCATAACAATAAATTTAAGCCTAATGAAAAGACTAACCCTTAGGTCCTAACAAAAATCATAACCCTAAACCCCAAAATTGAGTCATAATTTAAAACTCTAACCCTAGCCATAGTAACCATAATATAAAAGCTTACCTTAACCATAATCGTAACCCTAAACCTTAATCCTAACCTTAACCCACACATTAAACCCTAACCTTATCTATATGCCTTACCCAAAGCATGAATCTAACCTTAACCAAAACTATTATCTTAACCCTAATCCTAAATTATAACCTTAATCAAAATCATAATCCTAATCATAATACTAACCATGATGTAAACCCTTGCATAAATGATAATCTTATCCTAAACCCTAAACCATAATCTTGATTATAACCTTAAATTCTAACCCTAATAACCATAATAGTAACCATGATGTGCATGCTTATAATGGGCCATAATCCTAACCCTAACCAAATAACCTAACCATAATCCTAAAACAATGCTAATTTAATAATAAGATTATGAATATAAATATATTAATTTTATTATTATTTTAGGATTATGAATGATGCCACTAACCAAATCTAACATCTAAAATCTAAAATCTAAAGATGTTATATAATTATATATTAATCTATGTCTCTCGCCCATAGTTCTACTTGTATGCATGACCATTAACCCAACCTTAAGACTAAACCCTAACCTAATTAATATAATAAATTTATACCAAACTCTAACCCTAATGCCAACCCTAAACATATACAAATTGTAACACTAAATGAAACATTAAACCATAGCCATGGTACATTAATGCTAATCCTAATCTTGAACTTTAACCTAGCATAACTATTATTTTATCATAATAATAATTCCACTCTGAACCATTCTCACCCTAATCATGATTTTTAACTTAATCCCTACCCTAACCATGACTTTAATGTAAACCCTAAATATAATCCTAAGCACAACACAAAATTCTAACTCTAACCATGATATAAATGCTAACCCTAATCCTAATTATATTAATTTATTCAACTTAGATAACACTAAACTTTAACACTAAACCTTAACACTAGACCCTAACCCTAATATTAACCCTAACCATAATCATAAACCTAAACCAAATCTTAATAATAATGTCAATCTTAACCTTAATCCTAAACTGGACCCTAATCCTAAACCAAGCAATAGCTCTGACCAAATCTAAATCTTTACCCTTAATCTAATTATAATTACAATCTCAACCTTAATCGTAATTCCAGCCTTGCCCTTAACACTTATCAAAACCCTATTCCTCACTTGAAACCTATTGAAATTATAATCAAAACCCTAACCCTAACCATAATTCTCCTCATAACAATGACCATAAACCCAACCTTCACCTTTACCCTAATCTTAATAATAAATCTAAAGCAAACTCTAACCCTAAAGCTAAACTCTAACTCTAACGCTAAATGCTAACCCTAATAATAATATCTTTCATTATGGGTCGCAATTGCTACTAGCTTATATATAGTTTATATATATAAAATAAGCCGAGAGATATCCT
Source organism: Chamaecyparis obtusa (assembly GCA_027943335.1). Taxonomy (NCBI): domain Eukaryota; kingdom Viridiplantae; phylum Streptophyta; class Pinopsida; order Cupressales; family Cupressaceae; genus Chamaecyparis; species Chamaecyparis obtusa. Next base: position 1,576,385 of record BSBK01001693.1, read on the forward strand.
TCTTGAGGCGCCTATTTTCATAATTGCTCTCAGTGCAATAGGCCCCTGAGAAGGATATCTCTGGACTTATTATATATATATAAAGTATATATAAGCTAGTTTTATGTTTTATTTGAGATCAGAATGGAATAGAAATTTGAGGAATAATGGTCACCTCTGCTGAGGAGTTCGGTGATTGCTCATCGCACACGGAACCGCTGTTGCCAGAAACGCGACGGCTGCATGCCGTTTCGCGTTTCAACGGGAGAAACGGCCGAGGCTGTGATCATGGGTTAATTATTTGTGTTTTTATTAGTTCAGTGGGAGAAACAGCCGTTTCCAGGCTGTATGCATGGAGTTCAAAAAAAAAAAATTTATGTTTTTATTAGTACAGTTTTAATAATTAATTTCCACACTAACAGCTCACCCTTAGTTTTAATAATTAATTTCCAAAGCAGCAGTTCATCCTCAATTTTAATAATTACTCATTGTTTCGGGATTATCAGGAATTAAAGTTTACTGTTTATTTATTCATTGACCTTATAGTCACAGACCTTTCTAAATTACTTACGGTTTATTTATTTATTAATATATATATATACCTCTAAAAATTCTGTTTCTCTTTAGTTACGTTGCTGTTGCCGTAATGTTTCTCGTTTCTCGTTTTTTATAACATAACACGGAACTCATAGTTAACACGAGCAAAGGAATTCGGACCCTGCCGTCTTCTACACTCGGACTGAAATTCATTGTGGCTCAAGGTCCCAATTTAAGTCATGTAATTTCTCAAGTATCAAGAGATTTGGTCTGGCTTTCTTGGCTTGATATTGGGCAGAGTAATCTTCAATCACTTTTGTAAAGAGTTAAGGCTGCTGCAACATCTGAGCTTAAGGCTCTGCGAGAATGTGACATTTAAGCTGGACATTATGGAAAACATGTCAAAGTTGGAGTACGTGGACTTCTCAGAATGCTATCTAGTAGAGGAGTTGACTAGTCACATCACAAATTAGGCATCTCTGAGGGAGCTTATCTTATGGAATACGAAGGAATTACCAATGAAGATCGGCCAACTGAGCAAGTTGCAAATATTGACCGGGGGTGATTCATGGACAAGCTTGCTGGCATCTCTTGTTTGTTTGTTTGCTGGAATTGACTTGGAATTGGTTTCCACACACAAAATTAAATTCTCAATTCCAATTCCATACTTTAATTCTAATTCCAGGTCCTGAGGTGGAATTTGCTGAATGCTCATTTTGGACCAAAATTAGAATTGACCTATACCAATTCACCAATTCCTGTTTTCCAAGTCCAGATCAATTCCAGCAAACAGGCCCTACAGACTTGTCTTCCTTGACTACACTCCAAATTTCTAGAAGTAACCAGGAGGAATCATTACCAGACTCTTTGGGGCATCTTAGTCTCTTGAAAATTTTAGACATAAGCGATTCAGGAGTGAAATCTTTACCAGAATCAATCAGTCAATTGAATAATCTTGAAATCCTGATGATAGAAGGTTGTCAAGTCAGAAAACTGAATCTTGGATCGGTGTCTTTTAGCTCTTCGTTGTGCAAGCTTAAGATGATACAACTATCAGGAAATGATGAATTGTCCAAGATCTTCATCTCAAAAGACAGTTGCGCTGCTCTTGAGACTCTTATAATTGATAACAACAGCAATCTAACGGAAGTAGAAAGCCTACCACGTTCTGTCAGAAAACTGGTTATAATGAAATGCCCCATGTTGTCTGCGCTTCCCAGCTTTGCTCAATTAACTTCTCTCCAAGAATTTAGACTGATGGGTTGTACCAAGTTAATAAAATTGAAGGTTCTAATCATTGCAGAGAATTGGTGTGCATGGAAAGATTGAGGACGGTGCATCTCACAGCAATGAGGAAATCAGTTGTTGAAGATTGCATTCAAAGCCTGCAGGTAATACAAATTTCTCAGAATTTAGAATTCTAACTATTTTTGTGCTACTGAGATTTCGCTTGAACGTTGATTTTACCAATTAATTGCAGAAATTGCCTGGCGAAATAGTAGTTTGCACACGAGCAGTCCAAAATGCAGTCTCAATTGTGAACTCCCTGGCCTTTCCTACTCTCTCTATCATTGACTGCTGCTCTAACGTGGAAACTGGCACTGAATTAGAAGTGAAGCGGCCAATTTTCAATGGCAATGCCATTGTTATTTGTTTTGTTGTGTGGAGTTCATATATGGGAGAGCTGATGATAACTGCAAAACCTAGCAATGATTACATATGTTATGTGGATGTTGAGAAGGGGAGATGGGTATGGATAGGTGTCTTCACACAACGTTCCGAATACTACACATCTGAGAGCTTTGAGATAGCTATTATAAATAAGGAGTATAACTCGGATCAAAAGAATCTCATAGTGGAGAAAGGATTTGTAGCGATGGGAGAAGAGGATAGAGTTATGGAGACTTTGGGCGGCTTGGTGGGGTAACTTATGAGAATATGACTTTGCTACATTGAATTTCCATAGATTTAAATTATCCTTCATTTCATGTACAAACTAGACGTAATAAAATCACATTTTTTATTTTACACAATGTGTGGGAATATTACAGTTTAAGATTTTATTTATTATGTAAAATGTTTATTTTTCATTGGAATGTTTTTCATGACTACAGAAAAAGGGGTCAGGTTATCATCCATGTTTCAATAATCTGTTTTTTCAAGATAAGCTGCAGCATAGGCTGCTCTATATATTGATCAAATAAAATTTTACATAGTTTTATGGGCGTCTTGTTTTTACACAGCAAGACAGTCATTCTAAACCTTGGTTACCATTGAATTATATGATCTGTTTACTACATATGGATGATGTTCGAACTTCAAACATCAGCAAAATCTTGAGCCATCTTCTACTTAGATAATATATAGCCCAGAAAACTATTACAATTTCTCCAAAGTCTATTACAAATTGTGAAAAGTCTTCACCAATTCTCCTCGTCCTATTCTAGGTTGATGAATTCATACATCCATTAAAGACGGTGGAAGGGTTCTAGGCTCAATACCTCCTTAAGAAAGGAGCAACCATTCTCTGTCTTATGCAAATACTACAATAGGGTATTGGTTACGAACTTTGAAAGAAATGGAGACCATTGAACATCTGCCTCAAATTCCAAATTTCTTCTTATGTCCTGTAGCACTAGATGGCCATCCCCTAGCCTTGCCACCTGAATCCCTCCATCAACGCCAGCTAAAAAGCGTTTTTTTTTTCTTTTTATCAACTCATGTGATAGGGCATTAATCAGGTTTAATCATTTCCTTTGACTCCCCCCAAGAATAATGCATTTACACAGACAAATAGAGAGAGAACACATATCGAAAAGATATCCATCACTCTTTATGGCCTCTTCTTCTGCTAACAGAGCTAACACTCCGAGCATCATTATTGATATTTGAGGTTGTTTTTTCACAAACATGGAAGAGTTAAAATTCATCAGATACATTGTAGATATACCTGTCAATTGGTCTATCCTAAGGACCCTCTATAGCTCCATAGTCCGAAAATGACAACAAACTAGCTATTTATCAAAGAGGCTACCGCAAGTGAAGTTACTTTAATCTAGGCATTAGAACATGAAACCAACTGGTTTACAAAATTTGTATGAATATGGGACCTTAACACTAGCTATAAACTGTTAAGAAGTGAAGGCCAACAGACATAGTTTTATTATGTATTTTATTATATTTCTTCATTTCTGAAGACTCTTCATTTTGTAATTATCTGGAGCCTTTGTATTTGCTGCTCCTGCTCATTTGTAAACCATCTTTTGAGAATTAATACAATACTCTGCAGTCTAGACGTAGCTACAATTTGTGGTGAACCAGGATAAATTTCATGTTTGCGATTTGTTAATTAGTTTACTTATCTGTTGTTTGTTTCTCGCATTTTTCAATCCCTCTCAATTGGTATCAAAGCACAGGTTGTGCAGGTTGGAAATCTGGGTTGAATTTCTAGAGAAATGGAGGATTCAAAAATAGAGAAATTCACAGGCAAGAATTTCAGCCTGTGGAAAGTGCAGATGTGTTCTTTGCTGATCAAGCAAGAACTTGCAATCGCAATCGATGGAAAAACCAAAAAACTCACTAGAATGACAGATGAAGATTGGAATAAGATTGATGAAAAAGCAATAGCATCAATCTTCCTTTCGCTATCACAAAATGTATTGTTTAGTGTCTTCAACGAAAAAATAACAAAAGGAGTCTGGGATAAACTTCAAAGCATGTACAAAATGGCATCGGCTACAAATAAAATCTTCATTATGAAGAAACTCTACAAGCTGAAAATGAAGGAAGGGACTACAATGTCAAATCATATAAATGATTTGAATACTTTATTGTGTCAAGCAACCTCGGTTGGTATGACTCAAGATGACGAAGCTAAAGCCATCATCTTGTTATGTTCTTTACTCGACAGTTGGGATCCCGTAGTTATAGCTGTTAGTACTTCTAATTCTTCAAAGAAGAAGCTAGTCTACGATGAAGTGGTTGCTACCTTACTTAGTGAAGATATGAGAAGAAGTAATAAAGAAACCCCATCCGATGATGCCCTTACCATGGTCAGCACCGAAAGAAGGGGAAGAAGCCAACATAGAGGAAATAATAATTACAACTACAATCAAAGAAAATCAAGATCACCCAATCGATCAAAATCAAGAGTAAGAAATGGAGAATGCTGGTTTTGTGGCAAACTAGGTCACTCAAAATGAAATTGCAGATCTTTCAAGAAAGCACAAGAAAAAGTGAGGAATAGTGAAGCTAATACAGCCTATGGAGCATATGAAGCTGCTCTAGTTCTTTCTACAAGCGACTCAAAATCAGATTCTTGGGTGATAGATTCTAGAGCCTCCTTCCATGCCACTTCATGTACGGATTATTTTCAAAATTATCAAGAAGGCGAATTTGGAGAAGTATTTTTGGGTGACAACAAGACATATAAAATCATTGGAAAAGGTGATGTTGTTTTGCATCTAGAAGGTGGATCCAAATTACCACTCAAGGATGTTAGACATGTTCCTCAATTAAAGAGGAATCTAATTTCAGTTAGCCAACTATATATCCAAAGTTTTAAAACAGAACTCATGGATACATGGAAAATAGTCAAAGGTTCATTGGCTATTGCAAAAGGAGAAAAGACCGATAGCCTCTACATTGTGAAACCAATCAATGAGGTGGGAGCTACTATGACAGTCATAGGCAGCGATGCAGCACTTTGGCATCAAACATTAGGCCACATGAGCAAGAAGGGCCTAGAAGCACTACACAAGAGGGATCAACTACCGAGTCTCCAATCAACAAACTTAGAGTTTTGTGAACATTGTCTCTACGGCAAGCAAAAGCGAATCAACTTCTTGAAAGATGGGCATGAGATGAAGGCAAAATCATTGGAGCTTGTGCACTCGGATGTCTTTGGTCCTATCGAGGTAAGCTCTTTAGGAGATGCTAAATATTTCGTTACTTTCCTTAATGATTTTACTAGGAAAGTTTGGATATATATGATGGCAAATAAATCAGAAGTTTTTTCTAAATTTAAAGTTTTCAAAGCTCTTGTTGAAAACCAAAGAGACCACAAGATTAAATGCTTGAAAACAAATAATGGAGGGGAGTTTTGTTCACTAGAATTTGATAACTATTGTGCAAATAATGGTATCCGTAGGGTGAAAGTTGTCCCCTACACCCCTCAAGAAAATGGGGCAGCGGAAAGGCTTAATAGAACAATCCTTGAGAAAGCTCGCTGTATGCTTTCCAATGCAGGTTTGGGAAAAGAGTTTTGGATTGAAGCATGCAATATAGCAGTCTACTTGATAAATCAAAGTTCCTCATCAAGGTTGAACTTCGAAATTTTGGAAGAGGAATGGAAAAGAAGAAGAGTTTCATACTCTCATCTTAAAGTCTTTGACTATCGGGCTTTTGTACATGTCCCTAAGGAGAAGTGGAGCAAGCTGGATCCTAAATCATAGCCTTGCATATTTGTTGGATATGGGGAAGAACAATTTGGCTTCAGACTTTGGAACTTAATTGATAAGAAAATTATCAGAAACAGAGACATAGTCTTTAATGAGAATATATTTCCTCATTCTAAAAATGAAGAAATTCCTACGAAAGAATACATTCCTCTATTTGACATGATGAATAACGGTACTCAAAATCCTTCCACCTACTCACATCCTACATCAAATTCTCCTACTTCTATTCTGCCCTCTATGCCTCAGTATTCTCAAAATTCTTCATCAGAAAGCTTGATGAATGAAAATTGGAATAGGCATGAAAGTCATAGTAATTCTCTGCTACCTCACAGCAAGAGTGAAAATTCTTTACACAACAGAGGAGACTCAATACACAGCGGTAGTCTTCATAAATCCCATGGCAAGTTTAAAGACCTCTTGCCAAGTCTTGGCAGGGATAATATAAGTCAGGGCAGACAAGAAATACCTCACGGCAGTCTGCTGTCACCACACGGCAAGAGTGAAAGTGCTCACGGCAGTGATGACAGAGCACACGGTTGTCTCCAGCAACAACACAGCCACTCCCAACACCCTCACAATGGTCTCCAGCAAGGACACAACACTTATGAAGATAATTCACTTCATGGCAGAGGCCAATTGGTTAATACAAGTCACGGCAGGGGAGATAATGTAAACCACGACAATTGTGAAGGAAGGTGCAACTTCATTGGAACTCACAGTTATACCAGTCTCGGTAGAGGAGACAGGGAGGCCATTCACAGTGGGATTCTTGGAATCGACTGTAATACCAGTCATCCTGGTAATACCACTCAATACGGTGGGAGTCTTGGAATTGACAACACCAGTCATCACGCATCACAATTTGCAAGGATAATACTCATGGTCATCACAGAGATACCATTCATTATGGTAATGAACACAGACATTGCGATGGCATTACCAGTCATTATGGTAATGAAAACATTCATTACGATGGCACTAACAGTCATAAAACAATCATTGAAGATGATAATACTAGTCAATATGCAACTCACGGAAGGGAAAATATAAGTCACGACATGGATCAGCACAGTAACAGAGAACAGAGACATTTGTAGAACAATCACAAAATTTGGGACTAATAAGTATATTGAAAAAGAGAGGCAGGGAATTAAGCAAGGTAATAAACATTCAAGAACTACCACTTCTAGCTCTCCATTTGAGCTAGTTCAAGATCAGACAGAAGGTGTCGAACATCAACTAAGAAGATCTACTAAACAAAGAAGAATGCCAGCTAAATACTCAGATTATGAGCTATTGTTTGCTAAAGAAGCAAAACCTACAATCTTTGTCTCAGAATTTGCAAAACTTTCAACATTTAAAGCTGCTCTCAAAGACGTAAATAGTGATAAATGGCAAATAGCGATGCATGAGGAAATAGACTCCTTACTCAAGAATCAAACTTGGGAATTGGTATCTCTTCCACCTGATAGAAGACCACTTAGAAACAAGTGGGTATACCGGATAAAAGATGAAGATGAAGGCAAAAAATGCTTCAAAGATAGATTGGTGGTAAAGGGGTTTGATCAAGAAAAGGGGATAGATTTTAATGAAATCTTCTCACCGGTTGTCAAAATGATAACTATCCGAGCAGTCTTGGAATTAGCAGCAGCATGGGATCTTGAGTTGGAACAGCTTGATGTAAAGACCGCATTCCTACACGGTGATGTAGAAGAAAAATTATACATGGAACAGCCTCAAGGATTCGTCAAGAAGGGACAAGAACACCTTTATTGCAAGCTAAATCGGAGTTTGTATGGCCTCAAACAAGCTCCAAGACAGTGGTATATCAAATTTGATCGCTTCATGGCTGAAAATAATTTCACAAGATGTGAATTTGACCCATGTGTTTACTTCAAGAGACTTCCTAATGGTGAATTCGTCATTCTCCTTCTTTATGTTGATGATATGTTAGTGGCTGGCACAAACAAAAGAATAGTCAATGAGTTAAAGGAGAAATTGGCAAGAAAGTTTGACATGAAAGACTTAGGGCCAGCCAAGAAGATTCTTGGCATGACGATCACAATAGACAGGAAGAAGGAAATTACATTATCTCAACAGTAATACATTGATAAAGTTGTTGAGAGGTTTGGCATGGCTGATGCTAAAGTTGCTCCTCTTCCCCTTGCTGGTCACTTCCACCTAAGTTCTGAATTGTGTCCTAAAACACAAGAAGAAAAGGACTTCATAGAGAAAATTTCATATAAATTTGCAGTTGGAAGCATCATGTATGCAATGGTTTCTACTCACCCCGACATTGCTCATGCGGTGGGAGTTGTGAGCAAATTCATGAGCAATCCCAGGAAAGCTCATTAGGAAGCTGTTAAGTGGATACTAAGGTATCTAAAAGGCACTTCAGATTATGCAAATTATGCTTTGGAGGAAATCAGGTTCAGCTACAAGGTTACACCGATTCTGATCATGCCGGACACTTGGACAAATGAAGATCTACCACTGGATACATCTTCACGTTTGCTGGAGCTGCCATCAGTTGGGCTTCAAGGTTGCAGCATTGCATTGCTCTTTCTTCAACTGAGGCTGAATACTTAGCTCTTTTCGAAGGTGCAAGGGAAATGATTTGGCTTCAGCGATTGTTTGGTGATTTGAAAGTACATCAAAATGAGTATAAACTATTTTTTGATAGCCATAGCGCTATCTTCATGGCTCATAATCACTCTTCACAACGTCGCTCTAAGCACATTGACGCACATGCTCACTTTGTTCATCATGCAGTTGAAGAAGGAAAGTTGAAAGTTGTCAAGATCGATACTAAGATTAATCCGATAGATATATTCACCAAGGTTGTCACCAAAGAGAAGTTTGATTGTGCAAGGACTTCTCTTGGCCTTGTGAAGAAAAGATAAGTCAGCACTTCAGCAAGGTATTGGGTGATCAGTTGCAGCATGGTTGTCCTTCAGGTGGGAGTTTGTTAAGAAGTGAAGGCCAACAGACATAGTTTTATTATGTATTTTATTATGTCTCTTCATTTCTGAAGACTCTTCATTTTGTAATTATCTGGAGCCTTTATATTTTCTGCTCCTGCTCATTTGTAAGCCATCTTTTGAGAATTAATACAATACTTTGTAGTCTGGACGTAGCCACAATTTATGGTGAACTAGGATAAATCTCGTGTTTGCAATTTGTTAATTAGTTTAATAATCTATTGTTTGTTTCTCACATTTTTCAATCCCTTTCATAAACCTCTATTTTTATGTAAAGTTTTGTCCCTTCGTACTCTCTACCCCCCTGCACTTTAGCATCTCAATGAAATGATGACATATTATTTTGTCTTTTATGTTGACCCAATCCCCTACCTCTGATCTGAGTTCTAGTTTGTTTAGAAATTAACACATCCCTTCTCTATTTGATCCCTTCTCCTCCTTCATTTCTTTGTTCAAAATATCCTTCTGTTGAGACCCCAACTCCTCTGGTTCGAGTTCCACATTCTCCCTGTGATTATCAATTCTCAAATTTTCTAGACAATTTGCCACCCTGTTGGCCTCCCTGTATATGTGTGTTAAATTGTATTTTGAAAGCTCCCTTATGCAATGGTTTGATCCTAGGAATCCATCATTTTAGTTTCCAATTTAAGATGTTCCCCTTAATGACCACATTAATGCACAATTGAGAATCTCCTTCAATACTAACTTTTTGGATGCCCTTTTCAACACAAAACTCCAAACCTCTGAATAAGGCTTCCATCTCTACCTTGTTGTTCGAGGTTGTTCCTAGATAACCATGAAGAGCCTCCACACATTTACCCATACTGTCTATAATTATACATCCAAGTCTTGCTTCTCCAGGATTTCCTCTTGCATCCCTATCAAAGTTTAACTTTGCCCATACTTTATCTGGATGCCTCTTGCAAGCTTCCTTTCTCTTTTCCATTCTCTTCAAACCCACTCTTGCTGGGACTTTAAGATAGTACCATAATGCTTGTATGCGTTCATCCCATTTTGTATATTGAGTGATCCTCTTTGAAATGATCTTGGACCTCGCTAGCTTGCAGTTCCCTTGTTTGATTGATGAGATGGTCTCTTCCAATGAGAATGCTTTTTTTCTTAAAATCCTCATGTTCCTTTCTTTCCACACCTTCCACACCAACATTAATGGCCCTACTAGCCAAATGTCACCCCATAACTAATGTCTACCATGAATAGGCCAACTATACAGGAATTTACACAAACTTTCTTTTCTTGGATTTTGCCAACTGATAGATTCCATAAGCCAATCCCAACATCTTGCAACAAATGGACACCTTAATAGAAAGTAGTTAATTGTTTCCTCATTTTGGTAGCACATTGTGGATATGCTAGGACCCACAATACCTATAGTTTTCATCTTGTCACCTGTCAATATTCTTCCATGCAAAGAAATCCATAAAAAGGTTCGGGTTAAAAAGGCTCCTACCCGAGGAGCAATACATTTATGCCAACATAGTTTTTTTGGTCTTCTAGTGTTTCCAATCCTGCATCTTTGAATCTCATATCCTACTTTGACATTATATTCCCCTGATTTTGTTACACACCACACAATCTCATCTTCTTCCTGGAATATTATGATGATGCATTTGCTCAATTCCTCTTTAATCATCAATACATCCATAGGATTCAGCATAAATTCTTCCATCAATCTCCATTCATATTTTAATTCATTCTCATTGATGTAAATAACATAATCCGCAAGATATTCCCCAAATTTCCTTTCAGCTTCTCCCAACCATATTTTATTATTAATTAAATCTTCTAAACTATTTTCCCCATTCCATGAATCCCTCCAAAATTTAATTTTTTTTTGGTCATTACCCACATTCCATGTAATATGGTTTGTGATGATCCATCTTCTATCCCATATGAATATCCACATTTTCAAGCCTCCTAATGAGTTTTCCATGGTCAGTATCCTGGATGAGTCCTCCTCATCTATGCATTTCTTCCTCATTATTTTACACCAAATTTAGTTAGGGTGTTGATACAATTTCCATGTCAATTTTTCCCCTAATGCCATATTTTGTAATTCCATCTTCCTCAATCTAGCTCCTCCCATCTTCTCTTGTGAGACATGCCTTATTCCAACTAATAAGTGGAGTCTTATTTTCTTCTTGCGCACTTGTCCACAAGAATTTTTCAATAGACCACTTATTTTTGAGATGGCTTTTTGTGTCAATTTGAAGCATGACATCACATAAATTGGGATGACAAATAAGACTGCTTTGATCATTACTATTCTTGCAACCTGTGAGAGCCACTTATTTCTCCACGATGCTGCCCTTGTTTGACATTCATTTAATAAATCCAACCAATAATCATATTTATTTTTCCCTACAAATAAAGGAGCACCCAGATACTTAGAAGGGAGATCAGAAATTTGAAAGCCAAGAATCCCTACTTTTCTCCTTTGTATGTTCCTATTTGTATTGAAGAAGAAGATCTCATATTTCTCACAATCCATTCTTTGACTCGAGGCCATAGAATAATCTTCCAGAATGCCTATAATGATTAGGCTTCATTAATTATAGCTTCCCCAAATAATATTGTGTCATCTGCAAACTGTGAGTGTGTTACTGGATCTAAATCAGCATCTACCACTATGCCTCTCTAATTTTTATTTTCTCTTTTGGCTATGATTTGTTTTCTCAAAGCCTCAGCAATAATCACAAAAAAGAAAGAGTGATAAAGGATTCCCTTGATGGAGTCCATTTCCAGCTTCAGAAATGCCATACAAATTCCCATTTACCACCTTTGAGAATCTCGGTGCCACAATGCAAGCTTGCATAATTTCAATCCAATATTGTGAGAAACCAAATTTCCTACAAACAACAGATAAAAATTCCCAATATACCTTGTCATAAGCTTTACTAATGTCAAGTTTAATGGCCATACCTTTAATATGTTCTGCCTTGATTGTATGAATTCTCTCTAAAGCTAGGATAATGCTATCTATAACGTCCCGTCCCAGAGTGAATCCATTCTACTCCTCTGAGATTAATTTGTTCAACAATTTCTTCAATCTATTGAAAAAGGATTTGTATACAATTTTGTAGATGGTATTGTAAAACCATATCGGTCTATAGTCTACAATTGTTTCACAACTTTCCTTTTTGGGGTCAACACCCCCACTGTGTTCTTCATATCTTTTATGAAGCTCCTTCCTTTTTTGATATCTTCCACCAAATTTAGAACATTTCTGTCAATGAAGTGCCAGCACTTATGTAAAAAATTTGCTCACAACCAGTCTAACAGCTTCTTCTCCTATCTGTTGCATTCTAGTAACCTTCTTTTCTTTTCTTTCTTTTTTTTTTAACTCCAGTATATATTTCTTCAATCTTGTTCACTGACCTTCTAGCTTTGACTGAGGCATGGAAAAATTTAGAGTTAGTGTCACCCTCTAGCATCCAGTTTTCATGGGTTTTATCCTTCTAATATAGTTCTTCTCAAGCCAATAATTTCTCCAATTTGCCTTTTAATTCCTTTTCCTTTTTGAAATACTTTAAGAACGTACCTTTCTCTATAACCTTTTCATTGAGGATGTTGAGTTCCTCTTCAATTACCAATTTTTCTTCAAAACTTCTTTCCAAACCTTTAATTTGTTCTTTAAAAAATTGATCCTCTATAGAAAATAGAAACTCTTCATACCATTGAAATATTGCTTTCCCTCCACCATTCTTCCAATTTATTAATTAAAGATTCATATCTCCACCACATAAATAAATTTTACCTTTTTTATCTTCTAGATCAATCTGAAGGAGGATTGGGTAATGATCAAGATACTAAGATAGGCAAAATGCTGGAATAAAAGTCCATATCGTTCTCCAACCAGCAGCTCTCTATTAAGAATCAATCTAGCCTCTCAGCAATATTTGCAAAGTTTGCCTTTCTGTTATCCAATACCTGAACACATTCTAATGGTTGTGATAGTAGTTGTTAATTTAATACCCACACTTACTAATTTAGTATCCAATATTCTTAACACCATTTTGCTAATAGTTGTGACTTTAAAGTTGTTTTTGCTAATGATGACTACCCATAATTGAATGAAATGTATCCATTATCCTAAAAAGAAACCAATCATGTGATGCCACATCAGGTGCACAAGTATGGGGGTCCCTAATGAACTATGATTAGTCTCACCTTTTTTTTTACTGTCTTGAACACTTGGGCAAATAGTATGTTGATGTGGCATCATATTTGATGATGTAGCCTTGAAACCTTAGTTATAAACAAGGGACTTGTCAAGTAAGTTGTTGTAAAAAATGACAAAATTTGAACTTTCTGTAGGATTTTGAGAAGGGTGAAATTAGGGTGCTCAACTACTAAGTTAATAAAAACTATTATCCAAAAAATTGCTACACACCATTGTCTATGCAATACTTATAATGTTTCATTAATTTAATTATTAATTAGTTATTATGTCAACACGTCTGTGGAAAAGATAGATTTCACCAATAATAATTAATGGGCTATCATTTTAAAAAGAATGGACGAGTAGGATGAATGGACAAGATTGAAACAATAGTCTTGCATCTGTGAGAATGAAGTTACGTGCCTTCAGCATAATTAAAAATTTAAATTCGTTAACTAACTAGCAATCACACCTTCTACTGTGTAAGGTGGTTTTGTTGGAGTGAGACATATTTTGAATGGTGTGGTAATAGTGATGGAGGCTATTCATTATATAGAAAACTATAAGGAAAAGGCTATGTTTATTAAACTTGATATGGCTAAAGCCTATGATTGGGTGAGCTAGGAATTCTTACCGAAAATCCTCTTCGATTTTAGTTTTGGAGAGGATTGGGTTAATTTGGTTCTCAATTGTGTGACCTCTACTTCCTTTTCTATTCTTATAAATGGGGAACCTTTGGGGTTTCTCAGAACCTTTTGCGGGCTTTGATAAGGAGTTATTCATTATCATGGCAGAGCCTGACTTGGTAGATTTATCAAATCATAGGTGCGATAGGGCCTTATTTAGGGTTGGAGATGGAATAATGATTTGCCCCCTTACTCTCATCTTTAGTTTGTAGATGATACAACTTTGATGGGTATGACCAATGAGGCTATGAATTTTAGGAGAGCCTTAGATATCTACTTGAGGGCCTCAGGTTAGAGAATTAATGAAGCCAAATATTCTATTTATTTATTTAATACTCCTTGTCTTATTAGGAGTAGGATTGTTAGGATCCTCATATTTCAGATTTGTTCTCTCCTTCTAATGTACCTTGGGATCCCTTTTGCCTTGGGATCTCAACTTAGAGAATTTTGGTACAGGATTCAAAACAAGCTTCAAAGTAAGGGCTATCGTTGGACTCTTAGATGACTTTCTTCTGCTAGGAGAGTGATTCTCCTAAAGTTTGTTGTGTAGGCTCTCCCTATCTATAGATGTTTTGTGAAGGTTCCTCCCTCCATTTTTGTTAGGGATTTTGATGCTCTCTCCTAGTAATTTTATTGGTCTAGTAATCTTCATTCTTTGAAGTGGAGCTTAGTCAATTAAGATTTTATTTGTAGACTGAAGAATGTCAGGGGCCTCGATCTTGGATCGGTTGGTCTTGTTGGCAAAGCCTTGGTAACCAAATTGTATTAGAGATAGTGTACTTATTAGGACAAGGATTGGGCCAAGATTATTTCCCACAAGTAATTTCTTTGTGTCAAAAGTCATGATCTGCCTCAACTTGTTTTGACTAGGAAATAATTTTTGATTTGGGACTTTCTTAAAAAAACTTCACAAATTATTAAGAAAGGCCTATTCTAGATTTGTAATAAGGGTTTAGATGCTCTTTTCTGGTAGGACTCTTGGGATGGTCACCCTCCTATTCTCTTTGGTTTCCCTCAACTTCAATTTATCTATGACATTTTTACTAATGTTGTTTGGGTCAAGCTGGAGAATTTTAAAACAATTAAGTGTCATGGTCAATCTAAGATTACTTGCTAGAAAGAGCCACATGATTGGCCCTTAGGTGGCTCAACTGAGGATTTATGAAGTTGTCCAAAATCTTAGAGAGAATACTATGTAATTCCCTTAAAGAAAGAGATATTTTGGCTTGGGGTCCCAACCCAAAAGAGAAATTTAAAGTTGTTGTTGGGTATGTTGTGTTGGACAAGCAAAGGTCGGGCCTGGTAGATGTGAGATGGTGGAAGAAGGCTTGGAATAACTCTTATTTTCCTAAGTGTAACTTTTTCTTATGGCTAGTTGTTCAAAGGAAATTCCTTACGTGGGAGAACCTTTGGAGGCATGGGTTTCAGGGCCCCTCTATTTGTGTTCTTTGTGCAAGTAGTGAAGAATGTAGCTATCATTTTTTTAGTGCCCTTTCTCTAGAGAGATATAACATAAGTTGTGGGGGCATGACAACATCCCTATATTCATGCTACATTATTAGTGGAATTTTGGGAGAGTAAGGGAAAACCTCTAGCAAAGACATTTTTTTTGCAAGTGTTTTGGGCTATTGGGCCTTCTCTCATTATTTGGAATCTTTGGTTAGAAAGGAATTGTCAGGTTTTCTATGATACCAAAATGGGGAGTCCTCAGTTGTGGCAGAATATTGTTAGCAGACTCCAGCAGACTATTTATGCAAAGTGTGATATGCCAGAAAATGTGGATCCCAATGATTTTGCTATTGTGAGGAATTTGAGTTTGGGGGACAGTAGATGGGGATTCTTTGTTGGTGGAAGATCCCACCATGTTAAGAAGAGGGTTTGTAGAGATGGGAGGTGGATGCCTTCTCCTAGTGGTGTCTTGAAGATTAATACAGATGGTTCCTTTTAAGGGAGCCCGAGGTCTACTCATATTGGTTGTATTGGTAGAGGTAATAATTATGCTGCTATTTTTTTCTTCTCTATTTATAAAGGGCAACATTCTAATTATTTTATGGAGGCTCTTTCTATTACTATTGCAATTGAGAAATGTGTTTCTCTAGGTTGGAGGAGGATTATATGTGGGTTAGACTCTCATATTGTTGTGGATATGTTGAATAAACAGCATTTGGATGATGTTAGTCAATAATTAGCCTCTATTGTTCAACAAATTTTGAGCCTAAGTAGCTCCTTGGAGTTTGTTTCCTTTTTCCATATCCTTGGGGAGTGGAACATAGCTTTTGATTGCTTGGCCAAGTGGGCTTTAGAGAATGTTGATGGTTGGGATATTGAGGGGAGGGATGGTTTACCTCCTGACCATCTTGAGACTTTGGAAAGGTTAATGTTTAAGGAAAAAATTATGTAGTGCTAGTTCTAGAGGTTTCTTTTGGAACCTTTATTTGTTGTTTATGTCTTAGTGGACCCAAGGCATGTGCTTTGTATCTTTGAGTTTATTTGAATAAATCTTTACCCCTTTTTTAAAAGAGAAAATTGCATGTTGATGTATGCAGTAATTGATGTAAGGGATAAAGTTTTTGGTGATAATTGATTTGTAAAATATGTAATTTTGGATTTGATATAGGTGAAATTTGTTGTTGTCGGTTTGTTTGTTCGTTGCAAAATAAAATATAAAAGCATTTAGAGTACCAAAATTCGTAATTGAGTGGTTTAGTTTGAGAAGGTATAACAAGTTGCAATTAAGTGGAATAGTTGAAATGTTGTGAGAAGGGTATAATGAATAGTTATGCTAAAGTGGGGGAGGGCAATTTTCAGTGGTGTGAATGTGGTAACAAACTGATAAAGTTTTGAGGAATGGGAAATGTTTTAAAATTTATTGTATTATTTTGTTAGAGTATGTAAAGGTCATAGAATATAAGATGTGAATTGAATAGTTTATGAAGGATTAGAGAATGTTCAAAATTCAAATTGTCTAGAAATTATTTCTTTTGAACAGGAAAAGGTGATAGGATGTTGTCTTAATATGTTGTTTATTTTTTATTTGGAAGATGATGAATTTTTGAATTGTTTGAAAATGAACTAATTTAAATAGACTTGGATAGTAATATTATAGATATTCATCTATCTTGTTATACAAGAGTGAGAAGAAGTTATTAGTAATATGTTAAATGTCAACTAGAATTTAGTAGACCTTAAGTTCATAGGTGTTGGTTTATTTATCATTTGCAAAGCAAGTTATTGAAATAAATATTACAAAGAGGAGTATTTGTTCTTGGAATTCAATTTTGTAAATGTCAAAAGAGGAACACAAGTAAAAGTTTGAGGTGGAAAGTGTTAAATTTTTAAATTTTGTAAAAGTGAATTAATTTGAGTACAAGTATCTTGTAATGTTCTATCTCATTATCTATGTAGTAATTTATGTGCGAGAAGAAGTTATTGTTAATAAGTCAATATGATTTGTTACTTTCAATTTGGTAGAGGTATAAATCGTTGGTGTTGGTTTAATAGACAAAGTTCAAAAAGATATGTTAAAGATTTTGTATAGTGTCCTTTGCCAATCGAACTTAAATTACAAATGTACATAGACAACCTTCAAAGAGAATAGATTTTTAAGATAGAAAACCTTATATTTTAAATAAACAAAAACCTTCATGGAAGGTATAGATGAATCATTTGAAATGTATATGTGTGGATGTCGAGCGCTTTATATTTTAGTTAAATAGAAACATATAAATAATAATATTAAGAGAACATTAATAAATAGATAAAATTTTATATTTATAATTAAAATGAATCGATACGAATAATTTTAAAGAGTATTTTAGTAGAAAGTAGTAAAAAGAAGAAGTGACCTTATAAACTTTTTTTATATATTTACATTTAGTGAAAATTATATCTATCATGAACATTAATGACAAAGTGGGAGAACATAATCTATGGAATATCAATTATTTTTTAAAACTTGATTCCCAAAAGGTTAATTTGTTCATGTATCATTAATATTGTTTACATAAATTATAACATTCTTCTTTGCAATAGATCTCATTTAAACTTTTGATGTCATAGACCTGAAAATTATAGCTTCCAAATAATAGAGGTACACATGACTTAATTGTTTATGCAATAGAGGATCACATGTTTATATTTAATCCAACATTTGATTAAAATTAAGTAAGAGGTAAATGCTAAAAGTTATTTCTCTACTCATGTAGACTTTGTTTTTTAGAACATGTGCATATAAAAATTAGATAGAAGCACTATACAAATTGAGTTTGACTATAAAATACAACATTTATAGGTAAGCCTAAATAAGAAATTCAAGTTGTCATAGATCAATGATTGTGATTTATGAACTATGTTGTGATGATTGGATGAGAAGGGTTTGTCCATGCACCAAGGATGCCAAGTTGCTTTGCCTACATTCCATCCATCAATATATTTCTTGGAAGGTTTTGGAGTGAACATCTATGTCAAAAAATAAAAGAAAATAGTATAAAGATAATTTTTTATTGAGGATTAATAATGTGAAATAAATGTAGTTGTGAAAGATATAATTTTTTTTGTGCCATACCTCATTGTTTATGACTTTATTGATATTTTGATGAGCGGGGTAAATTTGTTGTTCATTATGTATGGTGTGCATTATGTTGTACCATTATAGAAATATATAAAGAATGACATGACTTATATCTACAAAAAAATGGAAAAATGAGCATTTCATGTGCAATGAATTGAAAAATGACAATGTGTACCTGATTGAATTGAAAGGTTGATGTGTAAAGCTATTTGGAACTTATGAATAATTATTTGTCTATTATATTTTTACAAAATTATCTATGTTGTTTTATTGTAAGTAGCTTTTGCAAATACCTATAGTGTAATTGGTTAATTAATAGATAAATGTGCAATACATGCAATACGATCAATAATTGTAAATGTTGATGCAAAGCAGAGGAAGTAGGAAACCTAGTTGACATTTATGGAGGCTACTTAGTAATAAATACCTTTGAATAGATAATAAATAAAGACAATGACCATTTTATCCTTTGATGACAAAGAACTTTAAACTATTCCTCCCAAATGTACCTGTAAACATTATGATTTAAGGTTGTAAGGTCTTGAAAATTGTAAATGTCTAAAAAGAAACATCAAAAACAAAAAACAAAAAGAGAAAATAAATATTTTTCTTATTTTAGTTTTCAATGGCATAGATCTTAAACCCATTCCTTCTAGATGGGACTTTAAATATGATAGTTATCAATTTTATTTGTCAATAATAGAGAACATAAGAAAATAACCATTTTGGCTTTCAATGACACAAAACTTTAAACTATTATTCCCAAATTTTCCTGTAAACATCATCATTTAAAGTTGTAAAGTCTTTGAAAGTGCAAATGTGTGAAAACAAACCTAAGAAATGGGAACATAAAACAAATCTTGCAATAGTAATGAAATAGAGAAGTAAACAAACCCTTTCAGAAATGTTTGAACACTCATATGTAAAGTAGAGAATGTAGGAGAGATAGATGACACATATCAAGACTTCAATACTCTCATTGCAATGTATCAAAATGAACACAAAGAAAGAGAAGAGGATGACAAACTATGTGCTTGATTAATGGACATTTAAATGTGAACATGGTTTGCATTCAATGATATTTGCGCATAAAGCAATTTGCAAAAGTAAAATTTTAAGATTTTCATGCAAATTCTATTTCAAAAATATATTTGTCTTGTTGTTGTTTTTTGTCATATAGTTAATAGGAACTGTAGTAAATAGGCTTTTATTTTTAATTTTTAAAATATGTTGAAATTTGTAAACTATATAGTACACTTGAGAGCTTAAAAAATCATAAAATTCTATTGGTAAGACTAAGAACAATTTTATCACCTTGATGGATGCAATAGTATACTTGCCAATGGCTATTACATTTCATAAAAGACCCTGAAAACAAAATTATTTTGTCAAATTTTAAGTTACAAATTAGAAAAACAATGAGAAGTTGTAATAGGAACCTTCAACACCAAGCAATGTCTAATAAGTAAAATCCTAAAGAAATTAAAAAAATGTATAGATTGAGAAGCATACCAATATACCAATAAGTTATTTAATTGGTGCACATTCAATGCAAAGAGGGTTTCCTTTTAACTTCAAGAGAATGCAAAGAACACAAAAATGATAATTAAATCTTCTAAGCAAGAAGTAGCTAATATGGAATAAGTAAGATTGTAATACAACTTTAACTATAAGTGCATGTAAAGAACAAAGGTGTGAGAAACGAGAAAAGGAAATAAACTTTTTAAGAGTAGTGTTTAGTTTTTAAATTTTAGGCAAGTGGAAACTTACACAGTTTTCAATACAACATCAAATGCAAATGCATGTAAGGAAAAATGTATATAGTTATTTGCCCATACAAGTTTCATCGCAACTGCATACAAAGAAAATGTTAATTTAAGAATGTAAATAGAGAAGGGTTAAAGTTGTAGAATAAAGATGTTTAAAAATATTTCGTGGGTTCAATTGCAAATATACATTTAACTAAAAGTGCACAAAAAGAACACATATCTTATAATGAACCAAAATAAAGAAAACCTTGTAATAATGGTTTTTTTTGCATAAGTCATAAACACAGAAACTTTAGCTTACATAACTGATTTATTTAAACTTTTGTATAAGAAAAAGATGCAAGAAATAGGAAGAGAAAACATACATTTAAGCATAAAATAGTGTAGTTGAGTATGGAAGAGAGCACTAATAGCATTTGTCCTTTTTTATTGTGAAGATTGATACTAAAGCAAGAGAGCAAGATATTTGGAAATGGAAAGAAAAAGTGTGAACTTAATTGTCATATATATTTGGGCTAATTTTTAATTATATGGTGTATTAAAATGAAAGTAAGACAATGCATAATTATAGATAAGAGTTTCTTACTTGAAGGAGAGGTAGACAACTTAGAATTTGTAGGTGATCATGATTGGGGCATATACATGATTGAAATAATTTGCAAATGGAAGAGAGATAATAGGGAAATGAAGTTCTATGTTTGATTGTATTTACTTTAATTATTGGTTTAAAAGAATGTAATGCATGTGTACAAGTGGTTGAATGCAATAATTTAAAAGTAAATTATCTTTATCAAAGGTAGTGTGTATTAATGAATACCAATTCAACATTTTGTAGTGAAAATATATCAATCTTGTTTATACGTGTATGTCATTGTCCAAAAATAGAGAATTTGATCACATAATTAAGAGAAAATGCATCAAAATATTACAAGCATTGTATAAAGTGAAATAAAACACAATGTTAAGAATACTTGAAACACAAAATATTGACTATGTATGTATTTTGGCAAAAAGAAAAAAGAAACATCTAAATAGTACATAAAATAACAAGTTTAGAAGTGTTTAACTAGTATAAGAAGCATTTAAAACATAGTATATAAATATAGTTGTCTTTTCCATAGAACTAGCATTAAATATGTTCATGTCATTAATATTCTATAGAAAAAGAGGAAAATGATTTGGATATAGAATAGAATGAGTAGTATTTAAGAGTCTTTTAATGTGAGTAGCATTATAATCATAGTGCAAAATGGATTTGTAAATATATCATGCTATTTTTTGTTCAGTCAAATGTGTGCAATATTGTCCCCTTTTTTGCATCATTCAGTGCTTGACAATTTTGTATCATGGTCAGTGCAAGAAAATTTTTAATTTTTAATTTTTAATTTTTATTAGGAATATTTTTACATGTTTCATTAGATATCTTATTCATCCATCCATTCCAACAGCATAAGTAATAATGTTATTTTGATTGAGAGTGAAATTGCCTCTCATTGTGAAGCCTAGTAGTGTGAATATAACTGCTAATTTATCTTAAGATAGACTTGATAAGTTATTTTCCTTAGGGAAGGCATCAATTGTTGAACAATATACATTTTTTTTCTATAGAATAGTATACTACCTATTTGTTGTCATTTATGAGGATAGTTTTTAAATGCATGGAGTATATGTATAAGTGATTTATATTACATTTAGAATAATGAGAAGTATTGTCTTTAAGTGCATTGTAGATGTCAAATTTGTAATTAAATTTTAGGCAGAATGCATGAAAAGGATTAGAGAATGCATTTTCCACTTTTGAAAGTCCAGTACCTTTAAGAAATGTTAATATGCTATAAGTGTAAGAAAGTGGGTATGATATAAAGAGAAAAGAAATTTACAATTTTTTATCCAAAATGTTGTTTGCAATAGTCCTTTTAGTGTTTGTAAGGTTCTTTTATCATTTAGTTTACAAATATATGTGTAATGCATCTAGTCTAAAGTGCATGTTTTAGATTTTCTTTTTTGGTAGTGTTTCTAAATAGCAGGGTAGGAATTTCATTTTTTTGTAGTTGCTCTTCAATATCGTGGAATTGTTGACCAAAGTTTGGGTGCATATAAAGTTGTTAGACAATAAAATAGTTAGTTTTCCAATTAAATAGAAAGATGGAGAACTTTTGGAGAAAGAAAATATGTGAGAGAGATAAAGGTGGAGGTTGAATAAATTTTTCTAATAGTGCTTTGTCCATATCAGTGTGACCATCTTTGATGTCAATAATGTATAAAACACCTTTTTACCTATTTGATACTTGTTCTTGCTTATGTTCAATTTATTTTAAAACTGGCTTTGGTGTCTCCATTACTGCTGTAGAAAATCAATATTAGAAAATATAGTATATGAAGAAAGACATACAGTGTCATGTAGCATGTTTATCAGCAACTTTAAAGCTAGTATGTACAAAAGTTACAAAATGATCTATCTAGTATGCTTCAATTTTGTAAATAGATGATATATTTTTAGGTGAATTTGTCCAAATGTGATCTATATAGACCTTGTTTCTTTCCTTCATTGTCAATGTTGCATATTGGAATTAGTGCTAGTGCAGTTTTATATTTATCAACATCTACAAAATCTATTTATGGTATCAGAACACTTTCTTTAGACTCCATCTTTTCAGTGCAATGCAATTTTTATAAGACACATTACATAATACTTTATACTCATTTCTAATTGAGCACTAGTATGCTTAGTTTATTAGTACAAAGTACCCTTGTTATTGTAATGTACTTTCCTCCTATATGAAATTTTAGAACATAACAATTTGTTTCATATCCATCCCTTATCTAAGTACTTGATGACATATTATTCTTTCCATTTCTTATTTCTATCTATGAGACTTTTTCTTTATATTTTAATATATCATTATAATTACAAAATATGAAAGAAAAAATATATTCTTTTTCGAAAACTTTTATGCATTGTGATCTTTGTACAAAGATAGCTTTATAAATACAATGGAAAATGTAAAAACAACCTTACCTATTTCTCTCACAATTGACAATTGACATTTTTTGTTCCTTATGTCAACTTTTCTTCCAATTTTTAATTAACAATTTAGTCTCTTAATCCTTGCAAAAGAAAATAGACATTGATAGTCGGAATGGTTTAAATAAATTGGGAAATGAAATTGAACTTAAAAGTTTCACAATAAATATGCATGAATGATTTCATGTTAAATATGCAATTTACAAAAATCATATTTAAGCATGAAGAAGAATACATGAATATAAAGACTTAAGAGTGTTATCTTTCAACAAGACGGTAGATGTTGAACACACTCCAGAAGTTGAGGGTGGGGGGAGGAGGGGTGAATTAGAATAAACTAAAATCTCACTTCAATAATCAACTAACTTCAATATTCACCACATAAAACATTAAGCAAATAATGAACTGAAATAACAACACATGAACACCACGATTTTATACATGGAAAACCAAAACTAGGAAAACTGTGGTTAGCACTTTCCCACAAAGATAATTCATTCATGTATATAATCTAATTACAAAGATAGCATGAGCTCACTACTCCAAATTTACAAACAAAGGCTCACTGCTAATACAAAAGTGAATACTAATAAGAGCTCATTGCTCCAAATTTGTAAACAGAGGCTCACTACCAAAGTAACAAGATGATGCAAAGAACTTGTGCACCCAAGACTCACTGTCCTAGGGACAAGGTACATACAACTTGTAATGCCTTGCTAGGGAACCCAAGAGAATTTAACCTAAAACATGTTGTTATGTTTGTAAAATAATTTTTTTTGCTTAAGAGTTTCAAAACAATAATGATAACAATGTGGAAGTAATACAACATAAGATACAAACAAGTACATAAGTACAACTCCATTACAGTTAAAAAATCTCATGGGTTCCATGATGTATAATTACATATACATTAATTAATTATTTTAGATTAAGTATAATTACAAAAATCTCAAAAAAAATGAATAACAAGTAAAACCTCATATAAATGAAATATAGATACAATTAATACTGTAAGGTATACACAATATATCAACATCCACTACACAAGTTGCAGGGTATGTAACAATAACTGAGTATAAAGTATAGTATAATATCCCAAAAGAATCGCATCTAAAGCACTAATAAAAGGTATAAATATAAACACCATAAGTTATATATGAACAAGCCTTCAATGAAGAATAAGAAGAAGATACCATCAACAAGCATCATCTAACATCACTACAAGAATGTCAGAATCTCAAATGGTAAAAGAATCACTACTACCCGACCTCGTGGAGCCAAAGGTCCACTCCCACTATGTTGAGGAGATAAAAACATACCTCACTTAGATAACAACACCAAAATTAATAACACAAAATGGTGCAGGAGCACCAGGGCCAAGGACAAAGGCCTAAGAGGATACTAGGGTCACTGAATAGATCCTAGGGGA
Source organism: Chamaecyparis obtusa (assembly GCA_027943335.1). Lineage (NCBI taxonomy): Eukaryota > Viridiplantae > Streptophyta > Pinopsida > Cupressales > Cupressaceae > Chamaecyparis > Chamaecyparis obtusa. The sequence continues at coordinate 1,601,000 of BSBK01001693.1, forward strand.
GAGAAAAGGATAAACATGACCATGTCAGGTCATTTGATATAATAAGACCATATAATGGTCCTTAATTTTTTTTTGATTATGTTTGAATCATTTTTGTAATGAGATTTATAATGTAAGCCTTAATGGCATTTTGAGAGTTAGAATGTACCCAGGGGTCACTTGGGGATTCTAAGGTTGATGAAATGTTTAATGACCTATAAAGGTCCTAATAAATGTAATATGGCCAATAAAGCCATTAAAAATTATGTAATGCACTAAAAGTGCCCAAATGATGTAATTTGCCTAAAATGGCAAAATTAAGCCTAAAAGGCTCATGAGAGGGTCTTAGAGTGGTTTAGGGGGTTTAAGAGATTAGGATAGATTCCTAATAACCTTTAAAAGGTTAATAAATACCTAAATAATGTAAGTTGTTGAAGTTGACAACATTGTTGTCAACTAGACAACAAAAATAAACAAAAACTAATGTTAACAGTCATAAAACTAACTGTAACCAGTTTGTAAGTGGTTAACTGATTGGGGGAAGACTTTATTTGCCTTGTGAGTGTGTAATTTTGAGAGGAGAGGGGTGTAGGGGAGTTTAGTGGTTTTTTTTGGGTCGAAAATACATTTGCAATGGAGTTTCATTCAATAAAATTTTAATTTGCTGCAAACTGTCCACTCTCTATCGTGAGGGAACAACCCTTGCTTTGTGTTGTTAAATTTCTTATTTGGATGCAATGTTGATTGGGAATAGTTTGAAATACATATGGTTTGAGTTTTTGAACATTTCCATTCATATTATAGTTTGTTTTTTTTTTAATTTTTGAAGCAAGGAAAGCAATTAGATTTCTGACTGTTCCTAGACAGATTTTTGGGGTGCAACCAACAATTTCTTTTGAAGTTTCAATGAATGTATAGACTCCCCCCACTTACTGTAGTTAATGTGACTATGGGGAGATTCCATTAAATGCATTATATGTCCCATTATGTGGTTGTATGCAGGGTTATGCAAAAGGATGAAGATGGAGGTCTCTAATTGAGACAAAGTGCTGATTGGGGTTACATGGTGGTTGGATCACTCAAGGTCTAGTGATTCTACCCACATGAGGGCCACATTTTATGGCATAGAATGTCATTTTAGGACCATGTAATGGTTTTTGATCCATTTATAGGATCTGGAAGTGATTGGAGTGGTCATTTTGGTAAAGTCCTAGGCTTATGCACCTAAGAATGAGGGTTTGATGGTTGGGTGAGTAGAACTTGGTGGTATCTCATTTGAATGTGAAAATAAACTGATTTGGATGGTGTTACAACTCTTTTTTTGGGTTAGAAGTTTTGGGGATGTGATCTCTTAGTATATGCTTTGTAAATGGAGGGCTAATTATAGAGCACCAGCAATTGTTTGGATATTTGGTCCAAAGGAGTAGTATGAACCCTTGAAGTATGTTATGTAACTTCAAAAAGGGTATCCATCTATGTTTTTATATTTTTTATTTTTTTTGGAAAATTTGGAGAAATACTTGAAAAACCAGACTGGCAGGGCTACTAGGGAAATAGGCCTAGTGAGCAACCGGTAAGGGATAGTTTGTTGATTAGATTGCTTGGATGAATCCATTGGATGGATTGAGGTAAATTGGAATTATTTCAAATATGTATAACCTATGGTGGCATAAGGATTTTGTGTGCACTTTGATAGGTTATGGAGTTGGCTTGAATCAAGGAGAGTGATCCTATGAAGATGCTTGGTTGGTATTGTGAGAACACTATGGAAGTCCCTCTTGTTATGATTGATTGCAAGTCCACCTAGGGTCTCTACATCAAGTGGTATTAGAGAAAGAGAAAGGACTTGGATTTGGAGGATTGAAAGCCCTTTGTTGATGCTTGGAGTTGAACTATCCTCTAAGAGTGTTCCAAAGTGGTGGTTGAATATCTAATGAATCCTAGATTGGTGTGAGAAGATGAAATTGACCAAAAGTGAGAGATAGTTGTACAAGTTGTGGAAAGAAATCTTGAATGAAGAAAAGGAAGAAAGAATGAAGAAGGAAGAAGAAACAAGGAGGAAAGAAGAGTTGAGAAGTTTGAGGAAAGTTTTGGAGAAGCAAAAAGAAGAGAGAAATCAGAGAGAAGAAAAGATTAAGATTCTAGAGAAAGCCTTGGATGAAAGTGAAGCAAGATTAAAGAGACTTGAGAAAATACTCCAAGAAGCTACAAGTTGGCACTTAAGGTTGAAGAGGAAAAGGATAAGATGGCCTATTCTAAAACAAGTTGCAGCAGCAAGGAAGAAGAGAAAGATGGAAGAGAAGGGTACTAGGAAGTGTACTCTTGAGGATGCACCTATGATGAGGGGTGTAGAGACTTGTAGGAAAGTCTTGGTGGATGTTGGAGGAGATAGCCTAGAGGAAGGCCTAGAAGATCTTGAGCATGAGATGGATTTCTGGAATGAGTTTGTTGCAATAGTTGAAGAGTGGCAGAGTTATGGAGGAGTGTTGGAGGCACATGAGGGAGAAGCCTTCAAGGAAGACATTATGTTTGCAGAGATGGTGCCATGAGGAGGCTCAAAACATGAAAAAAATTTCTCCTACCATGGATATGGTACAAGTGGAATCAAAAGTTCAGATTGGTATGATGGTAAGTGAGAAGCAAAATCATGGGCAAGCCATGTTCGCATTGGTGAGAGACCGCAAGCCACGATACAAGATGAAGTTCTATGGAGCAGCATGGTTCCATGAGGACCTATATTTACCTAAGGTCAAGATGAAGACCTTATTGTTTTTTTTGACATATGTTTCTTTGCAGGATTCCAAGAGGACTTAGAAATGTTTCAAAGTTGTGGAGTATGGTGCAGGAGCACTAGGGCCAAGGACAAAGGCCTAAGAGGATACTAAGGTCACTGAATAGATCCTAGGGGGGAGAAAAGGATAAACATGACCATGTTGGGTCATTTAATATAATAAGACCATATAATAGTCCTTAAATTTGTTTTGATTATGTTTGAATCATTTTTGTAATGAGATTTATAATGTAAGCCTTAATGGTATTTTGAGAGTTAGAATGTACCTAGGGGTCACTTGGGGATTCTAAGGTTGATGAAATGTTTAATGACCTATAAAGGTCCTAATAAATTTAATATGGCCAATAAAGCCATTAAAAATGATGTAATGCACTAAAAGTGCCCAAATGATGTAATTTGCCTAAAATGACAAAATTAAGCCTAAAAGGCTCATGAGAGGGTCTTAGAGTGGTTTAGGGGGTTTAAGAGATTAGGATATATTCCTAATAACCTTTAAAAGGTTAATAAATGCCTAAATAATGTAATTTGTTGAAGTTCACAACCATTTTGTCAACTAGACACCAAAAATAAACAAAAACTAATGTTAGCAGTCATAAAACTGACTATAACTAGTTTGTAAGTGGTTAACTGATTGGGGGAATAGTTTATTTTCCTTGTGAGTGTGTGATTTTGAGAGGAGAGAGGTGTAGAGATTTTAGTGGTGTTTTTTGGGTCGAAAATACATTTGTAATGGAGTTTCATTCAATAAACTTTTAATTTGCTACAAACTGTCCACTCTCTATCGTGAGGGAACAACCCTTGCTTTGTGTTTTTAAATTTCTTATTTGGATGCAAAGTTGATTGGAAATGGTTTGAAATACATATGGTTTGATTTTTTGAACATTTCCATTCATATTATAGTGTTTTTTTCTAATTTTTGAAGCAAGGAAAGCAATCAGATTTCTGATTGTTCCTAGATAGATTTTTGGGGTGCAACCAACATTTTCTTTTGAAGTTTCAATGAATATATAGACTCCCCCACTTACTATGGTTAATGTGAATATGGGGAGAGTCCATTAAATGTATTATATTTCCCATTATGTGGTTGTATGTAGGGTTATGCAAGAGGATGAAGATGGAGGTCTCTGATTGAGACAAAGTGCTGATTGGGGTTACATGATGGTTGGACCAATCAAGGTCTGGAGATTCTACCCACATGAGGGCCACATTTTATGGAATATAATGTCATGTTAGGACCATGTAATTTTTTTTGATCCATTTATAGGATCTGGAAGTGATTGGAGTGGTCATTTTGGTAAAGTCCTAGGCTTATGCACCTAGGAAGGAGGGTTTGATGGTTAGGTGAGTAGAACTTGGTGGTATCTCCTTTGAATGTGAAAATCCATTGATTTGGATTGTTTTAAAACTCTTATTTTAGGTTATAAGGTTTGGGGATGTGAGCTCTTAGTGCGTGCTTTGTAAATGGAGGGCTAATATGAGGGCTAATTACAAAGCACTAGCAATTGTTTGGATATTTGGTCCAAAGGAGTAGTATGAAACCTTAAAGTATGTTATGTAACTTTGAAAAGGGTATCCAGATATTTTTTTATATTTTTGAGTTTTTTTGGAAATTTTGGAGAAATACTTGAAAAATCAGACTGGCAGGGCTACTAGGGAAATAGACCTAGTGAGAAACTAGTATGGGATAGTTTGTTGATTAGATTGCTTGGATGAATCCATTGGATGGATTGATGAACATTAAAATTATTTCAAAGATGTATAACCTATGGTGGCATAAGGATTTGGTGTGCACTCTGATAGGTTATGGAGTTAGCTTGACTCAAGGAGAGTGATCCTATGAAGATGCTTGGTTGGTATTGTGAGAACACTATGGAAGTCCCTCTTTTTATGATTGATTTCAAGTCCACCTAGGGCATCTGAATCACAAAACCTAGGCAAGGGATCCTGAAAGCTCTCTAACTTAAGAGGTACCATAAACTAATGATAAATAAAAGATAATAAATATCAAAATGCCAATAAGTACCAAATACCAACCAAATACCAAAATAACAATAAATACCAACCACCAAATACTAAATTCCAGAGACATACCACTAGAGGAAAATACATAAACTACATAGGAGACTTAGGCTACATATTATAGGAGTGTCATCACATGGACAACTACTTGAGTTACCCTAAACTGGTCTCTCTAGACCGTGGACCCTCAAGTATTTATCAAGTTGAATTACCTTGGACTGGTCACTCTAGACCCTCGACCCTCAACATGACCCATGCAAAACCAGGGTACTCTCATGAAGATGAGGAATTCTAATCATACCTACTCTCTATGTATCATCTCATTCCCATCCTTAGCCTATACAAGCACTCAAAGCACGGATGAGACATCCATAATTAATCTTGTATTTAATGTTATTTACAAGTTTTATTATTAGGTTATCACTTATTAAAAAACTTACCATGTGTTATCTTGGCACTAGCCTCTTTGGACCCCAGACCCCCTATTGTAAGTCACTCCCCTAAGATGCACCTATTTAACCTCCCCTAGGTTCATAAATCACAAATAGATCTCACAAATCATAAAAAATATGATAAACAATTTTAGTTCCATAAAAGATAATTGAAACTCACATTGGTCCTCAAACTATAATCTCACAAGTACAAGTTGGTCCTCAAACCATAACATGATATAACACACCCTCTCAAAGAGTTCACAAAATAATGAGCTTAAGAAATCAGGTTGGGTAAAACTAATCGCGACAATTCAACATTACAAAAATACTGAAAATGCACATCTCACATAGAAGGCAAACCCCCCAAGCCTCTGTATACCACTCTTAAAAGCAACATAATTTTCCCAAATAAACAACATCAAATACGGTAATAGAATACCAAGTAGTCAAACCATAACACAAGTCTTAATTGTTTAAGCACAACCAATTTTGTTTATTAAAGTCCAGTTGGACTTATTAAGAAAACATTCATATAAAATCTCATGCATATATACTTTTTAAATAAATATTTAACTAAAATCTCCATGCATATCAAAACACCATGTATTTAATAATAAAATAATGTTATTAATTTTATAAATATAAATATAAATATAAATTTTAATATTAAAACCCACATGTTAAAAAATTAATTAATATTTATTTATAAATTATTTTTTTCAAAATAAATTGATAATAATAATGATAATCTGAAAATTAACATATATATATATATATATATATTCTTTACTACTTTCTTTTAATTCTATAATAAGATTGTGCTCATTTGCAAATATTATATATCTATTTTAATTTGATTTAATTCTTAGGGTTTCAACAACAAATACAAGCAAACCCTAACTGAATTAATTTTAAGTTTTTCACTATTATTCTTCAAACAAATTCTAGGTTTTTTGCACAAGGAATTCAATAACCAATTCAAAAAATAATAAAAAATCAAACCATAATCCTCAATCAAAATAAACCCATAATTTTCAACAATCAATTCCAATCTCAAAGTAGACAATCTTTTCAAAAGAACGATAAATATAGATTTTCAAACCCTACCTGAAATCCCCCAACCAAATACATCAAATAAGGCCAAATCAAAGACTCCCAAAAATTGAAGCTTTAAAATAATTCTTTAACTTCCAAGCACCACACTTCTCCAAAACCTAATAGACGTAATGAAATAATAACCCAAAACACTCTAATATAGAAAACCTGACAAGATAGGTTTTCAAAACATGCAACCGTAGTAATTTTTAGTGGCTCATATTTGCCAATTGGCTAATTTTGAATTTTGAGAATCCAAATTTGGCTAATAGTTCAAGATTTAAGGCAACCTAAATTGCCACATTTTTACAAAATTTTGATTTAGAAATATTTAAATCGAAAAATAATTTATTTTATAAAAAACTCGAACTCTAAATTTACCACAATATTTGATACATGATTAGATTTGATTCGCCATAATTTTATAAGTTATTGTAGAAATTTAAATTAATTCTCCAATAATATATCATGATTATTAGTTACTATAGGGATCTATCACCAACTTTTAGTTTTCATTATTGACTTAAACTATAATCTAGTGACCCTCATTATATTCTATGAGGTAAAAATGTTACTATTTGGTTTGTAATGCTTATGGGAGCTAAAATTTCTTTCAGATTGTTGATCTCAATATAAATCAATGGTCTTGAATAAATTTTGTGCCCCATTAGTATTTAAAAATATCAATACATTTGTCTCACACAACACAATGAAGTTATTAGATTATATTTTAAATAAATGGTATCAACTAATTATTATAGAGTCTATTCCTTAAACCCATCAAAGATTTTAAGCCTAGTCATTTTCTATAAGAATTCTATTTTTAAAAAAATAGAAGTATTCACCATGGTGATTAATTTATTTATTTTTATTGTTTGAGATTCACCAATATTTTCTACAAAAAAATCGTCATTCAAAAATAATCGCTAATACTTGAATACTTTTTTTTTCAAAAACTTTGAGAGATTCACCAATAAATTATTTTTTTTCAAGAAAATGAAAGATTTGCCAAGATTTTATATCTTTTTAAGAGGGGGGTTTCTTAAAGTTATCCCTACATGCAACTCCAAAAACAAGATGAGCTCCACTCGAAAATAATAAAAGAATTACTTAACTTGAAATCACCAAATAAGAACTTAACTACAACCTTATTTTTATCAAATCCTTTTTGCATGATTAATTCTAATTTTAATAATAAAATATTTACTTTTCCAATTATCAACTTCTAACTCAACTTCTTAACCTTGTTTTTATCAATTTCCTTTTTACATATTTAATTAATTACAATAATAATTATATGCACTTTTCACTTAATAAGCCTTAACTCAACCTTCAACTTAAATTTCTAATTAATTTTATTAAACTCAATGTGCAACTTAAATTGCATATTAATATTTAATTAATCAATTAATATTGTAGCGTATTAATAACTATGCAATTGATAATTAAATATTAAATAAATCAATTATACCTATAATTTTAATTTTATATTTAATAATTGATTAAATTCTCATTCCAAATTATACTTTTAATTTAGTCTTTTTAATTAAACAAAGGTATTTAATTAACTCACAATAATTAAATATCCCTATATTCAATATTCTGATTTTCCTAAGATATAATTATTCTAATTTCATAATTAATGTTAATTTAATTATTTTAATCAAATAACTACACAACAAACTCACTTAACTCACAACACATGAAGATCAACTAACTCAAATAACAAACAAACTCAAGGGAAGAGCTCATGAATTTACGTCACCTTGAAGAATTCAGATAGCTAGAAAAATAGATAAATGTCCATTATTCTAGGACAATCAATGACTTGGGTTGGGATTGGACATGTATGTTATCTCCCCTCTCTTACCATTGAGATATTGCGATAGGGCATGCTCATCTTGGCAATTCAGGGAAGTCGATGTTCGGTACCTAAAATCTTGCATAAAAGATGAGCATGTACATATATGTATAAATATATAATAGACAATGACATAGATTGACCAATTATGTGGATCTAACAAGCAAGTAACTACGACTCTATCCCTCAACCATATCATGCAGATCAAACATAAATATAAAACATACATGCCAACCATACACATGCAAGTATGAGATCAATAAAATCATAAACATAATATACATAGCATCAAATCTATCTGAGGATTTATATATACATTAAAAGTGGCCTAAAAGAGTCTGGCCAATTAAACTGAAAAGTAAACTATGAGAGGGGTATTACACAACTCTTTACAATAGATAAAGAGATATTCTCCTCATAATGCAATTGATCTACACAACACTGTCAACCTTAGTAGCACACTATTACTGCCTTTTCTTTTTTGTCATTATTAAAAAATAGAAGCCTCATAAATCAAACTCTTCTCTTCTGAAACTCTACATATAAATATTCATTGATTCTCCCATGACACTCTTACTTTTTTCCAAAGCACATACTATACTCATATACAAGATAAATAATTGGAGTTTACAACAAGGTTAGTTGTGTCAAAAGCATATTACAATTACATTACAACATAGCCATGACACCATCAAATTATAATATGGTCCCATGTTAGAAGCATCTAGACAAAAAACATAGATTATACCTAACAAGGATCCAACTGGATAAGAGATAATCATTAAATACATAGGTCATACATAGCAAAAACCCATTCAGATAAGAGATAGACATTAAATGCAATACATAGAGCAAAAATATGAAGCATGATCCACTTTAAGAGAGAGAGGGACCATAAAAAAACTACACATAGTCCAATGCCAGATCCATAATTACTAGAAAAACTTCCATAGCCATCCCAAAAGTATTAGTAACATGTTGACCAAAAAGCCACCTAACTTGCCAATTGTATCCAGATCTCCACACACCATGGTAAGATCTACATGCCAACATCGAAAATAATATCACTTGCCAACAATCCATGTTAGAAGCCATTACAACAAATTTATGGACCAAACCACAAACTAATGATAATTGTAATACTTGAAGACACTATTTTTGAATCACTAGGAAACACCACAACTAATACCAAAACCTGAATATAATTCAAATCACATGTGCATATCTTCATCCTTGATTTTTGGAGCAGAAACCTTCTTGAGAATACAACTAAAAAATATGGCATCTTTGATTGCATAAATATGCTATTAAACCATTTATATATAGACAAAACCATTAACTTTTGAACCTAATAAAATAAATTTCTAAAGCATTTATTTGTAGTGTGATAATGTCCCTTATGAGATTTGTGACATGGCTTAATTTCCTCCTATGAATTCTATAAGTCTAGTGGTTGTATTGAGCATTGATAGGTCAATATTTTGGTGCAATGAAAACCACTACTTGTAACAAGTGATATCAAAGCTTGGCCATAGGTTTGAATCTCCTCTGTAAGTGATGTGGACCTCAACGAGTAATGTTGGGGGCATTGTTGGCAGTGTGTCAGCATCCCTCACAGGATTCGTGACATGGCTTAACCACCTCCTATGGATTTTATAAGTCTAGTGGTTGTATTGAGCATTGAAAGGTTGATCTTTTGGTGCAACAACAACCCTACTTGTAACAATATTGACAAACATTATTCTCACAATCTTCATAATAAATACCTATCTTCCATTATTTTGAATACATAATTGTCTTTTGCTATTTTGTAGCACTGAATACATACTTCTTTTCAAACAAAAGATATACCTGAACATGTCAACACCAAATAAATATGAACAATATTGTTTGAGAAAAGACCTCAAACACCACTAGACTAGAGTGTTTGACATCAATGACAATAGACAACCAAACATATATTTCCAATAGTAGATGTTTCACTTTAATTATTTCTTATATTAGTAGCTGACCAAATTTGCTGATTTGTTTCTACCAAAGTCCAATAGTTATTAGTAGTCATGTCTGGTTATATTATCAAATATCTTAATTTCATCTATTTTAGATTATTGAACATAGTTAAAAATCTTTTCAACTTCACACCTTGCATAAAAAAATTTGAAATGCATATTTGATATAAGATAACACAATGTAATTGCATAAACTAGAGATCTTTAAATGCATATGCAATTTAAAACATTTATCACAAGACCAAATAGAATTAAAATAATTTCAAATGTCAAATAGATATGAAGTTATAAAAATGAAAATATTTGTTAGTAGTCATAATTGCTAAACAATGAATTGAAAATTTGTTAAAATTGGCATCTTTATGCAATATAGCCTCAATGTGTCAAATTCAATTGCACAAAGGTCTAAAATAACACTGAAAGTATCACAATTGAAGCTTATAAGCAATACCTCTTGCAAATGGAAACTTCTCTAAAATTTTTCAAAAGCCATGACCATAGAACATTTTAACTAACACAATTTCACCTTAAACAAAAATAATTTTTAGAAATTTCAGGTTCCTTGGTTATAAATGGACAAAAAAAGGATTGTAGCTCTCAATATCACAAATTGTTCAATAAGAAATACCTCCAACATTTCCACATAGTCATTTGGCAATACAACTTCAATTGCAGATGCATATAAAGAGCACAATATTTTTTTACCTTTGTAATTACAATTTCCAAGATTAATTTCTCTCCTTTCTACTTTTTTGTGATAGCCAATTGGAAGTAAAATAAATTGCACTTTTACAATTTTATAAATGTAGGGGAAAAAATTGAAACTATAGAACAAACTTACCACCTCAACAAATTTTAAAAATATATTTGTTCAATACAAAAGATTTATTAGTTTTGGACACTTGCCAATGGCAGCTACTGATAAACATGAACTCTTACATTCATGCTATCAAACTTTACAAGACAAGAAAAATTTAAAAAAATTAAAATTTGACCAACTACAAATTACCAAAAAATCACAACATTTTAAGCTTTCAATGATAGAAATCTTTGCACTTTTTCGTGAATCCATTCAATGCCATGAATTGAATGATACAATTACAACACTAATAGAAGACATAGATAAAAAAAGCTTTGCAGATAACACAAAATGTTCATACAGAGTAGAAGATGAAAGAATCTTGTCAGAGTTGTCCAAAAACTTCAATGAAGTACATAACCATAATAGGAGGATGAACAACCTACAACATCAATGCACAATTAATGCAAATATGCTTTCAATTCAATGATATATGTACAAATGATACAATATGTCTAGACAAAAGTACAAAACTAGAGAAGGAGGGTGCATAGAGTCAATGATATTCATGAGAAAGCACTCAATAATAGTAAGTTCCAATAGGATCTCAAATCAAGAGTGTTTTGTCAATTTTATAAATATGCCAAAAAACTTAAACTATATAACACACTTAACATTTCAAGAAACTATTAAATCCTATTGATCAATTAAAAAATTTATTGTTTTTTTGTTGCATCCAATCATTGCAATGATATAATTTTCTCCTGACCAATTCAAAATGCAAAAAAGTGGGGCATTTTAAGCTTTGAACGCCACACATATTTGTACTATTTCATGAATCCATTTAATAGCATAATTTGAAAAGCACACATACCTAAAATGACACAATATAATGTCGAACAATAGAGAACTAAAGTAAACATGTCATACATGTTCTTTTCTTTCAATTGTTAAGAGTTTCCTCATAGCTTTATATGCCTAAATTACTATGTCATGATTAACAATTGCCTTTCATGTAATTTTATTAATGGAAAGACATAAATATAAAGAGATTTTTAGTGTTGAATCATGTTGCAATTCTAATTCATTTTGAATTGGCATAGTATGACATGATTGAACATAAAATATATTTACAAAACACATATCCCCATGTTAAAGATTTAATTGTACATATGATAACTTCACACATGCAGTTAAAACTACAATAAATTAGACATATAAGCAATAGGACAAGTTAAAATGCTTATGAAATTGAGCTCTTCAATAAATGGACATGTAATTCACTAGTAAATTTTAGCTTGTTTTTTGACAAGGATTAGTCAAATTTTAGATGCCATTTGGTCAACCAAACGACCATAACTGTTGTCAAAGTTTTTTCATCGATTATACGACACAAAAAACATCATCAAAATTCTGACGTCTATAGTGGTTGAATTATTGACAGACTCACTGTCAAAATAATCACTTCAACTTGGAAGAATTATCGATCATACCTTTCATCTTTGCGACCAATGTTGGTCAAAATTGTGAGGACTTACAGTCAAAATTGTCGTCAAGTGTATAGAATTCTTGTTGAAATGACAAAGAATGTTCATTGCTCTTTCGACGAGAGCTGGTTGGAATAGTCATCGAATATATAGCATTCTTGTCAATAAGTCTATTCTTTTACTATCGAAAAAGCAACATAAAATTAATTTTTTTAAAAATAAAATAAAATATATTATCAAATTAAGCATAGAAATATTATGCTTTAATTGTTTACAAATAGTCACTTTTCTGCTCGTGAAGACACAGTTTGGTGTTTATATTATTAAACACTATATGCAATGCAGACAACTACATGAGGGAAGCACCCACATTCCTATCCAACTTTAGAGTACAAGTCATTTACGATCAAGAGATTTGAGAAGGCAACCGAGATGGGAAAAGAATAGATATATAGATATATAGATCACTAATTGAATCAGAGAACATACTTAACACTATTCATGGGCATCAGGAAGTCGAAGTAGTATAAACGAAAGATATGAATGGCTTCCAATTTCATTTTTGTTTTCTATGGTGTATCATGGCCAAAACACAAATCATGAGATTTCAAAAACATCTTTATCTATTAGTAGAAGATTTAATTAAATTCTCTAGATAAACCCTTTTGTGGGGTAGCATGTAACTAACTCTAAATAAATACACACTCAAACATACTCATTAACTCAGATTTGCAATCAAACTTAGGAAAATAAAATCATTACAATTAAATACACATGCAAGCTCTAATGCATAACTCAATATTAAGTTATGGAAATCAAAATACAAGGATTACCCAATTAGTAATCACTCATGGGATGTAGTAGTGATCGATCACATTATAGAAGCAACTAAATTGTATGAGTTGCAACGAGCTTATGTCCAACCTACAGTCTAAAATAGAGAAATTAAAAATGGTAAGGAGCGTGTGATTAGTGTCTTAACATGGTTGATTCTTACACTTTTTAAAGCCTCCATCCAACATGAAATTTATAAACGTTCAGCATTAATCTTGCATGAGTAGGTCAGAAATATGATACCATTTATCCAACTTATATATACAAGATATCAATTAGACATCTTTGAAATCAAGTACAGCAAGCAAGTACCAATATTAATCCATATTTCACACTTGTCAACCAAGGACAAACATGGTTTCATAAATCCTTGAGTTTTGATTTTCATGTAACTTATATTTTCAATTTGAAGATGCACTCAACAATTCCATCATAGAAACACTGTAACTATTTGAATGTCCATTCTTGATCACCAAACATTGATATACAAGTTAAATTACTCTCTCATTAATCCTCAATTTCAACCCTTAAATGTACTTACATTGTCTACTACTATGCATTTTTGTAGAAGGTTTAAGAATCTACTGTATTTAAGAATGTAAAAGCTATTTTCATTAGCCAGCTTCAGAGAATTACTTCAAAGTTTTAATTGGCGGAGTACAAAACAATGCTCAACCTACAAAAAACATCCCCCATGCATACAATGTAAGAAATTCTTTTAGACAAATCATATGAGAAAACACTATTTGCAACTAATTGTGATAAGGAATAGAATGTTATGTATCCAAACACTTCAAGTTTAATGCAAGCTCTAAAACATTCAATTTGTAAAATAGAGAGTATGAAACCATGGTATAAACTGATCAGAAAAAAGTGGTGCTATAATAATTAAAGAAAGAGAATTGAAAATTGAAACTGAAAATACATTTTGAATTTGCATGCAAGGGCTAAATAATGCATTCTTACAAATCCATTGCAGGCATACCATACTCAAATACTTAACTGCTTTAATTTCATGTAAGTTACATATGAGAAGACAGTTAATCCACAAGGAAAACACAAACAACACTAAAAAATTTCAGATATATAGCCACTGCCATCAGCTGTAACAAAACCAAATGAATGAATTAAGATTATACAACATAATGAAGTAAGAGCAAATGGCATTTCTGAAACCAAACTTGACATTATTTTATCAGACATGAAAGTTGAATGTCAAACTGGTAAATAATGTAGAGTGCCAATGGGATTCTCATACTATCATAGTCGGTGAGAAAAAAAATCTCACTTGCAAGGACAAACTATTCATGAGAGAAAGGATCTATGTTCTCTGCCTCACTCACCTTCCATTGGCATCACTGCCATCTAATCCTTCACATCGATAATTAGTAACCATGCCAAAATCTTTCTCAATTCTTGCAAGGCTTTCCAAAGGTTCAGATAGGACAGACGGGCAGCTCTCTTTTAAGTAATCAAATCCTTCAGTGTGTATAACAGCTACAACACAAACATGAAAATATGAGAATGATAAAAATTAAAATTTGTCATGACCAAGTTTCAAAAACTCTATAATACAAACACACAAAAGTTTACAAATAATCACTTTTTTTCTCGTGAAGACACAACCTAGTGTTTATATTATTAAACTCTCTATTCAATGCGGATGACTACATGAGAGAAGCACCCACATTCCTATCCAACTTCAGAGTACAAATCATTTATGAACAAGAGATTTGAGAAGGCAAGTGAGATGGAAAAAGAATAGGACACATCACCAATAGATATATACATAGATTGAGGTAGTCATTTTACCAAAATGAAGGCTGATTTGGTCAAAATGTGTTTGACTATTCTTGATAAAATAAATTGTAAGGGTCTATCCTTTAGCCAACATGTTTGGTAAAGATGGTTAAATTATTGGGATGTGTGTTGTGGTGTGAGCTCTCTTAGAGAGAAGATTGAAAAGTGATTTTAAATGTGTTGGATGAGTTTTTAGGGCAGTGGCGGGTTAGGGCTTGAGCAGTGATATTTATATCATGAAATCAAAGGTTTATGTGTGTAGATCATGATTGTGATAGTGTGATCAAGCTAGTGTATTAAAAATTCTTATGAGGAGAGAATGAATATTTTACTGAGGATCTGATCAAGAAAATAAGTTTCTATTTCCAGATCACAAGACCCTAATAGGTTTCTTATTTGTAAATCCATTAACTGGGTAGATCCTAATAGATCTTATTCATAAATCTCTTAAAAAAGTGGCTCATTAACTTGATTTTGAAATCTCCTAATAGATTTAATCCTAACAGGGTAAAGCTCCTAATAGGGCTAGATGTAAATCCCATAATTGGGTTCCACCTAACAGTGTCTTTGTAAACTCCTAATAGGATTAAGCTCCTAACAGGGTGTACTTTAGAAGAGTACAAAATTTGTGAGTATCATCTCATGTGTGGTTTTCACCCATTTGAGTTTCCATGGGAAAAATATTTGTTATGTGTAACTTATGCATTGTGGTGGCTATGTTTATTTGATTAAGTTTCATTTTCTTACCAATCTATAAACTTGTAAATGTTGTCTTTGAGTTAAAAAAGTGGAAATTATCAAATATGTTTGATTATTGATTCACCCCCCCCCCCCCCCCCCCCTCTCAGTAATCTTGGACCCTTAGGACTAACAATTGGTATCAGATCTTTGGTCCTTTTTGTGGTGAAGCTTAACAAATTGAGGTCAAGATCCAAGAATGATGAGGAAGGAAGGTCCTAAGTTCACAAGGGAGAAATACTTGGTGTGGATCAGTAGAATGAAGATTTATCTAAAAGGTATGGGTAACTAGTATTGGAAACATCTTTTTACTTAGAATTTTATACCAACCAAGACTCTTAATGCATATCAGGTAACAGAACAACAAGAGAATACTATAGTTATGCAAGAAATTGCAAGTACATTATTTGATGTAGAGTTTTTTGATACCCAAGATCTTGAAACTGCCTGTGATGTGTGGGAGAAATTGAAGTTAGTGTATGGTGGTGGAAAACATGTGCAAAAAGTTAAGGTTGACGGCCTGAAAGGAAAATTTGATGACATGCAAATGGTTGGAGGTGAAAACATTGAGAAGTATAGTTAGAGAATAAAAGAAGTAGTTATTGCTATCAAAAGTGTTTGTGGAACTATTGAACAATATGATGTGGAAAGTAAAGTATTGAGAACCTTGTTACCTCTTTATGCTATTAGGGTTTCTTCTATTCAAGAGTTGATATCTGTAGGAACTGCGATTGTCACTCTTGATGCATTGATTGGTTTTAAACTTAGAAATTATGATAATAGTGTTCCAAGGGTTGAAGCTACATTAAGAGCATCTATGTCTCTTGCACCTACAGGGAAATGAAAGGACGTTATTCATGAATCTTCTTCTATGTCAAGTTACTCTAATGATTATAATTCTATCTTGTCTGAAGAAAATAAATAGGATGAATTGGAAGTATTTCTTGCTATGAGGTTACCTAGAGGAGCCGGTAAGTACAAGGGAAAGCTACCTCTTAAATGCTTCTCATGTAAAAAGATTGGACATATTTCTTCCAAGTTTCCTAATGGTGGTAAGAAGGAAAATCCTAAGAGATTTAAGGATAAGAGAAAGAAGACTTGTTTTGTTGTTTCTGATGAAGGGGTTATAGATGAGGAATCTAAGGATAATGAAGAAGATGTATTTAGCTTTGTTGTTGTTAAGGAAAATCCCATTATAGATGTGAAAAAGCCTTGATTTATAGCTTGGATCATGGTGAAGAGTGGGTAATAGACAAAGAAGAATCAGATACAATCCATCCTGAATTAGAATGCCCAACCATCTCCTTATAAAGGCCTCCAAGAGGTGTCTAGAGATTTACAACAGACCAACATTATTAAATATTTTATTATTTTATTGATTTGGCCATTTTTATTAAATAATTAATTAAAGGTCCTTTATAATATTATTTTAATTCTGGGATCACTTGATTAATTAATTTAATTATGTTTCTTATGATATTTGGGGACATTACAAATTGTTGCCTCCCAAAGATTACTTTTCCTCAAGCAATCTGCCATCAAACTGCTTGTCCAATGCGTAGATCCAAGATCCCAAAGCAAGTGCGGACACCGACATAAATCATATCTATTAAAATATGCATGTCGTAACATGACCATGTGCACGCACCAGGAAGTAGGTGAGAAGAGTAAATCTCCATCAGGCTTGTGTTGCTCCACTCTGATATAAATGTTTCCATGCCTAGAGTCATCAAGATCCCATTGAAACACATCAATTCTTAGATCTAAAGTATTCAGGCTATCATACCCATGGTACAACTTTTTGTTTCCATGAGGGATCATTTCACATGATGAGATTACAATCATGCACACCTCATGCCCAACTAGAGGATAAACTCCATAATCAACCGACTCTAGAGATTGGCCATGCAAATGATCCTCAATTGAGTCTACATCACCAGGATGTTGAACAACCATCAATAGAGATGGATCATTTAGAGGGTCACTGATAGAACCCATATTTCTATCAAGTTGATTGATGAGCGTTGGGTCAACAAAATTTGTGCAAGCATCTTCTTCACCTTTACAGTTGTCTTGAAATTTTAGTTGTTCTCCATTACAAGGGACAACCGTTGATTCTTTCTTGTCCATATCTTCTTATTTCTAAAGTGGATCTATGAGAATGTCTTTATCCTCTTTAGGATTTAAGGTGTCATGTAGCCCATTTTCAATGTCTCACTTCAAATTATTATTTTTAGACTTTATTGCCACTAGAGGATGGATACTTCATTTAAAGTTTTATATAATCCTTGAGAGATATGTTTGTCTACCAGCCACCATCAATCCAATCTTTCTTGATCATCTTTAGTGACTTGGCCAAAGTGAGCAGATGCGTTTCTTGATGCTCAATCCTGGAAGGAAAAATTGGCATCATTAGTCTTGTATTGGCTTGATGTGTGTGTGGTATGTCCCTCTTTGTTCTTCCCTTTTCCAAGAACTTGCGAGTCTCCTCAATTTTTTATGTCCTCTTTCTAGAGTTTGGTGAAGCTACTATTAAATTATTCTTAACTCCCTTAGCAAAACTATCATACCAAAATATACATCTTCCATTCCATCACTTGTTTCCACATTTCTCCCAATAAGTTGGTAGGATCACTAGCTCTGATACCATTGTAATGTCACAACTGAGAGATTCAACCCCACGTATCCCTACCAAGATTGAATGTTGCACATAGAAATGATTGTAAAATCAATCTATAGTTTACAATGGTAGGTTTGATAAGCTAGAAATAGTATTAGCCCTACACAATTGTCATACAACTATGTTGTATGGTGGAATTAACTCCCAACTATATGTCACTCCTACACATTGTATGAACCTTCTTCCTCAACGTTGTATGGATACACTTCCCTCTATGTACAATCATATGGTAGTGGTTGACATGACTTGGCTTTATTTTTGGTCGTATGGCCAAGTCCGTATGGTGACAACCCTCTAAAGAATAACTTTTTCATACGCTAGAAACCCACCCCTTGCTCATTGCTAGAATAGTATGTTGTCGTACAAATTTGAAGTTCAACCCTTCAAACTAGTAGTGCAATAACAATGGAGGTACATAAAATATCACACAAGTTGGAATTGGATTACCAAGCATAGGAAATAATTTGTATTCTCAGTGTATGAATAAATACATGAGATATATCTTCAATAGTACTCAATAATGATAGCACTTTAGATTACACCAACAAATATCGCTCTCGGATAAAAATTTGTCTTCAAAGGAAGAATTCACAAATTTGGAGCACATAGTGAAATATCAAAAATATATTTTCAGCTGGCAGACTAGGGTGGTTGTGAACCACCAAAACTATGAACACAGAATAGGGAGGATCTTCTATCTCTGAAACTATGTGCAAACTACCTTCAACCTTAAGCCTCGAGAAATACAAAGAAGAGTCAAGTACAATCCATCTTGAGTTACAATACCTAACCATCTCCTTATAAAGGCCTCTAAGAAACATCTAGAGATTTACAACACATCGACATTATTAAATTATTTTATTAATTGGGCCCTTTTTAATTAATAATTTATTAAAGTTCCTTTATAATATTATTTTAATTATAGGACCACTTAATTAATTAATTTAATTAAGTTTCTTATAAAAATTGGGGACATCACAATCCCCTTGAATGGATTTGTTGTTGATTCTCTAGATGCTAGTGTTAGAAATAAGGGGCAAGACAAAGCCAATTTGTCTGCATTTGGTAGAGTCAAAGTCGAGAATCCCTCTGGGTCCTTCTTAGTTGGACTTGGGAGGAAATATTCATATTTAAAAATATCTAAATTGAACCCTCATAATTACACAGTCCCTATTTTACCCATTTCTTAGTGCATAGAAGATGTGGATATGGGAACTCATGTTGACATTCCTATCAATGTTGGCAAGGGTACTCTAAATGAGAAGGGTTTGTCAGTTCAGGAGAATTCTAATACTAATAAAAATTTCAAATATATGATGAAGATCTAGAGTGCTCGATTTTTGTGGATAGTTACTAAAATTAATACTTTGGAGGAGAAAGTGACCATGTCTCCCTTTAACTAGAGTCTTGACGATAACATGGCTATAACCCATGCTTTAGCTAAGGGAATCAATGATCTTAAGGATGAATGTGAGATATGCATTCAAAAGCTAGATGATACCATGAATGTGATTTTGGATAAACTAAGAGTTGTTATTGGTGTTAGTAAATTGGTGATGGATAATACCACTAAGATCCTCAAGAAGTTATACAAGCTAGTAAAAGCTAGTTATTATTTATTTCTAAAGGTACTTCTTCTTCTCCCTATGTCAATGTGAAGTCTGCCAAAAAAGCTCAAGTTATGAAAAGAAGTGTAGTGAAGAAGGATAAAGCCTTGCTAAAGAAAAATGTGTGAACAGAAAGGAGAAAGAGATGGCATCTATGCCCAGAGTGTTGGTCAATGGTGATTAATCGAGGAAGTACTATACACTTTCCACTTTCTATTTTATTAACAATTGTTGGTTAACTAGAATTTTATGATGAAGCTATGCAGGTGGATACAAAGCTTCAGTGAGAGTTTGTAATGGTAGACAAAATGGACTCATTGCACTGAAAAATCAAACTTGGGATATATATAAATTACATGCACGTAAAAGGGATTTACAAAATAAATGGGTTTATAGGATGAAAGAAGAGGATGGAGGAAATAAAATATTTAAAGCTAGGTTAGTTGTAAAAGGATTTGCATAGAAAAAGGACATTGATTTTGATGAGATATTTTCTCCAGTTATTAAAATGACTTCTATTCGTATTGTTTTAAGTATTGTAGCTGTTGAATATTTGCATTTAGAGAAGCATGATGTTAGAACAACTTTTCTTAATGGTGATTTGAATGAAGAAATATATATATGGAACAACCATAAGGATTTGAGGTCAAAGGTAAGGAGCACTTAGTGTGCAAATTGAAGAAAAGTTTATACAGCTTGAAGCAAGCACCTCAACAATGGTATCTTAAATTTGATAGTTTTATGCATGAGCATGGATATACCAGGTGTCATTCAGACCACTTTGTTTATTTTACGAGGTTGGATGATGATAGGTACATTATTTTATGTTTATATATTGATGAAATGCTTGTAGCTGGGTCTAACATGGATCACATTAAGGGATTGAAATAAAATTTAGCACGCTCATTTTCTATGAAGGATTTGGGGGCAGCATTGAAACAAATCCTTGGTATGAAAATATGCAGAGATAGGAAGCACAAAAAATTGACTCTATCTTAGGCTTCTTATATTGAGAAGGTGTTGCAACATTTCTCTACATGGAGAATGCCAAAGTTGTTAGAACACCTTTTCATAGTCATTTCAAATTGACTAAGGATATGTCTCCAAAGACACTAGAAGAGGAGACTAAAATGTCCAAGGCACCTTATGCTATAGCTATAGGAATTTTAATGTATGCTATGGTATGTACTTGGCCAGATATTGTACATGAAGTGGGAGTTGTTAGCAGATATATGATTCATCCTGGGATTGACCATTGGAATGCAGTCAAATGGATTCTTAGATATGTGAGAGGAACATCCAGTAAATATTTACATTTTGGGGGCTCTACTATTATTTACAAGGCTATGTGGACTTAGATCTAGCAAGAGATATTGATACCAAGTAGAGTACTAAATGATATGTATTTACTATTGGTGGGGCAAAAGTGAGTTGGATTTCTTGGTTACAAAAGGTGAATGCTTTATCCACTACCAGGGAAAAGTATGTTGCTTCTACAGAGGCAGCCAATGAGATGACATGGCTTCAATTCTTCATGGAGAAATTGTGACACCCATAGATGTATAATTATTTGTTTACAAATAGCCAAGGTGCCATTCATCTTTCTAAGAATTCTTCTCTCCATTCAAAGAAAAAACACATACAGTTGCGATACTATTTTATTCGGTCAATTTTGGATAATGGACAGTTAAAGCTGGAAAAGATACATGTAGATGATAATCTAGAATATATGTTTACAAAGGTAGTAAAAAGGGAGAAGTTGAACTCCTCTTCATCTTTGTTTGGTCTTTTAGACTGAACAAAATAAAGGAACAACTAAGTCTAGGGCGGTTTGATCTAGTGGGAGCCTCATGTGGTAGCAGTATTGCTACAAGATTAGTCTCCAAGTGGGATATTGTTGTTTAGCATGGAGCCTGATCAGTTACCAAGTGGGAGATTGTTGGTCAATGGTGACTGATCAGGGAAGTATTGTACACTTTCCATTTATCCTCATTGGGGTTTGGGGTCGGGTCGGGCCTTGAGCGAGGGTTTGGGGGTGGCAAACCCTGAGAAAAAAATTTGGCACTAGTTTTTTGGCTATTTTTTGGTCGACGTGTTATAATTGATTCTAATATTAAAGTGGAAAAAAACTTGTATAAAAATGTCTTAGGGTTATGGATTTTATTATGTACATTTTTAGTAGCTTCTTGCGGTAGTATTGAGTCCTAAGGGATTACAGATTGTAATCAAGTTGTAATCACTGGATAATAAGAATATTGGACTTGATGTTAGTGGATGTAGCCCAAGGATTGGGTGAACCACACTAAATCTTTGTGTCTTATGTTCTTTTTTGTGTGGTTTATTATTTTTTAATATTGGTTATATTTGCATGTAACTGTTATTTCTGTCTTCTTAATCCTAACACAGACCTGCAACCAAATTGAGGAGAAAAGATAAGGGGATTACATCAATCGACAACATAGTTAATAAGGTATGTAGTATTAATGATGAAATCATGAAAAATAATGATATTCTAGTAAAGAGTATGCAATCTCTTTGGGGCCTGGCACCCCTATTTTGCTTCTTTTTGTCTTTTTTTATGGTTGGCATTTGTATCTTTTAGCTTCTCTATTTATTCTATTTAGGGTTTTTGGTCCCTTCAAAATTAGTTTTTCTTTAATAAAAAACAAGAAGAAACATAAATGTGTGCATTATAACAATAAATCTAATATTGATATGTTTTTTTCATTTTCCACCTCTCTAAGAGTTTGAAATTTGTAGTAGTAAGTTTCATATAAATTCGTTATTATGATTATGCCTATCTTTGAATGTGAAAAATATCCTTGTAGCATTAGAGAATGTTTGTGAATCTTTTGATTCTTATTTTCCTCTCCTCTTTATTTAAATAAATTTGATCATTTTAACACCCTAAATTTTTTAATTACTTTGTCTCATATGTATTATTTACATACTTGTGTTATGCAAGAAATAGTGATGCTATTTAGCTTAGCAACTATCAAATGTGTTATTTATTTCATGCATTTTATTATGAACACATATAGATGTATGACCAATGTAATTAATTGATATTATGATCATATACCATGTAGATTTTTTAAAACCAAAATGTAACTTTATTGTCTAATCACAATAAAGATACCATTAGAGCTACCATCTAAATCCATAAATCCATGTAGTATTACATTGTTTGGTCCTACGAATCTAAACTCTTTTGATTGTCCTACACAACATAACATTAAAAAAATGAAAGATATCACAGACATGTCACTCTTGTTAGACGAATAAAAGAACACTCTTAACAACTTGTTTAAACATTCTAAAGGCAACTATGTCAAAGGTAAGGAGCAATCTCACATTATTCATGATGTGTTGCACATTAATGAGGATATGATTCGATGTCTAATAATCTTGAGGGTATCTAGTCTTATTTTTTCTTTGTTGTCTTCTAGATAGTATACACTTTAAATTTTATATTTAGCTGATCACTTATTGTTGATGTTCCTTTTGTTCTCCATTGTTGTTAGGAGCCTCTTTTTGTAAAAAGTTTTGAGGTCCCCTCAAAATCTATTTCCTCTAATAAAGAAAAATATAAAGATCATCTTCAATTAAATTAGTACTTAGATCATTTGTTTCTTATATTGAGCGGTCCAAAGACCTATATCTTTTATGGATATAAAGTATGTATCATACTACTCACTAATCTGTAAAAATTAATTAGAACATGATATAGGGAAAATTTTCAAAATCGATCTCTTATCAAAACGTTTACCTCTCTTTAAAACTAATATTTCTTTTTTTAAAATATATATATTATAATTTTCATGAAAATTGCTTCAACGATATCTAAATAAAACCTAAGACACTAATGTTAAAAAAAATATTAAAAGATAAAAATTATATAATTTGTTCAAAGATATAATTAAACAAACACAAAACTTACTAAAATCTATATCTCCTCAAACAAGTTTAGCATTTAAAATCTAAGGCATGAATGATATTATGCAATACTCTCATTGTTATTATTTTTGGAATGATATTATTATATCATTCTTTTATTTACTACTCTCATTGCCATGTACTCATTTCCTGCAACTAACAGTTATGGTAGCAGATACAAGCGATTTTTCCCGGTCCATCAAAATCGCAATGTCCAACAATATTTTTTTCATTGTTTACGCAGGTACTATTGCATTTCGCTACCACACATTCCCCTTTATATTTTTCACTCACTTCTCCACACAACACTTCATCAACCGCATAGCCCACTTGTAGTCATGCACAAAATACACTCGTCAGTAATGTTTGCTTACAGATTAATGGCATATTCTAAAATATGTAGCTATTATAGTGATAGAAATTAAATTTATGTACGTAGATAATACAGTGATAGAAATTAAATTTAAGACATATTTAATCTTTATAAATCTATGTGAAAGGAAAGTTCTTATTTCTGAGAGGAAGAAGAAAACAATCATCTATTCTTTTAGGGTCTGTTTGGTTGCTGGAATTAACTTGGAATAGGAAAACGGGAATTGATGAATTGGTATAAGCTAATTCTAATTTTGGTTCAAAATGAGCATTCAGCCAATCCATCTCAGAACCTGGAATTGACTGAATGCTCATCATTTTAGACCAAAATTAAAATTAGTTTATACCAATTCACCAATTCCCATTTTCCTATTCAAGATTAATAAACAGAAGTACTATTACATAATTATACCTTTCAACCAAATAAATAACTAAATTTCTAATTTTATTATGTGTATATCTTTTCAACTAAAATCCATGTATGAAATAAAGAATCTGAATTGTACCGGAAATGATGACGGCTATCACCAGCAGAAGAAGCACAGACACATTTATGGCCTTTCCCATCATCTCTGCGACTCAAAATCTAATTAATCCATGAGAGTATTTATAGACAGTGGAATAGAAGAGTTAATTATGTAAATGGCTTTGCGGGTAACGCTTAGTGTTATTTTCAATGTTTCAGCCAGCACAGAATCATCCATTACAAATACTCCATGCACGAAAGGACATATTGTTGTATATATTTATTAGAATATCGTTATGAATAAGTTTATTTTCTTGAGTATGCAGATTATACAAGCATTACAGCGTTGTTTTAGCCGCCTTCAATACATCCATGATAGTCCATGTGTATTTAAATTATTTTTAAATATAAAACTTAAAACCCTAGAATCGTGGGAAAACAGAAGCAGCATAACACACCACGATTTTGAAAGCTGGACCTCGAGAGGGATTGGAGCATTTTTGCGAGTTAAGGTTTGGATTTCTCAGCTATGCATTTTCTTAGCTTTTGTTGAGGGCATTGTTTTTGTGTAAATGACCAATGCATGCTAGCTATCTTTATGGGTACTTTTAAAGGGATTTGTTCTTGTAGTTATGACAGTTTATATATTTATAAATACTCTACTCTTGTTTGCCCCGAATGTTATTTGGGTAGAGAAGACTGCTTTCAATATATAATAAATGTAGTTGTTTAATTTCATAATAATGGATTATATAAAATATTTGAAGTTCATTTATTGAGATAGAATTTTCAAAGTGACATTTTTTAAGATTAAATTTGTTATTAAAAAATAAAACAAAATAATCATAATTATTTAATTTAGAAAAGAATATGTTTTGTTTTTTTATTTTATTTAATTATTTTCTTTTCATAAATATTATATTATTATAATATTTTTTTACATATAAATTAACTCTATTTTTTATTTTAATTAATCAATCTTTAATTATCTTTATTAATTTCAAATGCTCCTTTTTAAAAAAATTTCTCTACCTTGAATTAGATTGCATGCAAGGATCTATATTCTAGAGTGACTTAGACCCATGACCTAATCATCCTAATTTGTGTTCCCATTTCATCACTTTTGAGTTTTTTTAATAGTCATTACTCATCTTTCTTTATATGAATTCCTGAAATTCAACATATAGAATCTTATACTAAAAGCAATCTTATATAATTAGTTACCTATAAAAAAATTTAATTTGCATTAAATTACAAAACGGTATCATAGAGATTGCATCAACAACATGTTAGCATACGCTATATCGCATCACCACCAAGGAGGCACTTATTGTTTGATAGCTAAGAAAGATGGCTTGTTATCAAGAAAGATCTAAGTCTTCCCTTTGCACATAATAATTTTTCCAAGGTGATTTTCAACACCACTCATATCAAATAAACACATACTTGTATGTGCATTAGAACCACAAAGAACAAAGGGTCGTCCAACAATAATGAGTCCCAAACTTGAGACAAAAATGATTTCATTATGATTGCCTTATAATAATTATAATATTTCCATTGAATTGAGGATTTTTTGGGTTTTTCAAACTTGCAGTTGGAGCTGTCATTTTTTTTATTGAATCAAATGGAAATGGGCCCTAATCCCAAAGAAAAGAAAAGCTAGAACATTATAACCATACCTCAAGCCATTACAGTCCGAGAACTAAGAAATCTAAAACAGAAAAAATTAACCAAAAACCTAGAATATAATAAAAGAAATGTATTCCAAATCTCCTGTTGGTACCTATAATTTGGAGACCATCGGAAAAAAGTGGACAAGTTGTGTATTTTCCTCAACAGACAAAAGACTATGATAAAATAGCTCATTTTACAGCTCCAAACTACAAGAAGAAAAATTAACAAGCTTGAAGTTGCAGCAAAAGTTGAGAGGAAGGTTTAGGACTAGACTATCGGGAAAGAGGATGTAAGTCTTTGGGAGGTTGATGATGATTTCAGGAAGAAGTTTAATAATTAGGAGATTATAGAGGACCAAATTATTGAGTTGAAGAACCAGGTCCCCTCTGAGGAAGAGGAAATGGAAACAATTAATGCTCTCGCTAATAGGAAGGAAAATTAGTCCCAACTCAACAAACAGCTGGTTGAGTTGACCAACTACAACGAGAGTATGATAGATAAGACCAACCTCTCTATCAGCTCCATCCAGAAGGATTTGGAGGAAAGAGAGATTAAAAAGAAAAGAAGAGAGCGGACAACTTGCAAGTGGATCATACTATGGAGGACATTGTCTCTAAGGATGTTGCTTTTGCTCTGGCTCTTAAGTGTGCTTCCTCTCTGTTGCCATATTTTTGCACATTTTGGGAAACCTAATTACTAGATGAGCTATGTAACCTAGTTTGCATTATTATGTGATCTGGATTAAGTTTGTGTTCATTCATTGTAGAGGTACATGAAAGGAAAGGAAATTACTGCATCTAAGATTACATATCATATCCTGAATATGTTGTATAGAAAGGAAAGAGAACTGAAAAGAGAAACATTCATATCAGCTCACACATGTCGTGAGCATAGCAAATGCAGGAGTTTCATAAATGAGTGTAAGTATACATAAATTAATGGAGCTAGATGCAAGGGTACTAGACATTGCCTGGTACAAGTTGATCTTCTATGTGCCTGGTGTGCTCCTGTGATCTTGAACCTACAGTGAGAGAAGAAAAAGGGGTTAGATCTAATGGATCTAAGCAATAAATGGTGCACAACATCTAAAGCATGCATATGTGTACTCATCCATACACCTCTGGCACGAGTTGTGCTCAGGCCAGGTGCATGAGAGAGGCTCTGGAAATAAAAGAAGTACCATCGTTTCACTAATATGTTTGTTCCATGTGCAGATATAGGTTACAACACCCATGATCAGTATTGAGTCTCCTAGTACCCTACACTGAACTGGTGAGGGTTGTCAGAAGCTCTATTCCCACAGAGTTTCTAAGAACCCTAACCGTCTCAAGGAGAGGCACTAATCATGTAGCGGGCACTCAGTAAGTGAGCAGTGTCAGCATGATGAGCATTGGTGTACATATCTCATTGACATGGAGGCATTAAAAAGCACAGATCGAAGATGCCAGATAGCAAATGAAAAATGAAAGCAGTACCAAACATGGAATACTCAACATGATATTTATATGCTCGGGCTCAGTGGTGTGCAACAGCATAATGCTAGAGGATGCTCTCGAGCCATGTTTACATACAAGATCAACAGTGAACAAAGAAACAACATAATGCCATGCCCTAGTCTTTGCTATCGGGCCTTTTGGTTAGCAACATAGTGTATTTGAAACAATAAGTTTACTGAGCCCTTGCCCTTCAGCTCGAGCTTTAGCAGGCCTCAATCAACAATAAATATATGTGGCTACTATCAAACATGATAGATACAAAATAGTAGTGCTATGCTGAGCATGCACCGTGGTTTTTACTATGCTTGAATGTAGGATCATGCCTTGTTTCTCTGATCAAATAACAAAGGCAATGATGTCTTCAAAGCTGAGAATGTGGAGACATTGTGATACCAGTATGCTAAAACAAAATGCAATCAGAATGAAACAAATATGTTGCATCATATATATGCCCTCGAATGTAATCAAGGAGCTTTCACGATGCCCTAGCCTTGACATTCTTGGGGTATGAAATAATAGTGGAAGTAACAACATAACATAGCAATGAACTCAAGATATACATGGTGATCAAACAGTTCGAGAATAGGGCATCAACAATGAAGCAATACAACATTGGCACTAGTTGGCACAAGACAAGCATTCAGTTCATCAATTACAAGGGTATCGACATCCTTCAAATAGCCAATGCAAAGTCACAATGCCCTAGCACCCCCTGGATTAGCAAGTTCATTGGTGCCCTATTTTCGAAAGAAATAAATATAGAATACAAACACAACAACATTCCAAATTCATGCATATACAAGATCAAGGCCATTGATCATCCGCTAGAAACAATGTAAACACAATAGCGAACATGATGCTACTACAATTACATGTGGCAATGATACATGTTGTGCCCTAGCTTTACTACTCTTGAGCTGTTGGAAATAAGAAGTAAAAAGAATGTAACAGCGGTGATAATCAAGATGCAGAGCAACTCAACACAATGGAGTAGTGAATAACCGTACCCTAGTATCACAGTGGCCATAAATAACAGTGAAAATAACATTCATGTTCATGATGAGCTTAACAGAGAAGCAAAATATCAAATGCCCTAAGAAATAACAAAGAAGTAACACAATATATCATTGCAATGCAACAATGCTATGCCATATCAAATACCAGTGCCAATTCAGAATACAAGATCATGCCCTTGAGATCTAGTACTATAAAAAATGCTATATATGATGAATCAAATGACACCTACGTCAATCATTTTGCCATTTTCAGAGGTTTTGTTTCCAAATTCAATGATGGAAGTTGTCATTCGAAGAATGCAGTGGGTTAGGAATGTTGCCAAGTGCTGAATGGAGACTGTGATTAACAGAGGATGCTCATTTTCGAATGAGGGTTTCAAGATAGTGCTTGATTTTCTCCCCTTTCTTTTAGGGTTGAGTGATTGAGTGCCACGTTATATTCAACTTTGGGTTGTGTATTGTAATTGTTTATAAATATTTTCCCCATTATTTGGGTTGAGAATATTTAATATTCACTTGTAACCTATAGTTGAGTCTTAGGGTCATTGGGGTTAAAATTAAGACTAGGATTGCAATTAAGGTGGGTCCTAGGTTTGAACATATGTATGTGTCAAGTGGATATATAAAAGTTGTAAACATTTCAAATATGTTTTCCCCTTTTTTTATTTAGGGTTGAAAACTATTTATTAATGTATTTAAATCCACTTTATTTGGCATAGTGAGGGGGAATATTTTAACTGTAAAGTCAATGCAAGAGCCTCATTGTAAGATATTTGACATGTGGCATTTTATAAGGCTTGTCAGAATATCATTTATTTTGCATGACTTAGTGGTGGGATAGTCTTCTTTTGACCATCTATTTTTAGGGACCCCACTTTTTCTGTCCCCCTAGATTCTCAAGAATTGGGCATCTGAATTTCAGAGTGGCATGATCATGGTCCTAGTGGCAGAATTTTCCTATTCTTGGTGAAGTAGTGGACTTCAATGCAAATTCTACAGATTTTCTATATATGCCTCTCACTTTTTGTAATTGAGGCTAGTTCTTCTTTCCCTCATTCTCATGAGGTGAATTTTGTAGCTCTTTGAGAAGCAATCTAATATTGTGACTCCTTTTATTCCAGCTAATAAAAAATTGCCCTTCTTTTCTATAGCTTTGTGAGTTGGTTTGATGAGCTTAGTGTCGTGTATTGTGATCTAATTTAATCCTTTACATGATATTATGTTCCTTTGATTGTTTTGCAGGCATTGATTTTCTTTGAAGTTTTCAAATCTATGTGCATCTATTTGTGTTGATTTGTGAAAACCATCTTTCCTTCTCATCTACAATCAGCACCTGATTATTTTTCTAAGAGGAAAATCAGATTTGGAAGAGTTGTGGTGTTTATGTTATATGCTGGATTGTATTGTGAGTTTGTTTTTCAGTTTGTGAATCTATCCAGTTTGGTGAATCACCTAAGTTAGATTTAGTCATTTCAGTTTTATATAATCTCTATCCCTTTCCCTTCAAAGTCAGTACAGTTTAGGTGATACAAACGAGGAAGCCGGCCCTTAATCCAGAGGTTTATTCTTAGTGAAGTAACCCCACATCCTGAGAGTATTCCCATGTTTCACAGGATTGCTAGGTTTTATACTTAGCCATCACGAGTGCAATCCCTAGTGACAATAGTTTTTGGCACACTTGGTGGGACTCCTTTGTTTCCCATCATTCACTGAGATTTTGGTGTGATCTTAGTGCAATCAGCCTTTGAGAGGTGGTTTGTTCCTTGCACCATGGTGACTCTAAGAAAGATCTATTGGTTTAAGCAGTTCAAGTGTTGATAAGTTTCTGAAATATCTTTTTCCAGCTCATTTGATGAGCAATCATGTCAATGCCTAATGCATATTCTCCCTATCACCCCCCATATCATGAGAAATCCACCTATGTCCCAGCATTTGTGCCATATCAAGCTGGCCAAGTAGCATCATATAGTCAAAATAGCCCACAAATAGCAAATTTCCAGCATGCACCACCATACCCTCCCACCTAGCATCGAGCATCCTTATAGCATTCCTATGAACCATCCTATAATCCCCAGAATCAGCCCAATACCACTATAATTTCTAATGACTGGTTGAGAGAGTTTTTGAAATAAACTGAAAAAGTTACAAAAGGTGCTGACAACTTGATGGCTCGGAATGAGGAGCTCTCAAGATAGCATATGGGCACAGTGGCTTAAAAGGAGGAGCTCTCAAGGCTGCTACATGATCAGAACAATCTAATCTTGACACAAAAGAATGTTTATGAGAAGAGTCTTGAGGATCATGAGGCATTCATAAAGAGCATCTATGAGTCAGCTACAAATATGGAGGAGGATCTCCGAAGAAATTTAGCAGAAAAGGATGAATTTCATGATCATGAGCAAGAGACAATTACCAAGCAGATTGCAAAAAAGGATAGGTTGATCGAGGATCTGTTGGCTCAAATGTCAAAGCAAGGAAATCAAGAAATTGTTGCTTCTCCTATACGAGAAGGCTCACCAGATCCACCAGAGGATAATAAGGATTGGATGCAGTCTTGGAGGCCCTCTTGGACTATGTATCTGGGTTATGAAATGCCAGCTCTTTATAAGGGAGAGATCAAGAAGAAGAAGACACCTCATGCTGCTGAGGAGAACCTGGAAGCTTTGCAGACTAGACAGGAGACACACAATGTTTAAATCCCAAGTTGCTTGCCTAGTAAGTCCACTAGCACTCCTATTGAAATTCCAAGCTTTAGGATTTCTCCTTCAGTTCAGAATCCTAGTCAAAAAGACCCTGATCCCCATGCATGTTTAGAGCCCATTCATGATCCTATCTCAGACTTCTAGCCACTTTGTCCTACCTCTATAGATGAGACACCAGTCATGTTTGACTTCCTATATGATGGTGAGCCTGTCCTACAACAGATTAAGCCCTATGAGCCAATTCCTGAAGACCCCCCTACGCCTCATGAAATTTCTATAAACCAAGAAGAAGATGAATCTTATCCTTTGGGTGTACTTTTCCATGAGGATGATGAGGAACAAGTAAGTTTGACACATGTTGAGAAATTAGAGCAGCCAGATAAGGATCAGGAAGCAAGAGAAGGTGAGACCCTAACCGATTTATTTGAAGAAATGCCTTCTTATATTGAGCCAGATGATACAGTACAGGAATCACTAGTTGAGCTCCCTGATCATGATAAGAAAGAGAATGAAAAAGATGAAAATATAGCTGATTTGTTTGTGGAGATGCTTTCTTACTTTGAGCAAGAGGAAATAGTACAAGACTTACTAGCCAGGCTCTCTGGTTATGATAATGAAGATGATACACTTGCTGTTAGCCTAAAACAACAAGATGATTTTGATTTGGTAATTGATGTTTTCTGCTCCACTCTTGTTGATATTCCCTATTTTCCTGAGAAATATAATGGCTTGCATGTTCTTGAAGAAAAGATTGTGGTTCAGGAGGTTAATGTTGTACCAGTGATAGAGCCTAGGCCTATTTGCAGTAAGGTGGTTGATGAATCTCACGAGCTATTTTTTCTGGATCATGAGATGGGGGCAGTAGTTGTTATTGACCCAATCTAGTTTGATGGATTTGATGAGCTGTTGAATGTCCTAACTGATGTAGAGGATGATCCTCTAACTACAGAAGAAGAATTGTTGTGGAATACTATCATGGAGGGGCAGAATTTTGGAAATGTTAATGAGATTAATACCAAGCAGCAGGAGTGGCTAGGTTTCATGCTCTCAAGGGGTTGTCCTATTAGATACCTGGCTCAGATGGGGTCAAGGGAGGCACTTTTACTTAATGATTTGGTGGGAGGTGATATCAAGAGTTCACTCACTGGTGACCTAGAACTTATTCAGCCTTATCAGCCTCCCTGGGAGGATAGTACCTATGACCTGTTTGAGGTGAGTTTCCTGGACTACAAGTTTCAAAAGTTGATATGCCAGATAGTTTGGTATGCTTTTGTATTCCTTATTCTTCCTATTAGCATTAAGTGTGAAAAATATAATATTTTGAGGAGAATGGGAAGTTATTTCAACAATCCAGTTAATGGATTTGTTTACCCAGTTTGCTGAGACAGATTAGAGTAGGGTAGAGTAGAAGTTTTTGTTTCCTATTTCTCCTAAGTGTCTCAGCACAAGTTGTTTTCAGTTTTCTATTGGGTTTTGTTAGCAATAAGCCTGAGTAGTTTGCCAAGTAGTTAGCTTTAGTTTTTTTGGGAAGGAGGTTGTTTCAGTTGGGGGCTAAGTTCAGATTTGAGGCTTTAAGACTCTATTGCCCAATGGATCTATAAGGCAACTGGTCAGGATGCCTAGCACGCAAGCACTCCATAGAGGTCGCCAGAATGTTGCAATATTTTTGCACATTTGGGGAAACCTAATACTAGATGAGTTATGTACCCTAATTTGCATTATTATGTGACCTGGATTAAGTTTGTGTTCATTCATTGCAAAGGTACATGAAAGGAAAGGAAATTACTGCATCTAAGATTACATGTCATATCCTAAATATGTTGTACAAAAAGGAAAGAGAACTAAAAAGAGAAACATTCATATGAGCTCACACATGCTATGAGCATAGAAAATGCAGGAGTTGCATAAATGAGTGCAAGTATACATAAATTAATGGAGCTAGATGCAGGGGTACTAGACATTGCCTGGTACGAGTTGGTCTTCTATGTGCCTGGTGTGCTCCTGTGATCCTGAACCTATAGTGAGAGAAAAAAAAGGGTTTAGATCCAATGGATCTAAGCAATAAATGGTGTCACAACATCTAAAGCATGCATACATGTACTCATCCATACACCTCTGGCACGGGCTGTGCTCAGGGCAGGTGCATGAGAGAGGCTCTGGAAATAAAAGAAGTACCATTGTTTCACTAATATGTGTGTTCCATGTGCAGATATAGGTTACAACACCCATGATCAGTATTGAGTCTCCTAGTACCCCACACTGAACTGGTGAGGGTTGTCAGAAGCTCTATTCCCATAGAGTTTCTAAGAACCCTAACTGTCTCAAGGAGAGGCACTAATCATGTAGGGGGCACTTAGTAAGTGAGCAGTATCAGCATGAAGATATTCTAAAGCATGATGAGTGTTGGTGTACACATCTCATTGACATGGAGGGATTAACAAGCACAGATCAAAGATGCCAGATAGCAAATGAAAATTAAAATTAGTACCAAACATGGAACAGTCAACATGATGTTTATATGCTCGGGCTCGGTGGTGTGCAACAGCATAATGCTAGAGGATGCTCTCAAGCCATATTTACATACAAGATGAATAGTGAACAAAGAAACAACATAATGTCATGCCCTAGTCTTTGCTATCAGGCCTTTTGGTTAGCAACATAGTGTATTTGAAACAGTAAGTGTACCAAGCCCTTGACCTTCAGCTCGGGCTTTAGCAGGTCTCGATCAATAGAAAATATATGTGGCTACTATCAAACATGATAGATACAAAATAGTAGTGCTATGCTGAGCATGTACTGTGGTTTTTACTATGCTTGAATGCAGGATCATGCCTTGTTTCTCTGATCAAATAACAGAGGCAATGATTTCTTCGAAGCCGAGAATGTTGAGACATTGTGATACCAATAAGCTAAAACAAAACGTAATCAGAATGAAACCAATATGTTGCATCATATATATGCCCTTGAATGTAATCAAGGAGCTTTCATGATGCCCTAGCCTTGGCATTCTCGGGGTATGAAATAATAGTGGAATTATCAGCATAACATAGTGGTGAACTCAAGATATACATGGTGATCAAACAGTTCGAGAATAGGGCATCAACAATGAAGCAATACAGCATTGGCACTAGTTGGCACAAGACAAGCATTTGGTTCATCATTTACAAGGGTATCGGCATCCTTCAAATAGCCAATGCAAAGTCACGATGCCCTAGCACCCCCTGGATTAGCAAGTTCATTGGTGCCCTATTTTTGAAAGAAATAAATATAGAATACAAACACAACAACATTCCAAATTCATGCATATACAAGATCAAGGCCATTGATCACAGGCTAGAAACAATGTAAACTCAATAGTGAACATGATGCTACTGCAATTACATGCGGCAATGATACATGTCGTGCCCTAGCTTTAGTGCTCTCAGGCTGTTGGAAATAAGAACTAAAAAGGATGTAATAGCGGTGATAATCAAGATGCAGAGCAACTCAACACAATGGAGCAGTGAATAACCATACCCTAGTATCACAATGGCCATAAATAATAGTGAAAATAACATTCATGTTCATGATGAGCTTAACAGAGAAGCAAAACATCAAATGCCCTAAGAAATAACAGAGAAGTAACACAATATATCATTGCAATGCAACAGTGCTATGCCATATCAAATACCAGTGCCAATTCAAAATACAAGATCATTCCCTCGAGATCCAGTACTATCAAAAATGCAATATATGATGAATCAAATGACACCTACCTCAATCATTTTGCCATTTTCAGAGGTGTTGTTTCTAAATTCAATGATGGAAGTTGCCATTCAAAGACTGCAGTGGGTTAGGAATGTTGCCAGGTGCCGAATGGAGACTGTGATTAACAGAGGATGCTCATTTTCGAATGAGGGTTTCAAGATAGTGCTTGATTTTCTCCCCTTTCTTTTAGGGTTGAGTGATTGAGTGCCACGTTATATTCAACTTTGGGTTGTGTATTGTAATTGTTTATAAATATTTTCCCCATTATTTGGGTTGAGAATATTTAATATTCACTTGTAACCTATAGTTGAGTCTTAGGGTCATTGGGGTTAAAATTAAGACTAGGATTGCAATTAAGGTGGGTCCTAGGTTTGAACATATGTATGTGTCAAGTGGATATATAAAAGTTGTAAACATTTCAAATATGTTTTCCCCTTTTTTAATTTAGGGTTGAA
The DNA here is from genome assembly GCA_027943335.1 of Chamaecyparis obtusa. Lineage (NCBI taxonomy): Eukaryota > Viridiplantae > Streptophyta > Pinopsida > Cupressales > Cupressaceae > Chamaecyparis > Chamaecyparis obtusa. The sequence goes on from BSBK01001693.1 coordinate 1,637,000, forward strand.
AACTATTTGTTAATGTATTTAAATCCACTTTATTTGGCATAGTGAGGGGGAATATTTTAACTGTAAAGTCAATGCAAGAGCCTCATTGTAAGATATTTGACATGTGGCATTTTATAAGGCTTGTCAGAATATCATTTATTTTGCATGACTTAGTGGTGGGATAGTCTTCCTTTGACCATCTATTTTTAGGGACCCCACTTTTTCCATCCCCATAGATTCTCGGGAATTGGGCATCCGAATTTTAGAGTGGCATGATCATGGTCCTAGTGGTAGATTTTTCCTATTCTTGGTGAAGTAGTGGACTTCAATGCAGATTCTATAGATTTTCTATATATGCCTCTCACTTTTTGTAATTGAGGCTAGTTCTTCTTTCCCTCATTCTCACGAGGTGAATTTTGTAGCTCTTTGAGAAGCAATCTGATATTGTGACTCCTTTTATTCCAGCTAATAGCAAATTGCCCTTCTTTTCTATAGCTTTGTGAGTTGGTTTGATGAGCTTAGTGTCATATATTGTGATCTAATTTAATCCTTTACATGATATTATGTTCCTTTGATTGTTTTGCAGGCATTGATTTTCTTTGAAGTTTTCAAATTTGTGTGCATCTATTTGTGTTGATTTGTGAAAACCATCTTTCCTTCTCATCTACAATCAGCACCTTATTGTTTTTCTAAGAGGAAAATCAGATTTGGAAGAGTTGTGGTGTTTATGTTATATGCTGGATTGTATTGTGAGTTTTTTTTTTAGTTTGTGGATCTATCCAATTTGGTGAATCGCCTAAGTTAGATTTAGTCATTTTAGTTTTATACAATCTCTATCCCTTTCCCTTCAAAGTCAGTACAGTTCAGGTGATACAAATGGGGAAGTTGACCCTTAATCTGGAGGTTTATTCTTAGTGAAGCAATCCCACATCCTGAGAGTATTCCCATGTTTCACGAGATTGCTAGGTTTTATACTTAGCCATCACGGGTCCAATCCCTAGTGACAACACTCTCTAAAGAATTTGAAGGAGCTTAAAAATTAGTTGTTGGTTTTGCAGTGGAGGTTTACCTGCTTTTTTTTTCTCTTGATTCTTGGTGCTTCATGCTAGTCTTAGGTGTTGGTTCAATATTTTATTTTATTTTTCCAGTTCTATTTCAGGTTTAGTTTCTATTATTTTAGTTGCTAGAATTCACTACTGGTGAATTCTCTCTAGTCTGTCTTTTAAGACACGATGTTATTTGGATGTTGGATTTGGACCCTCTCCCTCTTTATAGAGATAATCTCCTAATTCATTGAGAGATTCTTCAAGTTCACGCTCCAATCTGCATTCACCTTGTTCTCCTCATGCTCATCTTTTTTTTTGTTTCCTTCTTCTTTCCTCTTCCTATTATTATTCCTCTTAATTTTGTTCTTACCAGGAACCACATAAAACACATCTTTCTTTATTATCCCATCAATTATCCTACAAAGGGAAGAAATAGCTTCATCAAGTAGCTATTTGGTATGCTCTGAGCATGGGGTCTTCACTGAATGGGAAATACAATACCACATGCATTCAAATTGGGGGGTTTAAGATGGGAAAATGAAGCAGGCAATATATTACCTAAATAGGGATGAGGGGGTTTTTTAGGGAGGGGGTGGAGGTTTATACATGAAAAGGGGTACGAGCAGTTTTGGGTGGGTATTGAAGGGGGTGGCAAAAAGGAGTTTGGAGAAATATTTTTAGAAAATAGGGGGATTATTTAGTATGTCACAAACACATATGCTATAATTCAGGTTCACTACGTGAAGCTCTCATAGCTCTGAGGAAGCAAAATTATCTTATAGGGTCATCACTCTCCTTCATAAACTCTTGATTTATTCATTAAAATTAACAAGAATATCTTTTTTTTTTGGAAACATCTAGGGATAGGATAACTTCATCACCAATATCAACATTAATTTGGGCAGGGGAGACACGGGCTTTGATCATTACCTCTTTAGAGTCAACTAGATTAATTATAATATCCACATATTTATCTTCACTTTACTCTTTATAATCTTTCTCCCCCCTTATAATATTCATCATCAAAGTTATCCAAAGACTCCTCCTCTAGATTATATTCAAATCCATTTTAGGGGTGAATTTCTTCAAAAAAATATTTCCTTTTAGTTCTTTATTTAACAACATAGCCGACCTTCTCTCTCCAAATCTCATATTCTATTATGTATCCTTCTAAGTCTCTATTTCCTATGTCTTCTCTTCAATACCTTCAATTTTAAGAAGCGGAGACATGATTTTGGTACCCTTCCCAGTTTTCCTCATCTTAGTCAGGCTCGATTTACTTGTAGGGCCATTACACTTTTCTGGGGTAGTTTCTAAGACCTCTTCTTCAAGGGGTTTATTTATAGCCCGACCCCAGTGACTTTTCCTTTCTTCTTAGGGTTACATTTTTTCGATAAAGGATTTCCATCAAAGAGTTCAATACAAAAAATAGTATGTAATGGGGTTCACTTTACAGGTAGCTTCAACTTTATGGCAAGAGATAAACTAGCTCCTAAAAGAGGATTTACCAAATTCATGTCAATATAGGACATACATTAGCCCTTGGTGAAGAGGGGGGAGCCCCTTTAGTTATACTACTACTCAGAGATGAAAATAGGAAAAATGACATATTAGTCTTCTGCTCATTCCTAATGCAATTCAAAATTGGGAAATGGTAACCATGGAAGGTGATGTATCTACCTTCTAAGGTAAAAATATTTCATTGCATGATAGTAGACAAGAGAATGACTTGGATTGAGAAGGGACCTTTCATACCTATTTTCATTTGAGATGACCACCAGCTTCTCACATTTTGTAAAGATTCTCTTCATGTATACCTTATAATCTCTCGATCTCCATTTTTATAATTTCTCTCCTTCTCATTTCAGCTAGATAGACTCAACAATTAGCTCTAGTGTGACTTGGAACTTTATGCTACCAATTATGACAAAACCCTTCTGGACAAAGTTTAAAAAAATTATCGATAGAATTTTGTTATAGCCCCTCATGACCAGGAAGTAGCGAGTGATCTATTCCCTTATAAACAAATTCAATAGATCTTCATTTTGCATAAGTTCCTTGCAGTATATGGGTTCAGATCTTTTCATAGGATCAGTCATCACTATCTGGTTGTTGAGATGAATATTGCAAGTGCTCATCTGGTAATGCCCACAACACATAGTGGCACTATAATTCAAAAAACCTCTCTATACTTCTTTAAAAAAAAAAAAGGCATCACATAAACATTTGTCCTCCTTCACCAATTTTCAACATTTTTTGATTGATATGCTAACTAATTATGATCTTAAATTGATCTACCAAATTATTGATTGTTATGCTGACATTTTTTATACAACTTGGTCATCTTGGTGTCATCACCATTTGTTCCAAAGTGAGTCGATCTTTTAATCTCATCCTCATTCTAATTTAATCCACCTAAAAAATTCCTTTTCATGTGATGCCAAATGTTTCTTCTATCAAAAGTGTAATATCTTTCTTTTCCATGATTACAATTGTAATAATAATTAATTCCCTTATACTTATTCAACCCAAGATTTAAGCTTTTGTGACTTTTTTTTATTTTTCATTAATACTAACCAAATGGTTAGTGTGATTAATACTATTTTTATTTTTTAAATAATTTTACTTTATGTGGCACCTTGTTTGAATTTAAAGTTCAGGTAAAACCCTTTTCCTCTTTGTCATTCTTTGATTAAAATAATAGTCCTAAGATTACACTTCCTCCTTGTCTTCTCCATTTTCACTTCTTATTCAAAGTTTCATTGGTTTTCTTACTAACAACCACCCTTTTCTCCATATTTTTTGTAGTAATTAGGACTCGTGAGAAATCTTCTATTTTCTTTCATTTTATAATATAGCCTTTATCCCTTCAGGACACTAGTTGAAGGTAATGAAGCCCCAGTTTTAAGAATTTAAACCAATATAGCCATAAAATCCATAGTTTTATTTCTTTCTCTCTAAGAGTATGGCAGATTTCATACATGCATAAACTTCTCAACATTCTTTTACATTCCTCCATAAGCCTTATCAAGTCCCAATGGAAGCTTGTCTCTCCCTTTGAATGATCAATAATTAGTTTTGAGTCTCCTTTAATAAAAAAGATTTGATAGTTTATCTCTTTTGAACGCTTGATTCCCTACCAATTAACCATAGACTCATCTTTTTTATTTGATCTAACTCCTAGATTCTTCCAGTATCCTTATATGAATGCTCCTCTCCAATCTCTGATCAGACCTCTAGCAATAGAGATACCAAGGTTCCCTTTAGCACATCCATCAGAATTACATTTAATATCTTGATGAAATTTCCTCAATGCTACTTTGCTCTTTACCGAGAGTATCACTACTACACAATAGAAGTATTTAAGACAAAATTTTATTTTTGTCTTAAACGCATATTTTATATTTAAATTATATTTTTTATTTTTTAAAATTAAGACAATATAAAAAATTGCTTTTCGTATTAAAGTTCTAACTTTTCTTTTTTCTAAGCTCACCGCACTCAAATCACGGTCATCTGCCTCATCAAACTTGTCCTCACCGCATCCTTTGTTGCTTCATTCTTCAACAACTACTACTCTCATTCATTTGCAATTAGCGGCAGCTACTGCAGTATAATGGGCTACATTTTTCAACATGGCGGGAAGGGTCATGATGGGCTTTAATTGGGCTATATTTTATAGTTTGTATTTTGTATGCCCTAGTCATGTTCTTCATAAATGGTTTTGCCTTGCGATTCTCGACCAGGCTTTCCACTGATCCAGCTCCTAGATATATCAAACAAAGAGAGCCCTAGTAACAATATACTTGCAAGTTGGGTGTTGTGAAAGCTTAAAGAAAAGCTAGTGTTTAGCTTATGGGATGAGGCAGATTGAGGTGCTTGGGAGGATAAGGGCGAGGGAAAGTGGAGCATAAAATTTATATTCTATTCCATGTGGTCGCCGATCGACTAATTAGTTGGGTAGTTCATGGTCTGGTATTCTGTAGAAGAATTTGGGCGCCCTATGGTTGCAAGCACTACTTTCTAGTGTTCTCATAGTGATCTGTGCCAAACTCTTCAATCAGCTTGGATATAAATCTAGATCTGCACTTTAAACAAGTAATAAATTTCCCAACCAGCCTATAGATCTCTTATAATATTCTAACTAGTAAATTTATCCATAGATTCAGGCAAGGAATTTTTATTATTGGTTTTTTATTAATTTATTAATTAATAAACCTTCAAAGAGCTTGAAATTTAGGTATTTTTGGCATGTGTCTATAAATACCAACTTAGGCATATTTTATTGACCGTTACTTAGGCATATTTCATTTATCCATGATGTCGATTATTCTAGACATGGGTATTGGTGCTACTTCAACATAATTTGGGTGTGATTCCAATTCTTTTGCACCAATGGATATCTTTTGTTTTTGTAATGTGGGTATTGTACAAATGTTGAATTATTTTTTATCCCTTGCTCTGTTCATTATTTGGGTAAAGAAAGCAAAGAAACCCTTTCATTTCATTTTTAATCATTGAAACCCTTCAATTTATTTCCTTTGTCGATGCTTCTAATTTCCCTCTATTTTTGAAGCTAAAGATGTGTATGGAAATAGGTTTTTCAAATTGCTCCAGTCTCTAGCCCCTATTTTTCCTCCTTGTTGTTGGATCCAGGTGCATCTTTGTCTACACCCTATTAGTTCAATCAAGTGTATGTCATGTCTTATTCATTCATGAAATCTGATTAGAACTTCACATCAGTACATTCTACAATATGTGAACAAGGTTATCATTTCTTTAAACACTACAAGAAACGACATCAATATTGATATATTGTTTGTATAGAAGTGTCTGAAGTCTCCTTTTGTTGTAGGCAATAGTTAAAAAAATAGGGGCAATTTATGATCACCAAAATGAATCACTGAATTGTTCAGTGCTTTAGTTTGCTTGGGTATTGAGTCATTGCATTTCCATCTTTTTGGGTTGATTATCTTTTTGTTAAGAAATAGCTTTGTAAAATGATCCATGTTATGTATCTTCTGAGGCATTTTGTGCTTATAGAATAGTCTTCTATTTTAGGCTTGATCTCGGTTAGTGTTTCAGCTAACAATATTTGCATTATGTATGCAATTGGAAGTTTGTCTCTTTTCACTTTTGGGTCGACCTTAGTCTCTTTTAAATTAGCATTATATTCCTCAATATTGAGAGACCCCTAATTTCAAAAATAAAAGACCGTAGGTCTTTCAATCTTTTGAATTTCATTTCTTAAAGAAAAAAGAGACTTATTTATCAACATGAAATGTTATCACTGATCGAGACCTAGATCATGGTTTACTAATTTGTTTCCTCCATCTACCACAAGGTTATGGCCACTTAAAAACTTGGATTCCTCACTAGCTAGATATAGTATGGTCCTTTAAATTGGCTCTCTTGTTGTACATAATACCTCCCAATTGGCCTTTTTCTCTTCTGGACTCATGGAAGAATCTCTGAAGAATTTTAATGTAATTTCAATGGCTAGAATAGCTGGAGAAACACAAATCACCCTGATACCATATTTTCCCATATCAGTGGCACCTTGTTTAGTGAGGCCTATGACTGCATTCTTAGAAGTTGTGTATGCATAAGGACCCAATCCACCCACTACTCGTGCAATACTGGTTGTTGAAATTATGCACCCATTTTTTTTTGGCACCATAACACATCCTGCATGCTTAATTCCATGCATTACTCCTTTTACGTTTACATTCATCACACATTGAAACTCTTCCATGTCATACTCTATTGCCCTACTATTTTTATTATCAACAATTCCTACATTATTGTACATAATGTTCAGTTTTCCATGCTTTTCCATGGCCAAATCCATAGTTGCACTCACGTATTCTTCTCTTCTCACATCACAATGGGCGTATGTGACCTTTGGGGAAAGTTCTAGACAACTTTTTTAACAATGTCAACCACTATGACTTTGGCCCCATGTTTTGTAAAGAGTTCAACTACAGCTTCTCTGATTCCTGATGTGTCGCATAAAATTATTGCAACCTTTCCTTCTAATATGTATATAATCAATTAATCATCATTTTCAACACATTTTTATTGAATTAATGTAAGGTAACTGAAGATAAAAGTAATGACATTTGGACTTCTATAATCAATATGAAACATGAAATCTAAGATATGAAACATGAAAGGTTCATAAATCATAGGCCTGAAAAAATAGTATTAGATTTTTATAATCTACTTGCTTGTTATTTCTAGATTACATTGTGTTTGAATTTTTTTTTAATCAACTTTTGAATAATATTCATGATCTATTATCAAGCTGAAAGAAAGTTCTAAGAATTACATTCATGACTTATCATCAAGATGAAAGGGAGTTCATCTATGTGAATATTGGCTTATTATTTCTAGATCAGATAATATTTCAAATTACACTCATGATTTATCATCAAGCTGAAAGAAACTTGATGTAGCACACAGCCCTCTATTAACAATAAAACTTAATTACAAGATAAAAAAAGCACAAATTTGAAACCTTTAGTATTTTCCATTCATCACCAACTACCTCTACAATTCGCTACAAACTCTTAAGTAACCAAAAAACCTAGAAAATCAAGAAATCCAAAATTACCCTTTTTGGCAATTTTTCCATACTTGTTTTTTGCCATTTTTGGTAATTTTCAAAACAACACCTAAAAAGATGAGTTTTTGCCTAAAAATGAATGAATTTCCAACTAATATCTGAGATTAGAAACATAAATTTGGATTTATTACAAAAACAAAACTTTCTAAAAACTAGAGAAAAAATACTAAAAGCTGATTTCGGAGCCCTGGATGAAACTTTCAGCTCCCGAAAATGTGCCATAACGGACCCCAATTAATCTAAGATTAGTTGGTAAAATAAATGGCACCTCCAGAAGCACGCACCCAAAAAAATTCAGCAAAAATCCAAACCAGAGTTAAAAGTTATGACCTCCAGAAGTTTATGCATGACTTTATGACCTACGGAAGGTTTTGCATCAAAACTTCTAAGAATTACATTCATGGTCTATCATCAAAATAAAGTTTTATTTATCAACCTTCAAGTTACCATTACTGTATCATATGTTAAATTGGTAATGTCTTTGTGTATTTATGAAATCCATTGGTTTTTTATTAATTCTAAAAAGCTCATCTAAGCATAGAATGGCATTTTTAAGATGTGTTGCAAGTTTTAAAGCTCATGAACATGAATTTTTAAAATTTTCAATAGCTCATTCTGGTCCACTTCATTTGGTCCTGCTTCCATTCATAATGTTTGTTCTTCTGCCTTTGTGCCTTCCTTTGTACCTTTTGTTTCCACTCAATCAATTGGTTCAGGGGAAGTGGTTTACTTTTCCTTTGCTTATGCCTTGACCTCTACTATTGGTGGTCTGCTTCTCGATCTAATAATTAAAATGCTGCTTGGGATGTGCAAAAACCCTCCACAGAACAAGATGCTAAACCTTGAACATGGTAGGCTAGAGGAAGGAAAGCTTCCTTTGCTACTATATCTACCCCTACCTCTACTACCTGTGCTTTTGGAGGATATGAAACAATAGCCTATGTTTTTGTCTCTAGTACTATCTCTAGCTCTTCTGTTGTAGGATATGAAATAGGTCATAATGAAGAAAGGAAAACACAACAAGTCATAATTAATGGACATAACATAATTGATCTTCATTATGAAGAAAGGAAAACACAACCTGATCTAGAATTAGAGATTTGTTATGAAATGATGCAAAGAGGTCAATGATAAGAAGTGTCTCTAAGGAATCGATTGGTATTTTGAATTAATATTTGAATTTTTGAATCAATAACAAGAAGGGGACGCAGTTTTATTCATAAATGAGTTTTATCTGTATAATTCCTTATGTCTCAGCGTCACATATTAATGAAGAAACTATAGACTTATCGGGTGATTAGAAGGCATTATAATAGTAGCACTATTTGGCCTAATCAATTAACATAATGGTAATACAATGAAATAATAGAGGATCATGTGTCATTTCCCTTGGTGACATGTCTTCTCACTCATATAGTTGGGTATGAGAAGGGAATTCAAGGGGGAGAAGGAAAGATAGAGGGCCATCATTCAAGTTCAGAGGAAAGTGGCAATAAATACAGTTTTCTCTTATTTAATTATCCTCGTGAAATTACTCCCTGGCACATAAGGCATAACTTAACATACTAGATATCATAGTCATAGTGAAAGCAATATCATTAATTACGTGTTCTTATTATTCTCATATAGCATAACGGAACCATCACTATAAGTAATAGAGAATATTTTATATGGAGCATATCTCATGTCAATATATCAGACATTTCTATTCATATATTAATATTCATAGTATTGCATATATTTATATTGTTTCATATCAAAGATAGCTATATAATCTCATACAATCTCCATTACTTAATCCAAGAGTAAGTATCAGATAAAGCAAGAGTATGAAGAATGAGTAATTGTCCTGACTATTTGAGGTAGCCAAACAGGAGGTCATTACATTGAATATAATTAAGGATCATATCATAAATAGTAATCTAATCTCTATCATAGAAATTTCAAAACATTACAAATTGGTTGTTATAGTCTTTAGTCCCAACATGGACATTACACATAGTCTTTGGTGCTACTGGTTCCCCATATAGATAGAAGAACAAAGTCTAATATCCTGATTGGTTTTACTTAGGTATAAAGTATTCACACATTGTAAAGGGTGAGATAAGATTAAGACAAATGTAAATGACCATTTGGATGACATTTTAAGGATTTTAAGCGCCTCTGCAAACTATATTCTTATTTATCTCTGTCAAACTATCAAAGTTAAGACAGTCACAGTTAAAAAAAATTTAATGTTTTAAGATTGTTTCTCAGGCTCTGGCACTCTAGCAATCTGACATATAAGCTATGCAAAATACAAAAGGCTGACATAAGGTATGTACGGGTCTTAAATTTGTAGGTATGAGAAATGGTTGATGTTAGTGAGATTGATAAATGGTTTTTTTATTAGCATGTCTTTGTTTCTTAACACAAGTGCATTATATAAATTGTTTCACTGAAATCAAAACAAGTCATTTTGTGCAATTATAGATATATGTTGGTATATATTCAGGAAGATATCAGAGGTTAGTGGTGATAGAATGATCAACATTTCATGTTAAGCACATTCCTAGGAGGGCAAGGTGTTTGTGTTTATAGGTTTATTATCGGATCCCTCTGTGAAACTTGTGTAGAAGTTGAAATGGATGATTGTTGCTGCAAAAGAAAAGTTGTATTTTGACATGTTGTCAGTTTATTTGTAGTCAATCAATATAAAATTCATTTTATATTTTGTAGAAGCACCTCTGTAAGTTATATTAATATACAATTTCATGTCTCAAAAAGTATTTAATAACCTAAATAACCTTGGCTTCCCTGACATTGTAATTTGTTTAGATTTGTAGGTTTCTAGTAAGATATATTCTTGGTGTCCGTATAAAATGGCAGATCAGGTACTTATTTTATTGTCTGTTTGTACCTGCAGTATTATTTTTAATGAAATAAAATACTAACCTAAGCTTTAATAGGTAGCATATAGAGTAATATTTCATATCATTCTTTATGCTAGAAAGATTGGACTAGTTAGTGATAAAAAAAAAATCTTACTATATTAGAACTAGTGATGGAAATATTTTTATGATAGTAAAACCCTCCAAATAAGAAAACATCTTGAAAAAACCTTACTATACTACTGCACTATCGAGAATAGAAAAAACCTTACTGATAGTACACGGTGCATTTAGGAAAATAGAAATTCATCATCATCTAAATATTCAGATGAACAAGTAGTAAGACATGTACTAGGGACAAATGAATACTTCAATGAAAAGATTTATTACATTTGCAAAAGGTACCGAAATAGGAAACTAAAGAAGGGATGACTTATTCGTATGCACAGATTATACATTGAAGTTTACATAAAAGAGGTGCACTATAATTTAAAACATTGGTATTCTTATAATAAATAAATTGGCACAATATTTATTACATTATTATTGATTATTTCAATAGTTTTTTTTAATGAAAAGCCACTTCCAGTTCCTAATATTGTTGAAGAACCAATGGATGTCACTGATAATAGCCACTCTCAAGATGAAGAGAAAGATATATTTATGGATGAAACCACTTCGTAGATAAATGAGGCTAGTATCAATGAATTTATCCAAGACTTCTACAACATCTTCAGAAGAAGTTATTTGATTCACCCCTAGCTCAATTGGCTAGGATGCCTCTTTTCCCAAATGTTGATACTTCTAAATTGGCAACAATTATGTTCTTGTTGAACTTGAAGGTTAGACACAGATTGAAAAACACATGCTTTACTGATATATTAAGGTATGATTCAATTTTCCCCATAAATAATGCTCTATATATATCTAAAAAAAATTTAATATTGTGTATACTCATAAAATTCATTTGTTGCATCATGTAGACTTTTGGCAAACAAAATACTTCTAGAGGACAATAAGTTACCTCATTCTCATAGAGAAGTATCTTTAGTAATGAAAGACATTGGAATGGAGTACAATACATATGATGCATGCCTAAATGACCATATATTGTAGTATGGAAAGAATGCAAATTTGCAACAATGCCCAGTGTGTCACATAGGAAGGTATCGTCAAGATCAAGTATCCAAGAAGGTTCCTTATAAAGTGCTACAATGCATTCCAATAAATCCAAGGTTTGAAAGGATTTTCAAATGTAAGGAGTTGGAAAAATATATGGATTATCATGCACAAGGGAGGAGCCAAGATGGTTTCATGCATATGGATGAGGATGGAAAATAATGAAAAGAGATTGAGGAAAGATGGCCACATTTAAGAAATGAACCAAGGGATGTGAGAATTTCTCTAGAAATGGATGGTGTCAATCCTTCTGGAGATCTTAGAACAACATATTATGTTTGGCCAGTTTTAATTATTAACAATAATCTTCCCCCTTCGATGGAAATGAAAAAGGAGCATGCAATGTTGACTCTTATCATACCAGATACTAGAATTCATGAATGCAATGCTTTCTTAAAGATTATATAAAAAAAAATTAATTCAATTATAATCCTAATAAAAATTTTGTTTACTTAGGGAAATATCAAGTAAAGGATATGGATGTCTACATGGAGCCCCTCATTAATGAGCTTTGTGAATTATGGCCGGATGGCATAAATATGTATGATGTATCAAGACCTATCAATGATAGAAACTTCCTCTTTCATGTGATTCTTATATGGACAATTCATGATGCCCCTGGGCTCTCTATTTGTTGTGGTAATATATTATTATTTGCATTGGTAAATATTGTGTTCATTGTACCATTTACTAAATATGATTTTCATTCTTATTTCAAGGCTATAAACAAAAGGGAAACATGGTTGTCCATCATGTGGGCCAAAAAAGTTGTATAGGCAATCAAAAGATCTTAATAAAACTATTTATGATGATTATAGACAATTCTTACCACAAAATCATCACTATCGATTGCATGAGAAAAATAAGTTCAATGGAAGGGAAATGGAAATGAGGAAGACAAGAAGGATGAACCCTGCTAGGTGGAAAGCCATGTATGACAAAAAAGAAAGGACAAGATTTCCACTAGGAATGAAAAGACTATATTTTCTACAAATTAGAATATTATGAGAGCTTACCAATAGCCCACATACTTGATACTATGCACATCGGGAAAAATGTGGTAGAGTGCTTATGGAAACATCTAAATGGAACCAACCTTGAAGCACAAATAAAGTTACAGAAGGACCTAGAAGTTTCTAATATCATATCGAACATGTGGATGCATGGAGACAGCTCATATATCCATGCTCCATGGAATTTTACATCAGAGGAGAAACTAAACATCATTAAAATAATAAAAAGAATAATATTTCCTTCTTTCTTTGGTGCTACATTAAGAAACTTATTCACAAGATATGGATCAGAGTTCTCAGGCCTAAAAACACGTGATTGGAACAATTGGATAAAGGTAACTTTGTAGTATATTAGATTTATTAGAAGGTAATTAATAATCTGTATATATTTGAGTGATAATATCAGTTAATACATATTTAAACTTGCTTATTTATTTTTCGGTGTGCAGTATGTGCTGCCTGCAGCAATACCAAGCACTTTTGACTGTGATGTCACATTAAATATTTACAAGTTATCCAAATATCTGAGGTATTTTAATTCAACCAAACATAATATTTGATGGCTCTTATCATTTGAAGTGCATCATTTCGCATGGCTTTATGTGATTTTATACTTTTAGTTTTGAAGATATCATAAATCTTTATATTAATACATCTTGATACTTGTAGGTGGGTCTCACCTAAAGAGATACATCAAGATGACTTGAAGTATTGGAAGAGGAATATTTCATTTTTGATGTGTGATATTCAAATGTGCTTCCCTCCAAACTTTTTTAATTCTCAAGAGAACTTCTTGTACACCTAGTAGAAGAGATTGAGTTGTATGGTCCTATTCATATTCGAACAATGTGGCTCGTGGAGAGATATATGAAAGTTTAAAAATAATTTGTGAGGCAAAAGGCTCAGCCAGAAGGGTCTATGGTTGAGGGTTACATGGTTTTCCAAGAAATGGTTCATTTGAGTGAATACTTACCTCAGTTACACCTTGAAGCACGACTATTATGGAATTATAACCAACCTCAATCATTTGAAGGAGAAAAATTAGAGGGTCAAGAGACTTCAAAGAGGATAAAAGGTATACAAAATGTTGGAAGTAGTTTTTATCTTAAACTTTATAATACACGGCTTTTGTTTTTATCTTTAATTTTAAAATACATGGCTTTTTTTAATCTTAAATTTATAATATATGGCTTTAAATAATTGTTAACTCTAACAACTATATTTTTCAATGTAGATTGTAAGGAGTGGGAGGCATTACATTTGTATATTGCATACAATTCTAACTTTATGTTGGAATGGATGGAGAAGTATGCTAAACAAAATAAATAAGAGGATGAAAAGGCATGGCCAACATATATATTAAACATGGTCAAAACACTGCTCGAGGATTTCCTACAAGCCATAAAAGAAAATGGCCAAAGAGATGCTCATGGAATTGGCTAAAGACCAATATTGAACATGAGACAACAAAAGGGAGAAATAGAATAACACCACAACAATTGGATTTTGTTAAATGATCTAAAAATGGGGAGGTGATGCATATATATTAACATATTGGAGATGTTTAATAAATTTTATTTTTACTTTTATATTTTTTAATCTAACTCTTTAATATTTATATGAATTTAGGTAACATATTACAAAGGAATGTGGAATTTTGGTCATCATATCCGCATGAAAAAAGTTGATAAAAAGAGACAAACTTATGATTGTGGAGTTTCAACATCATTTGAGGTGGAATATCATTCACATGCAAATGATACACAACTAGTCACCAACACACTTCTCTAATATGGAGAAGTAGAGGATATTATAGAGCTTGATTTTGTGGCTTTCAAGAAAATAATTTTTTATGTTGAATGGTACAAGTTTATCAAAGTGGGGGAAGGAAAAACTATCTTTCTGCAAAACAATGGATTATAAATGATTAATACATCTAGGTTTGAAGCCACTTCTTAACCTTATGTATTTCTAAATCAATGTGAATAAGTATTTCTCATTCCAAATTTAGAACAACCTGGATGGTCATTTGTGATTGATTATGATCCAAGAGGATGAAGAGTAACATTTATTCAAGACACAAGGGCCACAATTTACTTGAAGATGTAGAAGTTACCCTTGAAGAAATAGATGGACAAGATGGAGATGATGACATTTTTATTGTCAATGATGCATATGACCAAGATGAAGATCATGATGAGTTTACTGAAGTTTCTAAAGGACATGAGTGAGAACATGGGCATCAAGTCCATGAAGATGGTGAATTTATTAATTTTGATTTACCTATATTTGAAAGTGATGAAGACCAAATAAATGATAGAATTAATTTATTTGTGGATTTGGGTCCCATTAATGATGGGGTATCTATTCCATTAGATGAGGAAGTTTCATGTCAGGATGACATTGTTTAATCAACATGTTCACTTTAAGATGGTTTTGAGGATTCAATACAATATTTAATTATCTCTTTACATATTAACTATTGTATTTTTCAATTGTACACAACATGCATGTCTCCTACCATCTCTCTCTAGGATTTTTTGGATCTGGTCAACAGCATTAGCTCTTAGGTCTTGGTGTAGCCTTATAGCTTCTATAATTGTTGCCAACAGCATTATCTCTTGGTATACCCCATTCAAATACTAAAGTTATGTTGAACAGGTATTTCTTTATTGTGTGAACAAAATGTGTGGTCTATGATGATGGCTTTCTATGAACTAGTTTCTCTTGGTGTACTCCATTCAAATACTAAAGCTATGTTGAACTAGTTTCCTTTCTATTTGGTTCATAATCTACTTGATCAATTGTCAGATCATATGCTGGTGAGACATTCAACTTTTGGCTTTGTTCTTGTAAACTACTTATTGTCTTTTCCACCACTATTATTAAGGAGACATAAGATTTGAAAAGCCATTTACATTTAAATCTAATACCTCTTATGTATTGAAATGTTGACAACCAAATTAACCAAAGTAACCCAAGTTGAGCTGAGATTCGAGAACATTTTTTCCCATTGGTATAACTGAGAGGCATTATATTTATGATGGAATGATGATTCAAAGTTTTTATGATGGCTTTTATCTATTTCTTTATGTTGCAACAGACCTGTAACTAGATGTTGTAGCCTTGTTCAAAGTTTTATTGATAAATTTCATTTGAATGTTTAAGCTGGTTAACTTTAAGTGTAGGCTCCATATGCTTGTTTAACCTCTTTAAATTTGTTACCATTGAAGGAGGGTCTTCTTGTGAATCAAATCAGATTGTCACAACAAGACAAACCATATTGTATAAATGAAGTGAAAACCTTGATAGTAGAAAATTACTTTGCATGTTCATTCACTTGGTTTTGTTTTAGTTTCATTTGTTATTGTTCTTTAGAAAAAAAGTAGGGTGGTTGTTATAGTGCTACCACAACTGGTATTTTTTTCCAACCTATGCTTTTATTCAAGTTATGCAACTATAGTTGTCCATGAAGAAAATGCACATACTAAGAAGGGGTAGTGAACTAGTAAAAGGACAATTTTTCCAATTTATAACTTTAGAAATCAAAACATCCACCCAAGTAAGATATAGTGATTTTGAACACAAGATATGCACATCAATTTTTCAAACTATTCTATATGGTTTGCATATAAATGGTAACAGATCCTCTTATTCTTGCTTTATAAAAATTAAAGTTGCTCAAAACTAACCAGAAAAATAACACATTTCTTCTTCACACTTAAATTAGGAGGGGTATATGGCAAGAAGCCAAATTTATAGTTCCAATTCCCCATTATTCAAGATTCTTACTATAGGTAAGAGTCTTTCTCATTCCAATGAGATGAAGGTTGGAGTATATCATTGTGTCCCTGCTTGTGGCCTTCCAGAAGCCAATTGTTGTGGCTATGTTTGTGGGTGTGCATGTTGGGTACTTTTTATCCTTGTCGCTGAAGAAGTACCACTTTGTTTGTTCCTCATATCCTATCTTACATTTCTCTGCACATTCACGTTACAAAAACACCAAAATCAAACATAGACAATATCTTAGACACCTTACATAAGAGCAATATTACTATATTCAAGACGATAGGCTTTCTCCTGGGGAGATGCCCATCAGCATTTTCAAACAATCCGACAGTCTTACGCCGGCAAGAAAGAAAGCGTTGCCCGAAAATAGGAAAGCATGGTGCGAGAAAGTGGTGGCAAGGGACATTACGTGTTGTTAGGCTTCTTATGCAAACTACCAGACATGGCCTCTTGCATGTTGCCTTCACATGGGGGCATCGGGAGGATTCATGTGGCATCCTGCATGTAACGTATTTCATTCATTTTCATCTTCCATAGAATTTCCGTACAGGCTTCTCTTAGGCTATCCTCTTCAGACTTAACGTTTCCACTTGTGCTACAGCTCATCTTTCTCACTTGAATTTATACAACCCTGACAAGCCTGTTCAAGGGAAGCTTGTTCTTTTACTTTCAAAGCATTTTCAAGAAGATGGAGTTCATGTCTTTGTTGTTCAGATAAAGGTTTATTAGAGCACATACTTCTTACCACTTCAAACTTAAATGAAATTTGGTATCTCCAGGTGATAGAGTTTAGCTATGGAGGCATGGTTGTTGGCTGCACATTTAACCATAGAATTGCAGATGCATACTCTACAAACATGTTTTTCACAAGCTAGGTAAATCTTTCTAGAAATGTCTCAACTATACAGGAAAATCCATGCATGACATGCTCCATATTATGCCCTCAAGATTCCCCTACTTTGTGTCCTAAAATTGACAATATGTATGTGAGGCATGTTTCACAAGCCTCCAACCAAGAAAACCTTGACCCGCCTTCTTTAGCAAGTAGAATTTACTATCTAGATGTGAAGAACATCATGGATCTCCAATTTAATGCAAACAAAGATGGTAACAAGTACACCAAATTAGAGGTATTCAGTGCTTACTTATGGAAGCTACTGATAAGCACCTAGAAGGTGAAAGACACTATGAACTGTAAAATACGAATAGTTGTAGATGGCCGCCCAAGCTTAAGGGAGATCAAGATTTCTTCTAATTACTTTGGCAATGTTCTAAGCTTTCCCTTTGCTAAGTCTAATGGTCTTTGTATAAAAAGTAAATCACTTTGTTGGAGTGCAGGGTTAGTTCATGATGCCATACAGAGTGCAGCAAATGAGGAACATTTTCAAAGCTTAATTGACCTGGTGGAGATTGCAAAGCCAACACCTGTTTTAGCCAAGATTTACTGTAGAGCATATGACATTAAGCCATCTGGACCTGCAATTTTGGTTTCTTCTAGAATACAATTTCCTTTGTATGAGGTTGATTTTGGATGGGGAAAGCCTACTTTTGGAAGCTACCATTTACCCTGGGGAGGTGAAGTGGGCTATGTCATGCCAACTTTGAGCCCTATAGGAGATGGTAGTTGGATCATGTACATCCATCTTCCACTAGAACTGTTCAATGCAATTGAATCTGATTCCAATTGCCTTCTACTTCCAATCACACAAGATTTCATACATTTGGCTTAGGGTATATGTTTGAAGCATTGTACCTATGAAATTTTACTGTAAGTGTTGGAGATAATTTTATAGACAACATTCAGTTTCTTATCTAGCAATGTATGTTTTTAATGTAGTAATGAATTTGAAGGATTGAATTTGTGAATGATGTTGACAGTAGGAGTCTTTATGGTTTCAAATAAAGAATTGAATTTGTGAATGATGTTGACAGTAGGAGTCTTTATGGTTTCAAATAAAGAATTGAATCTATTATTGGTTTCAGGAGACTTCTTCTCAGCGGGGAAAATTTATCTATTTTGTGTTGTGAAATGTTTTGTTCGGAGCTCATAGCATGCTATGATTTGTCATTCAAGGAAGAAAAGCAGAGCAGACAAAAGCTTATGAGAATCGCTATAGAATAAAGATTTTTTATTCAACTTGCATTAAAAAGGGGCTACAATATGCCTCTATTTATAGAGACATTTGAAAGGAATTCTACAACTTATATGCAACTCCTTGAAAACTAGAAAAATCTAGATATAGTTTTAATGTGGGTTATTTTGTGACTTCACCATGTATCTTAATTTTTGTACTCCTTTTCTCCACATTAGTAAAGTTTAGAAACTTATTTTAGTTTTAAAAAATTACAGTTATTTACGCCAATCGAGTTTAAAGTTCTATGCTAAACAATCCCTAATTTTTTCCACATGCATACTGAGAGAAATTGCAACTTATTTTCAAAATTGTTTGTTTATTGATAGACAAAGCTCTGCAACATCCTAGTAATATAAACAATACAAAGCAAATATACACTCAATAGTATAGGAATATTCAACTTACATTTCAAAGTATTTGCAATAAATGTCAGCTCTTCAATTGAATCTTGAAATGAAAAAGAAAGGTTACTCATGAAGAAGGAAAACCCTTTTTTGGTTCAATGAAAAAAGCTCAGTAGGGCATGGATTGTTACAGTGGAAATTAAACCAGTGCACGAAAATTGTGGTTCTGTGATTCACAATTTAAAAATGTGTAGATCTGTTAGTATTGGGGAAATAGGCCAAACCATCCCTCGCTCTACAAGCTCTGAAATACCTATTCCTAGCTATTAAAGAACTACAAGCTTTGGAATACTTATCTCCAAATCAAGTCTTAGAATTGAAGACTGAAGATCTTTGAGGCCTCTAATTAGAGAACGCCTTGTTGGCAATGCTATTATATAGACTCCATTCTTGATTTACAGAGAGCAGGAAAACTAGAAGAAACACCAAGACTGTTGATGACATATGGGAAACCATTTTTCACGACCTTCTAAATCTATGGTCAGGAAATTTGATTGTTTGGTTTGCAAATTTGATTGTTTGGTTTATATGGCAAAACTATCTGAGTTGTCTGGTCAAGATCAATGCCTGAGAACATTCAAAGGCCTTCTAGAGGAGTTTAAAACAAAAAGTTTGGAGACTGAGTTTGGATTAAATATCTAAAGATAAGTAAATGTTGTGCACAATCAGTAACCACACTAAAATTACATCCATAATTGTCAATAAGAAATTATTAATCATTACCAATCACACAAAGGAGGAAAACTAGCATAAATAGCAACAGTATTGGTGACATGTGGGCAACCATATTTCATGATCTTCTAGATCTATGGTCAGCAGATTTCGTTGCTTAGTTTAGATGGCAAAACTATTTGACTTGTATGCTCAAAATCAATCTCTAAGACATTTTCAAAGGCATAATTCTTAAAATAAAAAAAGTTGAAGAATGAGTTGAAATTAGCTACAACTACTTGGAAAATAATCTAAAAACTTAAATTAATACCAACAAATAGAAAAGCTAGATTGTAGATCATGTACATAGTCAGAGCGAGAAAGATAAACTTCCCAAAAAAAATGGTGTGCTCCATTAATGAAGGAGAACTTTTAATCAGCGTCAATCCCTGTTAGTGTTAGGCTGTGTAGTTTAATATTAGGTCACCAAATAAGGATTTTTTTTCTATTTTTTAAATTTTTTTCCAGTGAAATCAAATTGTTTGTAATAAAACATGATTTTAAAAGATAGGGTGCCATACATCTTAGTGCCTTATTGGAAAGTGCTTTTGAAAGAGGAGAAGAACTTTTTTTAAAAATGTATTTTTTTCCATTTTGTATAATAAGAATGTTTTCAACTAACTTCAAAAATTTTGAAATTTTGAAAAATCTATAAATTTATTTAACAAATAAAATGTTATTCGTTAGTGCATAATGGTATAATTAGTAAATGATATTACTTTTCATTAAATTTTGGGCTTGTTTTTTATTTCTATCTATTTTGTTTTTTCCTTATTTATATTCATTTTTAATTTAGAATAGCATTTTTGTTCATATATATTTTTTTACAAAATTGTATCTTGTGTATATACAATGGGTATGATGGGCATGATGAGTATGATGGGTATGATTAGCATTTTCTTTCTGCAAAATAATACTTTGCTCTTGAGATGGAAGGGGATCATCTTGGATGGAATGAAAATGTATGAGGTGACTATCATGACATTCTAGGGAAATGGGATATTGGTCAAAAGTTGGATGGGAATGGAGATTTTTGGTATCTTAGTCTTGATTTATTTTTGAATTATTCTCTTCATACTTTTGATTATCCTCTTGACATGGATCCAATTCTAATTATGAGGTGAGAGGAGTTTGGATATGCATGAGGGATTCTTGGAGGGAGTCCATGTCTTAGCATGATAAGGATGGATTTTGAATGGGACTCTTTGGAGTCGATTTGATTAGCAATGTAGTGTATGGTGGTATTAGTTCTAGGATTTTGAATCATAGGAGAAATTTGTATCAAGAAATGGATTAGCTTGGATTTCTATTGCAGATTGCCAGCATTGGATTGATTGTCAGCATTGGATTTATTGTTTGATGGAGATAGTGAGGAATTTTGTTGTAAATCTTTAGAGGATGAAGGAATGGTGAAAGATATGGAATCTACTTATGGGCCAATTTATTTTGGATAGTCTATGATGGGATCACATGTGACAAATATGTCACTGATGTGATTGTTTTGGAATGAGCCATTCCTAGACATAAGTGGATGATTTTGATCATCCTTAGAAAGTGTATCTTGATTTTTATTTTTCTCTTCTTAGGTTGACCAAAGTACTTTAATAATGTATATCTAGGATAGAGGTAGATATAACAATGTTACATCAAAAATATGGAAAAATAGACCAATTATAGCGAGAATGGGTTATATGAGGTTAATACATAGAGGTGGAGGGTGAATTGAGATTATAAGGTAAAGTGATTGAATAGAGGTCAAAATAATGATGGTACATCGAAAGAATGATAAAAAAAATTGATCAAGTATAGAGAGGATGTGTATTAAGAGGTCAATATGTAAAGGTGGAAGGTGAATTGACATTATAAATTAAAGCGGTCACATGTTGAGAAGGAGTGACCTAAGAGAGATGTGAATTTAGGTCCTGGGAATTAGTAGAAGTGACCTAAGAGAGATGTGAATTTAGGTCATGTGAATTAGTAAGTACACAAGGCTATGAGAAGACATAGAAGGATGATATGTGAAAAGAACAAAAGTAGAGGGAAAGGTAGTGGTGATAGTAGAGGTAGGGATACAAAAGGAACCATACTAGGTGATAATATGGGTGGTAGAGCCCATGTAAGTGTAAACTATAAGATGTAATGAAGATGAAGGATGGACCAATTAGAGAGAAGATAAACCATCATAATAAGCTATGAGAGTGTTGACATTCTTAAGAAAATTTATGATATAATGTGCATAACACTTAGGCACTATATTGTAAAATAGTAGCCAATTAATGAGGAGATTTATTAAAATAAAGTGCATGATCAAGACATTATTTACTTGTAAGCAAGGGGCATTTATTGACATAACCGATGTAGATGATGCAGAGATTGTATGAGCATGCTAAGGCATGTGTTTGATGTAGGTATGATGATAGGATGATCATTTATGATTTTTTCATTGATATCAACTTAGTAATTTTTGGTTGACAAAGAACTCTATATTTGCATTCATTTATATTGAAACGAGAATTGCAAAATTAGTGAATTGGGTTGGAGACAAGTGTTGTTTTATATTGAAATAAAAATTGCCAAATCAGTTTATTAGGTTGGAGATCAATGTTCTTTTATTTAATTGAGGCTTGTGAGGCCATGCTTGAAGACAATCCCCATAAGGAGACACAAATAAGCTGTATTTCACATGCTATTAGAACATTATAGGAAGATACATTTTACAGATTAGGGTTTGATGTGTAGATTTATAAAGGTATTGTTCTTTTACTAGAATGCTAGGCAAGTCATGTGTTTGTTATGTGTGTTCATTGCATATTTATTTTTTATTTTTCATCTTATTGAATTCTTTAGAATTATTCAATATATGTTTATTTTCTAATTTTTATCTTATTAAATTATTTATAATTATTCAATATATGTTAAACCACATTAATGATATTAAATTTTTATTTTAAAAAAATTTAATTCATGTTAAGTTTCCATGATTTAATAAGACTCATTTGAGTATCTAACACTTGATTTTATGCAAAATAATGAGACTGGCAAATTTTTTATTTGTACTACAAACCGCCCAGTCATAAACTGTAATGGATTATTGCGAAGAGGGTCGAAGACCTCATTTCTAGGTACAAAAATCTTCCATATCCATTTCTTAAAATCTCAAGAAACTCGACAAGATTGATGAAAAAACAAGCTACATTTTGCATAACAATAGGAATTGTCATCTTTAGTTATGGCTATCTATTGCTAGGCATTTGGTAGATTGTATTAACATGGATTACCATTTCAATGTGTTGGGTCCCTTGGCCTCAATTTTTGTCACACCCTCTTCCTTTCATCACTCTTGGCAAAAACTGAAAGCATTATAAAATAATGAGGAAGCAATAATTGCTCTTCAAAGCTCACTTTACCAAGTCTGATTTGAGCCCTAGCCTGATTTGGTAGGGGAAAACCCTTTAGAAAAATTATTAGCTTGAGATCAAAAAGATAAAAAATAGAGCCCTATCACTCCCAAAACCACCCGTCGCCCTTCCCTCTAGTGATTTATATTCCTGCTTTTTAGTTGCAGCTCAAAGAAGACTAATTGGAAAGGTAAAAATTAGAGCCCTGTCACTCCCAAAACCATCCATCACCCTTCCATCTACTAATTTATATCCCTTCTTTTTAGTTGTAGCTCAAAGAAGACTGATTGCCATTATATTTGGATCTTTTCACTTCCTATGAAGACATTGTTTGAGGGATAGTCTAAGCACAAATTCAAGAAAATTTCACTAGAAAAAGGAGGAGGAGAAGAAGAATGTGAAGGAATATATGAAGGATAAGGAGGAGAAGGAGGGCAAAGGAGAAGACTATAAGGATGAGGGAAGGTGCAAAAGGAGGAGGAGGAGGAGGAGGAGAGGCATAAAGGGAAGAAGAAGAAGTAGAACAAGAACAAGAACAAGAAAAATAATCCAAAAACAATTATATGGAAAACAAAAGATTCTCTCCATAGAAACAATTCTACATCATGTAATGTATATAATACTATCAGCGTAACCCTTGCGCTCTTCAAAGGTGCAAGTGCTAGTGTTAAAAATACCTTGTACAGATCGATATCTCTGTTAATGTAGTTATCTCTATATCATTTATATTATATCAATTTAAACATGAAAATTTAAGTTGTTCATTGATTATTGTATTTTTGGTTTGGTTATTGATCACTTATTTATCTGTTCATATTGTTAAGGCAATGAAAATTGAAATTGTAAAGTTTGTTTGCAAATGGAAGTTGTTTGTTTATGTAACCAGTGGAATAACCCCATAATTATTAAAATAGCTCTTTCTTGTGTGTACTTGCATGTTTTAAAGTGGAAAGTTTAGAAGACAAGGTTTGATGATGTTTCATGAAGATCCTAAGATCACTGTCACAGTGCTTTGACTAGTAACAAAGTGATAGTTAATGTACATCAAATTTAAAATCAATTTCATTAAAAATTGTTGATAATACATCATAGAATTAGATAGAAAAAAAAAACATGAGGTAGTTAATACTCGTACCTAAAATTCTATTATGATGAGCAAGAGAAAAGATAACTAGTGAGATATTCTTCAGCATTAAAAATGCACCAGTCTCAAGTTTCAAATATTTTGTCATTTTATGTCATTATGTGTTTCGTCAAGGATGAGCCTACAGGTGCTCCCAAGTATACTATGGGATATTCATTGATCTTAAATGGTCTAGTTGAAATGCTAAGGACCAGGCAAGGGGAAAACATTACTAGGATGGTGCAGGAGGTAAGTTTCAATATTATCTTTTATAGGTTTAATTATCTTTTTTTATTATATTATGTTAATTTAATTTTGTGGAATGCAAGCTATCTCCAAAGTTGTTCCAACCCCTATTACGTCCTTTAGTACATTTCATACTATGCCAATGGTAAGATTTGATCTAGTTTTTTGTGTATTTAATTAACTTATTTCACCAAGCATGCAAGATCCAATTATGCCATCTGATACACCCAATACTTTACAAAATGTAAGATTCAATCATATATTTGTGAGTTTGATTACATTATTTACCATATTAAACTACTTAAAGATTTATATTTGTGCCTTGCAGGATATTTCAAGAAGACGTGGTATGCCCTCTACATCTAGATTGGATACACCTCTAGGGCATCCAATAGTAACTCCACCAAGCATGCAAGACCCAACGATGCCATCCAATACACCCAATACTTTACAAAATGTAAGATTCAATCATATGTTTGTGTGGGTTTGATTATGTTATTTACCATATTAAACTACTTAAAGATTTATATTTGCACCTTGCAGGATATTTCAAGAAGACATGTTATGCCCTCTACATCTAGATTGGATACACCTATAGGGAATCCAATAGTAACTCCACCAAGCATGAAAGATCCAACGATGTCATCCAATACACCCAATACTATGTTTATGTGGGTTTGATTATGTTATTTACCATATTAAACTACTTAAACATCTATATTTACACCTTGCAGGATATTTCAAGAAGACATGTTATGCCCTCTACATCTAGATTGGATACACCTATAGGAAATCCAATAGTAACTCCACCAAGTGTGCAAGATCCAATGATGCCATCTTCTACACCCAATGCTATGCAAAAGGTAAGCTTCAATCATATATTATGTGGGTTTGATTATGTTATTTACCCTATTATACCACTTTAATATTTATATTTGTGCCTTGTAGGACATTTCAAGAAGACATGCTATGCCCTCTACGTCAAGTGCACTACCTCATAATATGCCTTCTACATCAAACACGGATGGTCATAGTATCCCTGTTGAAATGGACATGCATTCTCCTATTAGGAGTATAATGCAAATAATAAATAATGCATCAAGTATGGATTTAGTCATAATTCTCCCACCAACATGAGAACATGTTTCCTTGAGGAATCTTATAGAATCACAATCCGGAACATTAAGGCTCCTACCAGACACTGTTGAAAATGTTGATTATAGGAAAGAAATACTTCAACAAATTGAGTTATGGGAGAGGACATTGTTGAGAAGTGCAGGGATTACTTCAGATGAACAAGGAAAATTATTCAAAGTATTTTAATTTATTACTCAGTACTGTAGATCAAAATATTTCTGATTTATATGTTAATTTATTTTGTTTGTTTCATATTACATGTTTGAGATAATTTATTTAAAACTCAAAATATTTTCATATTTTGGTGGGTTTCTAACAATTTCACAATCTTAATGTAAATACAGACAGAAAATGAAAAAGCAATTGATGTACCTATAGGGGAATCTACCTCAACACCTAAGACTTTGACAGTTTCCTTAGTGACTACAAAAGGGACACAAGAGGTAACAATCTTGCTCTCCTTAGAAGGTGATGTCTTAAAGGATGAAATGGGTATGAAATTTTTTCACTTTATTAGGTCAAGTGTCATATAACAAAGACTCTTATCTTTCAAGGTTTACACATACATGATATTCTCATTCCAATAGCAAAGTAAAGTTACAAAACCAACTTTGACTTCAATAAAACCAAGTAGTCTGTTGCAATCATTAATCTAAATATAAGTAGAGGTAATAAAAACACATGACTTATAATACCGGTTTCAATAGACATGTATCAAAGAAAAATCTTGCATGAGCTATTGGATGCTGTCATTTTCTTGTGGCTAGTGTCCCATACAAATATCCGACTATTCTCTTTTGTAGTTGTTGTTGTGACCACTAAATTTTTTTGGGCTACCCAATTCTTGGATTGATTAGAATATAAATGTTATATTCAAAGTACATTAGCATCTTGAAAGGCCAGATGGGTATCTAGGATTGCTCTATCTTACTACAGCTGTGGGAAATGATGGGTATCTATGTGTAGGTACATTTTAAGGCCTAGATGATTGTTTCCCTTATTAGGCACCTGGATGGTATTCTCCAAGACTCTATGCATCCACCTTCAACCAAACTAGTCTCATCATTGGTAGTTGCTACAAGGGTCTTATTACCTGGCTGTTAGTCTCAAAGACGATCCCAACCATTTTTTTGCATGCTAGAACTAGTTAGGCCAAGGTTCTTATACTTCGTTTAAAGCTTGTAATTTCTGTTGGGCCCAACAACCGTGCCTTGCCACCACCTTGGGTAATATGTCCCATATTTTGACTATTTTCCATTGAGTGATCTCTTTCCCTATAGATTGTTATGAACCCCATGGAAATTGAATGATAAAGTGTCTGATAAAGAAGCGCATGTCATTTTCATCCTAGAAATTGCTTTCTATATTTTAGTTCAAGGCCCAGTCTAGAAGCCTTTGATATTTAGAAAATACACCAGCTTATGAGGATATATGATTGACTGTAGATAAACATGTAAGGTGTTAAAAGAAGCCACAATATAGATCTTTCCAAGTGGAATATCAATGTCTTTAAGATGGGAACTCAACAATCTAATTATCTTATAGATGGGACCTGGAAAAAATGGGGCAGTGATATAGTCTAAATAAACAAGTATAGAGAATATTAGACAACTTACTAGTATACAACAGATCTAAGACCTTTTCTTTTGCTTTCTATTTTCTGATGTGGATCATGGAATTTGATCAGAAATGTAGATGAAAACAATTAATCAAATCTATTAACATGAGATCTTATGTTAAGAGGATCTTAGCAGTTTAACCCCCTCCTAATCTTGCCTGAGGTCTTCATCTCATAGTAAGATGTCTTAGCAGTTTGCTTGAATCCATCTATCCTAGGAGTTATACTTCTTATGTGATAGTCAGCAATTTACATATGATAAGGAAAGAAAATCTTTAGTTTATAGATACAATTATCAAAATAATCAATCAGCACTTTTATAGAGTACAATGAGTATTTTTAGAGAGTACAGTCAACATTAATATTCAATCAACATCTCCGTAGGATTAAGTTAGTAGTTCTAATTTTCTATCCACCTTTATACCATCGAATAGCATTGACTTCTGACTTCTAGTTAGCAACTTGAGCCAATTAAATTTAAGGATTCATCGTAGAAAAAAAAAAAAAAAACAATAATATTCATCAAGATACAATATCGTAGCCAGTAGTAATTTTACTAACCCAAATTGGAAGCATTCACTCAAACAATTTTTGTGCATTGTCTTGTTAATGCTTCCAATGAAGGAGTTGTTTCCGGTCCACTTTATCAAAATAAGCTTCAGGATTTCTTAACTTCAATAGAAACTTTCTTGTTGACTCATAATACATCCGGGGAAGAGCTATATCTACACAAACCAAGTTACACAGTGGCTGGTTAATCTGTTTCTCCATTTTGGACGTCATTTCCTCCTTCATGGCCTAAACCTTTCAGTTTTTTTTTAACTCCCTTCACCCGATTTAATTTGGACATTTTCTATATTGTTTTTTTCATGTGTATGCTTTATTAATATCAAGCTTTGCATCATTTGGGGCATCAGTTTTGTGTGAATACAATGTTGCGTACACTCACATGAAAGATTCTTGTGTGTTTCTTGGTGAGAACAACATCCTTTGTCTTTCCAAATGCACCATAAACTTTGTGCCAAGGTCTGCACATGTTGTATTTGTTGTATATGCTTAGTTGGCAACATGTATTGTATTAGTTTGTTGCGTATAAAGGAGTAGATAGCTGATGAAAACACATCTAATGAAAATTTTGATTGTGAACCTTCCTTCATGCATTGATCAAATCCTTGTATGGAGCGATATCTTACTTTTGCTTTGGCTCTGCATGCTAGTAATTGGGATATAGTTGTTCTTTCTTCAATTAGACCTTTCATATGCCCAAATACTTGTGTTGTGTGGTTACTGTTTCAGGGATTACGTATTGTGTTTGCTATGTATTTTTTCCTTGCCTTTACCTTGGTACAATTTCCAGCCACTGTGTAACTTGGTTTGTGGATTTATCATTTACAATCTTCCACATGAACTTTCACAATCTTAAATGGTCTAAATGTTAATATATGTCGTGGTGTGGTTTGTTATGTTGCTTTAATATTAACATAATAGTGTATGAACTTATTTTTTGATATATATATATATATATATATATATATATATTATTTTTAAAAAAATATTCTTGTATAGATGAACCTAAAACAAATCCGAACCCAACCTTATTTGGGTTAGTTCTCAGCAAGAATAGAATATTTAATAACCCAACAGCTTTTTAAGCATGCAAAAATTAGAAAGAACAGCTAAAGACCACATTTTGAATTATTTTATTAAATAAAGAAAATAAGTTAGCAATGATCCACAATGATCTTAATGCACCTATGGTGACTAAATCATTTTATGTCTTCTTAACATCAATTACTAAATTATTTTATGTCTTCTAAAAATTAATAACTAACAATTCCAACTAGTTTATTTTGAGTGATATGGGTGATTTGTAGTGTTCTTTACAAGTTTTCTCTATTCATGAGTTTTTCATATATGAGAAGCTTCATTTTATTAGTTACGTTATATTCTTACACTTCTTTTTTATCTTTCAGGCTATCAGAGAAACATGAAGATAATGAGATGCTTCTTGTTCGGTTGAAAAACATTAATGGACAATTACATCTACAAGTGATCTTTCTTAATATGGCATGCTAAAAGGACTACAGTTCCAACATGTTGAAAAAGAAATACTTCTAGTTGTCTTCTTATAAATATATAGTTAAATCAAGGAACTTCTTCTACACCACTGGACTTGGTGGAATGCATAGTATGGAAGAGTTTTTTAGTTCACTATAATGCTACAATGTTTGGGAAATCAGTGTCAATAGTGTATGGAAAATTAGTGTTGATATTCAATAATGTTTAATGTCATATTCATGTTATGTTCCTTTTGTTGTGGAGAAATTCGCACATCATTTTGTAAGACAACATTGAGAATAAATACAATAAATATGGTATTTCTAGTCAAGTTAGTTTAATATTGCTTTGTTGAGTGTTTTGCAAAAATAAAATATTGAAAATAGTTATAGTGAATATTCTATTATTGATTTAGAAACATTGAATGTTAAAAATTATATTTAATTTTTATTTTTTTTAATTATTTATTTTTAATGCATTTGTTCATATTGCATCTAGAGAGACAATAGTTGAGATTTAAAAATATATTGTCTTTCTAGAGACAATAGGTATGACTAAAGAAATATTGTCTCTAGAGAGACAAAAGTGAAATTGTCTCTAGAGAGACAAAAAGACTTTGGTTTTATATTGTCTTTAAGAGACAATAATTAAAGACACTTGATTAAAGACAATACTTGAGACAATAGACAACTTTTGTTCTATCTCAAAATTTGTCTTTAACCCTCCCTTTGTGTAGTAGTGTATATGGATATTGGTTCATAATCTTGCTAAAGGACGGGTTAAATGTAGCATTATGAATAGTATCCCTATACAATTTCATGCTCACAAAGGCCTCATTTTAATGTTCAATCTTTCCATACTCAGATCATATTTTATTTTTCTCATACCAACTTCAAAGCTGTAACTTTATCTACCTCTAGGTCATTGGTCCTTTGTTCAACGACACTAATTGGCTAGAGAATGGTGGTCCTATGAGCTCTTGACCTAGTGAATGACATTTTTAGGTGGGATAAAGGGGCCCAATTTTGGACCCTCCAATGCTCAAAACATGCTAGTGGTAATTCCTCCTTCATAATGACCTAAATTGAAAATTCAAATATGTTTCATGAGGGGAGGCATAAAAACAAACCTTACCCCTAGTTTGAGACATTAAGAACGATCAACACACATGATATTGCCAAGGCATCACATCATTTCATATCCTATCATTGAAGAATAAATTAAACATTATCAAGGTATTGAAGGATAAGTAAACTTAAGATTTCAAGTATTCAAGATGGCATCAATGATCAAAAAATTATGAATTTAATTATATATGTCAACATAAACCTTTTTATGAAGACCTTCAACATAAAGGAGGCTCATTAAGATTCTAGACAAAATCCTTATTTGAAAAATACAACTTCTATATCTATATGACATTCATAGGAAAAGCTCACCTAAAATCAACATTGCCCACATCTTTCTAGCTCAGATTTCAAACACAAGTTACTCTCTTTCTCCTCTTTCCAGATGTGTACTCCGTGTTTGTAATTATAATCTAAGAAATTTTGTGCACATTAATTAATATCAATTTTACACCATTTTCCCTAAATCGAACATTTAACTCACATCTTTTGATAGATCATTTTCAACTAAATCAAGGAGTAATTACATGGTTTGGTATAACGGTTATTCCATAACTACAATAACCATCCTCAAACAGATCGCAAACAATATTGAATATATCCTCCTCAATGTTATTTAATATTAATTATCGAATGTTTATGTGCTTCATCATTTATCTCTGACACTTGGTATCAGATCAAGGCATTGCTAACTTCCTAAAGGATGTATGCAATTTTGTTGTGGATCATATGCTAAGGCCTGAAGATGTGAAGAATGTGTGCTGATTGAAGAGATTATATGTTATGGAGATATGTGACAGAAGTAAAGATTAAGAAGAGACCGGATTAGAAGAACTAAAGAATCATTTCCATGCTAGTTGACTATAATATAAAGATAAAGAATATCATGCAAAGGAGCCACTATCCACTACTACAAGTCAAAGTCATTTGAATGTCTCTTTAGATCCCCAGAGCAGAAATCGTTTCCTTCACTAGCAGGATGAATTCTACCTACTCTTGAGACGCAAGTCTGGTGCAGAACGTTTTTTAAAAGAGGTTTGTTGAAGTGCCCATGCAGATGAGTGGAAGTGTATTTGCAAGAGTTCCTCTGATTAAATATGTTGAGTCGTGTCTTAGAACCTATTTGGAGTGTCGCAGATCGTGTGTGGTGAGTCATCCTCTAAGCATGCGTGGACTGTTTGATTGCCTGATCGTGCGTGGATCTCTACCGTGTCTGAGCATATACGTTCTCTCAGCATTTTATAACCAATGGTTGATGAAATGGCTTTGGATTTCTGCGAGTGATAGGATGTTTGTAGGATCTCCCAATTTTTCTTCATGTTGTTTATGCTTCCTATGAACATTATCGGGTTTGTTGCCTTGACAAAAGCCATTAAATGTGATCTTCCATCTAGTGAAAATTTTCTTCAATTTAGTCACCTATGTTGGTATATTGGTTATTAAATTAATTTTTAAAGATTAGGTGTCATATGTTCAAGGTTCTTGAAGGCAAAAGGATTTGATATTTCTTGATACAACTATGTTGTGTTTTGAGAAGTTTAGGAAACTTTGTTTTGGAGGTGTATTAAGAGAAAATACTTATGTTTTAAGGGCTTATTGTATTCTATTTTTTGAAAAGGTTTTTCAATTTTGAAAGGAGAAATATTTTGAAAGGATTAATTTGGAAAGATGAAGTTAATATTTTCTTTTGGAGATATGAGATATTGATGTAATCAGAGGTTACAAGTTGAAAGTTCTTATTGGTTTATTGTAGTGAATGATTTGTAATGTTTCTATCTTAGTTGAAGATATATCTCTATGGACATATTTATCAATTGAACCTGACATTCCATTGTGCTACGAGCTTAAAAAATGTAATCAAGAATCTTCTTCATGTTGATTGGGCCTTCAGAGGTAGTAGTGATCCCATGGATGCTAGTATTGAAGAGTAAAATATAATACGGTCAAATCTGGAGGTCAAAAGCATCAGAGGATGGAGGAACTTTCATCATCTCAAGTTAACTTCTCGCTTTGAGATGGTGTTCTACATGAGGGGCATTTTTAATTTTCTATTTTGATTTCCTTTCTTTTTGACAAATTTGAAAGAACGCATGTCTTGTCAAGACTCATTTTGAAGACAAGTTTGAAACTTGGCATTGCACTCAATATGGATTTTTGTCCAACGAACTTCAAAGTATATGATCGAGAATTATACCCTTTTGCGGTCACTAGACAATGATAGTGATTTGTCACATCTCTTAGGAATCATAGTTGAATAATTCAAGAGTTTGGGACTGAGAGCTTAAGAACATAGCTCAAAGCTACACCTTTTCGAGGGTCATGAGATAGCTTTATGGAGCATGGCTTGGTTTAAGATTTGCATCTTAAAGAGAATATTTTCTCAAAATATGTATTCATATTATGTAATCATTATCTTTTGGTCTCTGAGCCTTAAGGTGGGGTCCCTAGGGCAAGGCATCTTCGATGGTTTTAGGATCAATGTAATAAGGGGTGCAATGTTAGCATTACTACCTAATCGTATTACATTGTTTGGTATAACAGTTATTCCATAATTGTAGTAACCAGCCTCACATAGACTACAAATAATATTGTATATATCCTCCTTGATGTTATTGAATATTAATTATCGAATATTTATTTGCTTCATCATTTATCTTTGACACCCTACATCCAATCATTTTCAATCAACTTTGAGGTTGATTAAAGTGTATCCACTCTTCTTAATGTAATTAATGTGAAACATAGGTTTAATTCCTATTCTACATGTGTAATCTAGTAAACACCCATTTCCATACGTTATAGGAAATAATAAAGTTAGAGGTAGTGTGATGCAAGAGCATCCAATAGTGTAAAGGCAATCCTACATCACCCAAAAATATTAGTTGTTGCTAGTTTTTGTTTGATGTTTTTGTATTTTTGGATACCAATTTGGGCAAAATAGAGATTCCAACTCTTAGAATCCCACTGCTACATTTTTGGGTCAACTTGCTATTTTTAGGAAGTTGCTACTATTGGTGTAATTAATTATTCACTAATTACACTTTACTTAAGTTTACTTAAGATAATTCATTTTTAAATTAGTTTTCATTGAGACACCTAGGAGTGTGCATTTCATTTTAGCACATGTTGTAGGAGTATTTCCACTTTAGGTGTGAGATCCACCTTTAGTGCTTTTATCACATTATCATCCTCTCATTGTTACACATGTTGCACATACTTTGATGTACAATGGAGGATGATCCACCTTTGGTGGACATGTGATTACACCTTGTCTAGTTGATTGGTTATCATTTGCATCTCTCCTAATTATCATATATTGCCTATATATTCAGGCACATCTACTTTGTATTCAATTGATTTTGTATCTATTTCATTATTGATTATTATTGAATCATTCAATTGATCATATCATATTTGTCTCTCTTGTGCTATCAATTGAGCTTCTAGATCTTGGAATTTTCATTCTTTGTCTTGGACAAATTCTTACATGGTATCAGAGCAATATCAAAATTCTTACAATTTTAGGGAAAACATGCTATTTTGTAGGTGGGTTTGAATTATTAAGCAGATGAGGACATGCACTAGTACATTTGAGGTCAAATTCTGATGGCCATTTGTCAGATTTGCCACGCCCATTTGTCGACATTTTGACAAATGTGTCTGTCACCATTTTTGCATTGTAAATTGCGATGAAAGGAGTACCCGTCGGTGTTCCGACACAACATTCCGTCGAAAACTTACACATGAATAGCAGCTTTCTTTTGATATTTTCTACTGTCTATCTATCAGAACTCTGACAAGAAGACCTATCAAAAATACACAATAGCTGTCAGAATGTCCAACATTATAAATGTTGGAATAGCAACACATACACAACAAATATCTGACAGATATACCCGTCGGTACTATAGCATTACCATCGCTATAGTCCATTGAAAGGTACATATCTCTGACATTGGAACTGTCAGAATACCGATGTGATGGCACTATATTTCTGATAGCTCTCCATGTCAGAGGTATAGCATTCTTGTTGCAGTAATTATCAAAAAGTAATTATCTCCAAAATTTGATCTGTCGAAAAGGCATCGGGGTGGTGTATATGCCGATGGGAAATGTTGTTGGAAGTACAACACTATTGTCAGAATATACTATAAAGTGTCGAAATAGCGACGGTTCTACACATTAAAATTATGAAAGCTCAAGAGACCATCATAGGTTGTCTCTTTTTTCGGTCTATATTATTGACAGAATGTTTTACCTTTCATTAGCTCATCAAATTTGGAGATTTGAAAGAATTTAATAGAATATTTTCATGACAATGTATATTATTTAAGTTGGCGTTGCACAAATTTATCTACTTCGTGCCCTTGTAGACTATGAGGATGGCGATAAAGAAGCATCTCCTCCCATGGCCTACATTACTCAAGCCACTGGAGGGGATGCTTCTTAATGGATGTCATCGTAGTATACAAGTGCACGAAGTAAATAAATTCATTCAATGTCAAACTTAAATAATGTACGTTATACATGAAAAAATTCTATTAAATTTTTTCAAATCCCCGAATTTGATGAGATAATGAAAGGTAAAACATTCTCTCAATAATATAGACCGAAAAAAGAGACCAACTATGATGATCTCTTGAGCTCATGTGTTATCTTTAGTCCTAGCTACGGGGTAAGGCCTGGAAGACTTATACCTGTCGATCGTCGAGAATAATCACTGCCTTGCATTTATGTACACTGCACAGTATCCAATATAATTGATCCTAGCCTCACAAAAACATTGTACACTTATGTAGCTCACCAATACTGGAGGCCTAAAGTAATTTTATACGATCACTAGCACATTTCGCACATGGATGAGAAATAGTATCTAAAGTTTCTAGATAACCATTTTTTAGAAGAGGAATGAATGGCGGCCAAAGAAGGGATAAGGTTTTATAGGTGTAGGTTACTGAATCATCATCTCTGCACTGGTACTTAATGTGGTCTCCACTCCATATATGTCTTTTTCAGAATCTAAAAACTCTCCTTCATTGATTCCCGTCATTTTTTCAGCATCTCCATGGACTGAGACCCTAAAATATTGAGCTTCTCTTTGTTTCGAGAATAGTTTAACATTCTCTACTTAACAGGGCCAACCACGTGAAGGTGGAAGCTCATCTGGCCCCTCCTAGGAGCCTCTTATGACCCTTTACAACATTTTAAGACCTCTACGATGTATTCTTAGGGATCCTAAACGGTTGTAAAGGGTCATAAGGGATCATGAGACACAACAATTGAGAAACATAATTGTAGGCATCGTGGTCACAATTTTTTGGAGACAACGTAATTGAGTCACTACAACATTTGGGGTCAAATTTTGATGCCAATTTGCGATGCCACTACAATTTGTGTATGTTTTTTGTGTCTTTTTTTGCAAGTGCCCCTGACGGTGTCGTAATAGCGACGCTATTGTCGTAATTTGCAACACCATTTAGTTATAAACAAAAAAAAAAGAAAAAGGAAGTGTCATTTGTAATTTTTGAATTCAAAGAGATGTCGCGAAGAGGGCATCCGAGTTTGGCATGCACGAGTGAAGAGGCCAGCATCGTTTGGGAAGAGAGAGCTAGCACTTGAGGTAGGCATTTGAGCTTTGTCTTCTCATTAACTTAATTTCAGTGGCATTGTTTATTTGATAGCATTGTTAATAGTGGCATTGTTTACATCTTAATTAGCATTTGGAATGCTCAATGACCCATGAGCTTTGAGAGCTAGGGCATTGTTACTATTACCTTCAAGGCATTGTGTGAAGTGTTTGATCTCTCTTTATTTATTTTGTTGTTGATATTCAATATGTGGTACTCCCTGTTTGTGATCATTTCACGAGGAAATGTCTTGATGGCTCGCGGGCTGCAAGCTAGGGCATCATACATTGTTTATGAGCTTATTGTTTAATACTTGCATTGTTTACATCTTATCATTTGGAATGTCTGATGACCTGCGAGCTTTGAGAGCTAGGGCATCGCTTCTATTACCTCCAAGGCATTGTGTGAAGTGTTTGATCTCTCTTTATTTGTTTTGATGTTGATATTCACTATGTGGTACTCCCCGCTTATGATCATTTCATGAGGAAATGTCTTGATGGCTCACAGGCTGCAAGCTAGGGCATCATACATTGTTCACGAGCTCACTATTTAATACTGGCATTGTTTACATATTTTCATTTGGAATGCTTGATGACCTGTGAGCTTTGAGAGCTAGGGCATTGTTTATATTACCTTCAAGGCATTGTGTGAAGTGTTTGATCTCTCTTTATTTGTTTTGTTGTTGATATTCACTATGTGGTACTCCCCTTTTATGATCATTTCATGAGGAAATATCTTGATGGCTCGCGGGCTGCAAGCTAGGACATCATACATTGTTCATGAGCTCAGTGTTTAATACTAGCATTGTTCATGAGCTCACTGTTTAATATCTAGCATCATGCAAACATACATTAATACACTTACTATTTTGAATTTGAGCTCGGGCATCATGCAATGTTATTGTTGTCATTACATGCTTGCTGCTGTTGTGCACCATATATTGTTTTATACATTATTTATTTCATTGAGACACTAATACATTTGGGGTGAAATTGCGACAGCCATTTGCGACGGCAGGCAAATGTCATGCGGTTTTGCCCTTTTTTTTTCAAATATAGCCCGACACCGTCGCAATTTGCGATGACAATACATTTGTCACTGTCGCAATTGCGACGTTGTCGGGATATAAGCGCAAATTAAAAAGGAACGTTGTCATGTGTGTTTTCAACAGCGCCGTAACCCTCCGCGAAATCACATCAGGATATAAGGGCAAAAAAAATAAGAACGTTGTCATTTGTGTTTTCAACAGTGTCGTAACCCTCCGCGAAATCACATCGGGATATAAGGGCAAAAAAAAAAGAACGTTGTCATTTGTGTTTTCAACAGCGCCGTAACCCTCCGCAAAATCACAGCTACAATTTCTGAGTACGTTGGGTTTATTTTTCTTTTGTCATTATTATTTAATCTGGTATTCAGCTGTTAGAGAGCTAAAATACCCAGAAATGAGGACATATCTGTGTCGAATTTATTGTTAGCGGCTTTGGTTATTTAGAATGCTTCCCCAAAATACTTAATTACACAAGGGACAGTCACTGTGAGATGTCCTCATTTGTGACAAGGACAGTCACACATGAGGACATCTCACAGTGACTGTCCCTTGTGTAATTGCCACTTGAATGTATTGCTATTCAACCACATTTATGGGCCCATTTGGACCACGACACATAGTAGCATCTACAGAGAAGAATATCCCAGGTGTAACAAGTTGTAAGAATATACCAACAGTTCTAAGAAGTTCCCTAGCACGTAGTAGTGTCTACAGAGAAGAATATACAACATGAGGGCAGCCACTGTAAAGACAACATGATAATGTACACTCATTGTATGTGTACATTATCATGTTGTCTTTACAGTGACTGACCTCATTCAAGTGGCAATTACACAAGGGACAGTCACTGTGAGATGTCCTCATTTGTGACAAGGACAGTCACACATGAGGATATCTCACAGTGACTGTCCCTTGTGTAAGCCACTTGAATGTATTGCTATTCAACCACATTTATGGGCCCGTTTGGACCACGGCACACAGTAGCATCTACAGAGAAGAATATCCCAGGTGTAACAAGTTGTAAGAATATACCAATAGTTCTAAGAAGTTCCCTAGCACATAGTAGCATCTTCTAATTGTCTATACCACTTCACAAGGTATTGTTTGCACACATTGTTTTTGGTTCTTTTGATGACCCTTGTTTTGAAATTGCTATTAGGCCTTGTAGCTTATATGTTTTGATTGCTGGAGAGCTTCTAAAGCTAAGCAAGAAGACCATTGCACGAGTTATAGCCGCGCGCTCAGGTTTGAAAATTGTATATTTTTTAATCTAATGTATATTTTAACTAGACTTTTAGCTTATTTTTGCTGTATATTTTAATCTAAAGGGAATCATGGATGTGAACTTGAAAGAATTTTGTACTTAGTTCTTATGGAGAGAATAGTAGTAGTTTACGGTCTAATATCAAATAGAGTTTTCCAATTACAGAAAGTTAATGAATTCTAATAGCTTATATGTTTTGATTGCTGGAGAGCTTCTAGAGCTAAGCAAGAAGACCATTGCACGAGTTATAGCCGCGCGCTCAGGTTTGAAAATTGTATATATTTTAATCTAATGTATATTTTAATCCTTTTGCCATGTCATGTAATATGTCTTGCCTTGTAGCTTATATGTTTTGAAATTGCTGTTAGGCCTTGTAGCTTATATGTTTTGATTGCTAGAGAGCTTCTAGAGCTAAGCAAGAAGACCATTGCACTAGTCGTAGCCGCGCGCTCAGGCATGAAAATTGTATATTTTTTAATCTAATGTATATTTTAACTAGACTTTTAAAATATTAAA
The DNA here is from genome assembly GCA_027943335.1 of Chamaecyparis obtusa. Lineage (NCBI taxonomy): Eukaryota > Viridiplantae > Streptophyta > Pinopsida > Cupressales > Cupressaceae > Chamaecyparis > Chamaecyparis obtusa. The sequence continues at coordinate 1,675,916 of BSBK01001693.1, forward strand.
GGATTTAACTAGGTCTAAGAAGATTTGTGTACTTTTGACAATTTTGCTTAGTCACTGAAAGTTGTAGACCGAAGTTTTCATAGCCCAATTTTTGCTTCCTGCGAAGAACGATCATGTCAGATAATATAAGTGAAGAACAAAATAGGGAGACAATCGCTAGATTGTGCTCTAACTTGAAAAGAAAAGGTGATGGAAAATGTTATTGTCCCTGCAAAATTTGTAAGGGCTTAAACCGTAGAAGATTGCTAATCAAAATAGTTAAGAGACATTGTAGGGAGAATGGTCACATTGAAGGGGGGCATGACTATCATCCACTGGTAAGTTGTTCATTATATCATTTTAACAATTTATATACATATGAAATCACTTGATGATGAGTTGAAGATCATGGTTTATTTATGTTAATCAATTTTATATAGGTTGATCTCCCCAGGGAAGTACATGATATGGAGGAACATGGGGGTGCGAATATCCAAGGTGAAGATAATGATCCCATGGAAGATGACGATCATGCGCTAGAAAACACAATTGAAGATGATGGTATAAATACATTGATCCATGACACATTTAGTCCAAGCGGATCTGATCATGATGATGATGATAGCCTTGATGTACCTCTACTTGAGAAGGCATACGAGCCCCTATACAAAGACTCCCAAACAACTCTTCTCTCTGCGGTATTGTTGTTGTTGAACTTGAAGGTTATGAATGGTTTATCCAACATAACAATGTCACGTATGTTAAGGTATGTCATATATGTCTTTATAGTTAACAAAGGGTGAATAATGTACCACTAATATTGTTTATATTAACAACTTATATTTTTTGTTGTAGATTGATAGGCGAGTTTTTGTTACCACCATCAAATATTCTACCTCGCTCATATCGAGAATTATCTGCTATTATGAAAGATATTGGAATGGAGTATCAAGCAATACATGCTTGTCCCAATGATCATATTATATATTATAAAGAACATGAATTTGCAACACAATGCCCTGTATGTCATACGAGTAGATATCGAACAGATCGAATAACAAAAAAGGTGCCTCACAAGGTTCTTCGTTACATCCCCATTATTCCACGGATGCAACAATTATTCAGGTGTACTAGCTTGGTACAATTTATGGATTACCATGCACGCAATAGAAGTCGAGATGACATTGTTCGAATCCCTGCGGATGGTTCGGCATTTATGCACATAGAGGAAAAGTGGCAACACTTCAAAGAAGAACCTCGTAATCTCAGGCTTTCATTGGCAGCGAATGGTGTCAATCCATTTGGAGAGATGAGATCTGTTTGCTCGGTGTGGCCTGTTTTTGTTATCAACAATAACATTCCTCCATGGATGTCAATAAAGAGGGAGCACATTATGTTGGCAATGATTGTTCCAGGTATTTTATCATTTGATAGTTATTAATTTACATGTACTTACAAATCTTACAGTAAAATGGTCACAATAATTATGTAATGTTACTGTTCATTCAAGTAGGTAAATATCAAGTTAAAGATATGAATGTATATATTGAGCCTCTTATTGACGAGTTGGTGGAGTTATGGAACGGTGTCACTATGTATGACGTGTCTAGACCAATAGGACAAAGACAATTTCAATTCCATGCAATACTTGTATGGACAATACATGATGCCCCAGGGCTAACACATTTTTGTGGTATGTTATAGTGAATTCAAGTTGCGCATGATAATTCTAATTATAAAAATCAACATATTTAATAATCCAATTATATCATTATCTTGTAGGTCTTCAAACAAAGGGAAAATTTGCATGTCCAGTTTGTGGTCCAAAGATGAAATCTCGTCATTCAAAAAGTTTAGGAAAGCATGTGTTTGATGAGTACAGACACTTCCTCCACAGGAATCATAAGTATCGAAGTATGGAAAAACATCTTTTCAATGGGAAAGAAGAGACTACATCAAAGCCACGAAGAATGACACCTCGCCTATGGAAGTTGGAATATAATAGAATTAATCGTCGAGGTAATGTCGTTCCACTTAATGGTTTATGTTTGTAATTTATATATTTCTATTGTGATTTTTGTTTACTAATTATGTAATTGATGATCGTGAAGGTCGTCAAGGCACTACTGACAACCTTCCAAAGGGACTAAAAAGCTATCCCAGACAATTTAGTAGGTTGCCCTACTACGAGGACCTACAAATTGTGCATTTGTTTGATCTTATGCATGTTGGAAAGAATATAACAGAGACATTGTGGAAAATACTGGATGGAAGGCATGACAAAGAAAAAATTGTCAAAATTTGTAATGACATTCATGAATCCAATCATGCACTAAAGAATTTCATTCACTCAAATAGCAATAGAGATCAGATTAATATAAGTGCCCTTCCTTGGTTATTAACGGAGCAGCAAAGTGATGCCATAAAAGAAGTCATACGAAAAATTTGATTTCCCACAGGATTTGCTGGGAACATAAGCAATCTCATATCAAAGAAAAGTGAATTTGGGCTAGGGCTCAAAACGCATGATTGGCATACTTTCATCAAGGTAAGTTATGTTCTTCTGTATTTACAATATATTCATAAACTACGTGTACTATTCATTATGTTATGTTAGAAAATAATGAAATGATTGGTTTATAATTACTGCAGTACGTGCTACCTCTATCTCTCCCAGAGCACTTCAACAATAACATCAAACAAGTGATATATGATCTTGGAAAATACATGAGGTAAGCAATAATATCTGTTCAATTTGTTGTATATATTTATTATTTTCGCGATTTGTTTTTCTTGCTATGTAATCTATTGTATATTATTTTGTAAAGTCTCGTATTTATATATTTTTTGTGACTTGAATCTCTTAATGTAGGTGGTTGTCATCTAAAGAAATCCATAAAGAAGATATAAACTATTGGAAGAGAAGAATTCCTCATTTATTGTGTGAAATGCAAAAGTGTCTACCTCCAACTTTTTTCAATGCACAAGAACACTACCTCATACACCAAGTTGAGGAGATTGAATTGTGTGGACCTGCACACACTAGGTCAATGTGGATGGTTGAGAGGCACTTGAAATCTTTGAAGGCTTTGGTTCGACAAAGAGCACATCCTGAGGGTTCTATGGTAGAGGGATACATGGTATACCAGACTATGGTGTACATCACTGAATATCTTCCTAAGTTTGCTTCAAATATCCATGTAGATCGCATTTGGGATCTCGACCCTTTTAAAAAATTCAAAGGGGAGTACTTGATGGGGAAAGGTAGATTGAGGAAAGTGACAGGTAATAAATTATAAGATGTTATTGTAATAAATTATTTCTTAATCTTCAAAATAAATCGGTTGTAAGTCGTCTATTTTTTTTTTGTACAGTTGCTCGAGAGTGGGATGCACTACATTTGTATATTGCAAACAATCTTGATTGGATGACGGTATGGATTGAACGATGTCAACATTCTGGTCACACATTAACATGGGAAGGTGTATCTTCATTGGTTAAAGAAGCTCATCGTAATGGAGATTCTATGTTACGCAAAGGGAAATAGATTTAGCATATGGTTTAAGAGATTTCCAGGTACGTACAAAATTATTAATCACCCGTATGTTTATCAACTCACGATATAATAATTTTGACATGTTTCACATATTATTGTAGGTTAAACACCACAAGGGTATGTTCTGTAATGGTCAAAAATTTCGCGTCAAAGTGTTGGATGACACGAAGAAAACTTGTGATTCTGAAATAACTGCAGTCTTTCAAGTGACTAATATTTCATCTAGAAATGACTTAGATCCTCGAGAGTCTAAAAATCAATACTATGGCATTTTGGATGATATACTTGAGTGCGACTTTAGTTCCTTCAAATTAGTACTCTTCGTTGTCAAATGGTACAGGCTACGACTTAATCCAAATGATCCTAATAGAACTGTTATTGAACATGATAATGGATTTACAATGGTTAATACAAGGTCGTTTGAGCCAGTTGGGGATGAGCCCTATGTTCTTCCAAGCCAATGTGAGCAGGTATTTTACTCAGAGGTTTCACATAAACCGGGTTGGTCATTTTTTTGTTAGACATGAACCGAGAGGAAGGCCGATAAAGTATAATGCGATGGAAGAAGAAGATACCAAAGAAGTAGAAGATGATGTAGATGATGATCACGATCGACAATTATTGGATGATGTTCCTGAGATAAATTTTCATGAAGAAGAAGAAGAAGATAATGCTGCTACTGATGATGATGATGAAGATGATGTTGATGTTGATGATGATGATGTTGATGATGACGACAACGACGACAACGACGATGATGACGACGATGATGATGACGACGATGACGACGACGATGATGATGATGATGATGATGATGATGATGATGATGATGATGATGATGAGGATGATGATGATGATGAAATTTAAAGGTATGCCATCAATCCTTAATGTATTTAATATTCATTTCTTGATAGAAATATATTTGTCTTAAATGGTTACATAGTTTATTCATTATCTATTTAAAAGCTATAAGTGTTATAATGTGTACGTTTTAATGTTTTAATTTTTATGTGATGCTTATGATGGATGTGATTATGATTATGATGTGATTATGCTCACAATAATTGAATTACATTTGCAGGAAATTGAACCCCTTTCAAGAGCATCCCGCACAGTCTCATGGATCGACAGGTATAAGTCAATACACCTTATAGAAAGTCTATTTAATACACTTATCAATAGTAAGATTGATGTCTTCTAAGATCTCTCCCATTTGCAGGTACCAGCAAATAGGTATTTGTCAGAAGTGTCTTCCTCGAGTGAGGGAAATATAGGAATAGAAGAGGAAAGTGAGACATGCAGTTTATCTAGAATAGGGAGATTAACTAGAGGTCAAAGGACTAGAAGGAAATTCAATAAACACATGAAATTTTTCCTTGCTCAAGGTGGGTCATGTTCTTATGATGATGAGATGAAAGGCGACATCAAGGTGCCCTTGAGGTACCAACATCTACAGAAACATTGGGTACCCAAGGAACTTCCTCCAATAAACACTGATTTTTGTGTTAATGAGAGGATATATCGCATAGCACCATCATCATTACATGGTTTGGGCCTATTTTCTATGGATGGCATAAAGGTGTCTTACAACAAAGTTTCTGAATTGATGGAGTATGTTGGACCATGTTACGATTACAAAAGTTGGATGCATATTGTTCAATATAAAAAAAGTATGCGTAGGTATGCACTCTCGGCAAATTATATACAACAGCAAGACAATAATCAAAGTAAAAGTGTGGCTATATACATTGATGGAAGGCCAAAAGCAACAGGGAATATTGCGGGTTTTGTAAATAGTACACGACCTGGGTCAACTATAAAGCAACCCAATTGCATATTTGAGGCACATGAGGGAAATCGTGTATTCATCTGTGTGATAAAATCAATACATGCAGGGGAAGAGCTGCTTATTGATTACAATTTGAACCGCATAGATACAAACGAGGCTACTATCATGGGGGTGGTACATACTATTAAACCAACTTCTAATCAATGACTCCAACATACCATTTAGTTATTAAATTTTTGGCTAACATTTTTATACTTGATCTTTGACACAGGGGCACAATATGGAGCAACCGCCCGAAGGTGATGGTGACGATATTCCTAGCTCATCTACACATGAGCAGGTAAAACTCATTGTAATTGTGCAAACTAGATAGAAGCAAAATGTTATTTTTTTTAATGTTATTTTCTTCATTGTTTTGGAGTAATTTTGATAATACTAATACTATTGTTGTCACAGAGGGCCGGTGGTCGGAGAGAGGGAAAGCAACCTGCAGTCCCTCAGGAGTCCCCCCTTGTGGACCCTTTTTTTATTGATTTAGCAGAGACCGATGACCCGATCGGTTCCATTAAAAAGCTGCTAAAGAAAATTGGGAAAGAACTTCTACGCTTGGTATCCATACATCCTCAGACTCAGGAAATAAAAGACAGGGCAGCTGAGTTGTTGCGCACTTCTGAAAACTTTAAAGTAAGTATTAATGAAATTTTTAATTATTACAAGAGTTCAATAATGGTTTTTATGTTATGCTCTTTTATGACATTAATTAAAATATGGATGCATTATCTTTACAGAGTTATTTGCGTAATTTTGAACCCCATTCCCATGATGAGGCCGGTATTGCAAGTGGTTCAGGTAGATCACATGTTCCATTCCCCACTTGTGTTTTCCACTGAATATATATAGGAATGATCATAATCATTGACAATACATGCTCGAACTATCTTTTTTTTTAATGCTCTAACAATCTTGTCCATGCTAGTCCACGCGTTCTATATTTATGCATGCTCTAACAATTTTATTCTTCAGCTCCTTTCCATGATGATATGACAACACCGCCTCCATCCAGGACAGCCACAAATGTCTTGCCGACTGCCATGTCAACAACACACAGCCTAAATGCACCAACTGTTGCACCATCTACTGGTACACAAATCCCTCTTCTTCTCTCTTTTGTTATGTGTTTAAGTGTTATGTGTTTACGATGTAGATCCCTTGATTGTGTTTGTGCCATGGGTTCTCTGCACCAATTTATTTCCCTTGAAGTATTATTTCTTGGAGGCATTTGATAATGGTTTTCATTTTTTGCAATAGGAGATGCAACAAGTCCCGATGCAACATCATTTCCTAGATGTTCCCGTGTTCCTAGTATGGGAACGGTGAAGGATTGCGTATTGATCATCAGTGACGATGAAGGCGTTCCCTTAAAAGTATCCAAACTTCTAGGTACTTTAAAGTTATTATTATTCTATAGTGATATAATAGTAATTTAGTTTTTGATCACTCTTCATTGACTAATGATCCCATGATTATTTTGTAGGGAATGATATTTTCTGGTGAAAACTTGGTGACGAGTGTTTGCGGATATTCGGGCCCACCATATGTACATGGTGGAACATCATATCCTAACTAAAACCCCAAACCACTATTTTGATTTCATATCATTGCTAGAATAGTTTTCCTTTTCATCAATTTCTTGAACTATATTAAAGGTAGCTTCTCTTCATTTATGAGTCTAACATGTTTTTTTTTACTTAAAAGGTGGAATAACCAAGATAAAAAGTTGAAGGATGATCTTGTACATAGTATGACCCATCTTTTTGGACCTCGTGCATTCGAGAGAAACAAGCTCCTTGAAAGAGCTGGTTTATGTTTGAAGTATATTAGGGACCAGTACAGGAAATATTTAGAGGTTAACCCAAGGCACGAGCGTCCGCCCTGTGTTCTTGAGGCTGAGTGGCAGGGTTTGATTTTGGATGGAAAGTATAAAGCCGACATGAAAAAAGGAATTACACCAGTAGAGAGTAGAGCAAGGTATGTGATACTTTTGAGAATGTAATTATGTACTAATTAACCTCTAAATTTTTCCTATACTGGTCTCTAACATATTTCAAACTTTTCATAGATTGCCTGACACATCAAAGGCAACAAAGGCAAGATTAGAAAAGCACGGGACACACAAGCTCGGCTCTGGTGGTTTTTCCAAACTTCAAGCACGAGTTGTAAGTATTAGTAAATGAAAACTTGTATCAATTTTTTTATATATTGCAAGGAAATTTTTTTTGATCAAACAATGCAAGTAAAATTCACCATACCAAGAAAAAATGTAGGGGTCAGAGTTCAATAGATGCCTCACAGAAGAGGATAAGAGAATTGGCTTCCAACAAGGCTATAGAGCCGTGGCTGAACGGCTACGAGCTGAAATCAGTGTGCAAGGTTCAAATAATGATGCATCTGAGCCACAGGTAAATAAGCTAAATGAAATTTATTTCAAATTGAATACTTTACCAATTAGTCTATTTGATGTTAAGTTCTAATATAAAGTGAGTATATCTGTTTTAAGAAAGCAATGATAACAATGTGTAGGATATTGGAATGCAGCCTAACAATCCTTCTACACAATCTATGCATAATGAAGGTTCGCATGATGTGCATCCTAGTGGTGGAGGTATACATTTTCTATTAAAATTTTTATATGTAATTACAATTGGTGTTTGGATTAATGTAACATTTTGTATAGCAACTGTAGAGGATCGAGGGGTCGGTGCTCATGAGCATGTTGAGGTTGAGTCTAGACAAAATGATGTGGCCAGATCAGGTAATTAAAGAGTGCCACAGTTATGTTCTTTAAAATAATTAAATACTTGTAACAATTATAATTAAATATTTTAAATTTAACTCTTTTATTTGTTATTGTAGAGGACCCCCCTTTGCAGCAGCATAGGAATTTGAGATCATCAAGAACAAAGAACAAAACAACTGATGAGGGGGGTATTGATGATAACACTGATGCTCCTCTTAGAGCTTACATAGAAAAAAAAATTAGAAAGAGAAAAAAGAAATGATTGTCATCTAAATACCTTAATTGATAATGACTGAATTTTATGTCTCAATGAATTTAATTATGTGCTAATGAATGTTCATGAATTATGTGTTTATTTTCATATTGATGAATGTTGCGTGTTAACGAATCTAATGTGTTAATGAATGTTATCATGTGATATTGATTGAATGTTACATTTTATTAATAATTGAAAGAATGAATGAATGTTAGATGTTAACGGGGAATGTAGAGTGATGTTAGGGGGAGGGGGGTGGGGCCAAATGAGCTTCCACCTTCACGTGGTTGGCCCTGTTTAGTAGAGAATATTAAACTATATTCTCGAAACAAAGTGAATCTCAATAAGATACTAAATGAGTCAAAATGGTTATCAAGGTCCTCTATCCATAAGATACTTGTAGTCAAAATGGTTATTAATAAGATACTTGTAGTCAAAATGGTTATCTAGGTCCTCTATCCATTCCATAAGTTCTTCACCATTCAAACTTCCTCCATAACAAGGAATGTGCTCTAGGTTAGTCATGAAGCCTAGCATGGACTCTCTGTCAGATAGAGCCACTATTTCAGAGCCTTTTCTGTGCATTTCCTTCAAGCACTATACAGTGTACGGATGTGAAAGGGAGGGCAGACCAGTGTGGAAGTTAGAGTATTTATATCTTATGCTTTGAGAGTTTATTTGGTAGATTCAAGACACCTTATATCAAAGTTATTCCTTTTTCTTATCTGTTGTTCTGTCAAACCCTCATTTTTTGGGTTATTGCATTCAAATGGCCTTAACTTGCAAATAAACCATAGGATATCCTCTGTTCTTTGTAAAATGCAAGTTAAGGGGGTTTATTTTCATATTTTAAAAGCTTTGGAACAGGATACTAAGCCAGAGAATTTCAAGAGCAAGCCCTAGGTCAAGAATCTCAATGTTCTTGACTAGGAGTTGATGGATTATGCAAGATCAGAGGGTAGCGGCAAGTAAAGGACCTCAAACCTTGTTGAATCTAGATCTTTAGAGCATGGTGGAAATCTTCAAACTCTGATCTTGGTTTCATGCACCCATTTCAATGCCTTGTTTTGGAACCCACACCCAAAGGCATGCATTAGGTCTGCGGACTCAATAAGGACATTGATATGCTGGAGTGGAGTCAAGGTCTGGGAGTTGGAGGATTGTTAGAACATCAAAAAGGGTACTCAAAAAACATATAAGTTCATAAGGTCCTTTGTCAAATTGAAGAGTTATTGCTGCAGAACGGGTTTTGGAGACCTACTAGAGTCACTAGGTCTATTTGGACCCGTTTGGACCACGACACACAGTAGCATCTACAGAGAAGAAGTTTGGTATGCAATGGTCTTGAAACCTCCTGAGAAATTCTTGGTATGCATTTGTGTGGTGCAAAAGCTTCGTTGAAAGAGAAAAAGAAGAAAAGAATAGAAATGATTTTTTTTCTTTTTATGTCATATACTGTAACCAGCTACTTATAACTTGCAAAAATTATTATAACCATTTGAAATTGAAACTTAGTTTAATGTGAAACTGAGAACTGCTTTATTAGAGCTTTCTGTGATTTAGATTCAGACATCAAGAACATTGTTTGCCTAATATTGTGATTAATGTTTATTTATTAATATCTCATACTGACAAACAATTGATAATTGTAGGGAAAACGTCATTGGGGGTCTTTGAGGATCCACCAGAAGCCAAGGAGAAAATGTATTCAAATGCTAAAGATGGTGTAATAGTCCTTACAACTGTTGAACCTTGCTGTGTAGATCATCTCTGATTCTCCAAGTTCAACAGTACTGTGGTATTCCTTTGGATACTTCTAATGGTAAATTTCAGACATCAAGTTCTTTTCGTATGAAACTACTACATTTGTAATCTGTAGTTTTAAACTTTTAGTTTATAAATGTTCATCAGCTTTAGTTTGTATGCTGCCATTTCAAGTATGATTAATGAAGTTACCTTTATCACAGGATGAAAGTGAGCAGTCAGCATACTGGTATGGAGCTGGCAGCATTGATACGGTGACTAGGGCATCGTTTAATGGTGGTATTGTGTTTTCCCATATTTAGGGCATCAGCCTTTTGAAGCATTGCCTTCATCTTTCTTAAGTCTAAGTTTTAAGTTTGTTTATCTCTCTCGGCGCTGTTGAAAATACAAATGACAACGTTCTTGTTTGTTTTGCCCTTATATCCTGATGTGATTTCGCGGAGGGTTACGGCACTGTTGAAAACACAAATGAAAACACAAATCCCTTGTGTAATTGCCACTTGAAGGAGGACAGTCACTGTAAAGACAACATGATAATGTACACTTACAGTGAGTGTACATTATCATGTTGTCTTTAGAGTGACTATCCTCATTTGTTGAAGAAGAAAAGCATTAATGTGGCTGAATAGCAATACATTCAAGTGGCAATCACACAAGGGACAGTCACTGTGAGATGTCCTCATTTGTGACTGTCCTTACAGTGAGTGTACATTATCATGTTGTCTTTAGAGTGACTGTCCTCATTTGTTGAAGAAGAAAAGCATTAATGTGGTTCAATAGCAATACATTCAAGTGGCAATTACACAAGGGACAATCGATCACTGTGAGATGTCCTCATGTGTGACTATCCTTGTCACAAATGAGGACATCTCACAATGACTGTCCCTTGTGTAATTCAAGTGGCAATTACACAAGGGACAGTCACTGTGAGATGTCCTCATTTGTGACTGTCCTTACAATGAGTGTACATTATCATGTTGTCTTTAGAGTGACTGTCCTCATTTGTTGAAGAAGAAAAGCATTAATGTGGTTCAATAGCAATACATTCAAGTGGCAATTACACAAGGGACAATCGATCACTGTGAGATGTCCTCATGTGTGACTATCCTTGTCACAAATGAGGACATCTCACAATGACTGTCCCTTCTGTAATTGCCACTTGAATGAGGACAGTCACTGTAAAGACAACATGATAATGTACACATACAATGAGTGTACATTATCATGTTGTCTTTACAGTGGCTGCCCTCATGTTGTATATTCTTCTCTGTAGATGCTACTATGTGCTAGGGAACTTCTTAGAACTGTTGGTATATTCTTACAACTTGTTACACCTGGGATATTCTTCTCTATAGATGCTACTGTGTGCTGTGGTCCAAACGGGCCCATAAATGTGGTTGAATAGCAATACATTCAAGTGGCAATTACACAAGGGACAGTCACTGTGAGATGTCCTCATGTGTGACTGTCCTTGTCACAAATGAGGACATCTCACAGTGACTGTCCCTTGTGTAATTGCCACTTGAATGAGGACAGTCACTGTAAAGACAACATGATAATGTACACAAGTACCGTGAAGGTAGTTGCAAGTTACGGCTATTTCATTGCATACCCGAAACAATGAAGATGTTACGGTCCACAAAACGTTTGTGCTTGAAAGATGAACAAATAAAATTAAACTTCTAAATAACCAAAGCCGCTAACAATAAATTCAACACAGATATGTCCTCATTTCTGGGTATTTTAGCTCTGTAACAGCTGAATACCAGATTACATAATAATGACAAAAGAAAAATAAACCCAACGTACTCAGAAATTGTAGCTGTGATTTCACGGAGGGAATCTCTCTCGGCACTGTTGAAAATACAAATGACAACGTTTCTCTACATTATCATGTTGCCTTTACAGTGACTATCCCTTGTGTAATTGCCACTTGAAGGAGGACAGTCACTGTAAAGACAACATGATAATGTACACTTACAGCCCGTGTACATTATCATTTTGTCTTTAGAGTGACTATCCTCATTTGTTGAAGAAGAAAAGCATTAATGTGGCTGAATAGCAATACATTCAAGTGGCAATTACACAAGGGACAGTCACTGTGAGATGTCCTCATTTGTGACTATCCTTACAGTGAGTGTACATTATCATGTTGTCTTTAAAGTGACTGTCCTCATTTGTTGAAGGAAAAAAGCATTAATGTGGTTCATTAGCAATGTATTCCCAGCATCTGTACCTGCATCTCTCTTATATACTACAAGTTACTTGCCATCAGAAATTGCAGTTCCCTCACGTGACATTGATGGTGAAGTGTTCTTTTCAAAACCATCATCTGTGGTTACCAATGCTCCTGTTTTAGGCAATAAGTTTGTTGCATTCCATGAGCCATTGGTCAAGTTTCTTCTATGAGCTTCTGATGCCTCAAAATCTAAGCAGCGCCTATGCATGCCTCGTTGTGGTTGATTATCATTCTGTACATGAATTATAATGAGTAATCAGTTTTGGGCCTTGGAATCTTGTATGTAACATGCACAGGCATTTCATGGCTAAATGAATCTATTTTAAAAGCATCAACTTTTCTTACATGATGCTGGATACATAAGTAGAACAAGCGTATATCAAATTGGAAGCAATCAGAACTCCACAATGACATATTATTTAGAGTACTCTTCAGTTTAAGTAATAATGCATATATTGACACTGTAAAGACAACATGATAATGTACACTCACTGTAAAGACAACATGATAATGTACACTCACTGTAAGGACAGTCACAAATGAGGACATCTCACAGTGACTGTCCCTAGTGTAATTGCCACTTGAATGTATTGCTATTCAGCCACATTAATGCTTTTATTCTTCAACAAATGAGGATAGTCACTCTAAAGACAACATGATAATGTACACTCACTGTGAGTGTACATTATCATGTTGTCTTTAGAGTGACTATCCTCATTTGTTGAAGAATAAAAGCATTAATGTGGCTGAATAGCAATACATTCAAGTGGCAATTACACTAGGGACAGTCACTGTGAGATGTCCTCATTTGTGACTGTCCTTACAGTGAGTGTACATTATCATGTTGTCTTTACAGTGGCTATCCTCATTTGTTGAAAGAAAAAAGTATTAATGTGGTTCATTAGCAATGTATTAAATATAAAAAAAAAATTTAATCCACCCACGGGCGTCGCAATTGTGACGGCAACCCGTCGCAATGCGATGCAGGCGCCCGTCGCAATTGCTTGGGAGGTCCGTCGCGATTGCGACGGCCCTCCGAAGCCATGCGACGGGGGGGCGACGCCCATGCCGCTAACAAATCTTAGTTACATTGCGACGGGATATGTGTCGCAATTGCGACGGCTACCCATAGACGTCGCAATTTGCGACTAAAAAATAGCGACGTCTATGGGTGTTGCTATTGCGACACATAGTTGTCGTAATTGTGACACATAGCCATCGCAAAATGCCCCCAAATGTATTAGTGAGACCGTGAGCTTGGCATTTGTAATGTATTTTTTGTTATTGGATCAATGCTACCATGTTGTTAAGTCTGTGTATGGCTTGACTATGCACATGCATAATTGTAGATGAGGATCAGTAATATGGTGCCAAGCATTGCTTAGATCCTTTGGATCTAACCCCATATTTTCCTTCCTTGTAGATTTTGGATCATACAAGAGCATACTGGATTGAACCTCAGGTCAACACTTCATTACTTCAGGCAATGTCTGGTACCTTCATTATTTATGTTCATCCACTTATGTATGTTTGCATTCATTCATATTCTTCTGAAAGTTGGCTATTAGTTACCATATAGGACCATTCTTGGTATTTTTGGGTCATTTGATGAAAAGATGTAAATAGGGACATCAATAATAAAATAGGGATATCTTCATAGGGATATATTAAGATTAATATCGTAAGTAAAAACATTACACAGTGACATTCAGATTAAGTGCAATATGAATTCACATGCCTTTAATTATCATACACTTTTGAAATTATCACTCATTGGTCATCTGACAATTCAAGATATAAGTATCAGAATATAAATTGTTGCAAAAGGAAGAAACCCATATGTATCTATCATCATTTAATACAAAATATAAAAGTATCCCATAGACATAGTTGCTATTATAAAAACCATCCTCTAATCCCATGGTGTACTAGTCTCAAGGTAAGAACAATTTACTTAAGCCATCATATAAGTATCATCCTAAAGTTTAAATAGACATTGACTATGGATATACAACACTGAGCCATAATAAATTATAGAGTTTCACTGCAATTTCTATGTCCACTTACAATCATCCTACTACTTACACTGCAATTTCTATGTCCACTTACAATAATAAATTACAAAGTTTCACTGCAATTTCTATGTCCACTGCCATTAAAATATATCACTCCTCCTGTTATATAGGCATCCTTCTCATTAAGTGTTTCCATTAAAATATATCACTCTTGTTATATAATGTATATGCATGCTTTTTTTAAATGCCATACTTGTTGCTCTTAAATATTATTACCATTTCACTCAAATTTACATGACATTAAAAACAAGCCCAAAATGTATACATACGTGTAAGTATAGGAGAAGCTAGATTCTGCAACTATTAAAAAAAAAAAAAACTATACCAATAGTAGCTTATGAGAAACTACACTTGTGCTTACCACACCATACCTCAACATCATAATGCTTATCATTTTCAAGCTTGAGTGAAGCTTCGTACCACACACCGTTTGCAGATTTGTATGCAACACTGATTTAGACTAGAGGTAAACTACATGTGTCATGTAAACAACATGGTTGAATGCAATCTCTTTTGCACGTTTTCAAGAGTTTTCCCACCAATACAAGCGTAAATAATGCATTGAACGTAATCTACGAACAGTGCGTGGTATGAAGTCTCGCTAAAGCTTGAAATATATCCACTCCTCATGTTATTGTCAAAATTAAATTCAAATATTTCTCAAAATATTTATTCTTGTAGAATTAAGATATCCTTGTCTCAATAATAAAACAATCTTCCATAATAGCTTTTGAATCACATTAACACACATTCATGTTTTGTAGCATAGTTCATTTTAGAAGTGTATGGCTGATGTGAAGTGTGAAGTGTTTGTGCGAAGTGTTTGATCTCTCTTCATTTGTTTTGTTGTTGATATTCACTATGTGGTACTCCTTGTTTATGATCATTATACATTATTATGAGCTCACTATTTGAGAAAATTGTGTCCCTATTTGATTGGCCAATGCTCTATTTTTTATTTTTAGTTTACATCATATATTTAGTCTTAATAAATATCTTATAAAACAACATAAAACTAACCCAAAATACTTTGTCTTAATAAAATCTTAATAAAACAATATATTTAATCTCAATAAAATCTTATAAAACAACATATATTGTGTGTCGAAGTGTTTGATCTCTCTTTGTTTATTTTTATGTTGATATTCACTAGCTATGTGGTACTCCCCATTTATGATCATTTCATGAGGAAATGTCTTGATGGCTCACGGGCTGCAAGCTAGGGCATCATACATTGTTCATGAGCTCACTATTTAATACTGGCATTGTTTACATCTTTTCATTTGGAATGCTTGATGACCCGCGAGCTTTGAGAGCTAGGGCATCATTGCTATTACCTTCAAGGCATTGTGTGAAGTGTTTGATCTCTCTTTATTTGTTTTGTTGTTGATATTCACTATGGGGTACTCCTCGTTTATGATCATTTCATGAGGAAATGTCTTGATGGTTAGCGGGCTGCAAGCTAGGGCATCATGCATTGTTTATGAGCTCACTGTTTGAGCACCAACCAATCAAATAGGGACATGAGGTTCTCAAATAGTTAGCTCATAATGACATAAACAATGCATGATGCCCTAGCAAACCAAATAAAGAGAGATCAAGCACTTCACACAATATATGTTGTTCTATAAGATTTTATTAAGACTAAATATATTGTTTTATTAAGATTTTATTAAGACAAAGTATTTTGGGTTAGTTTTATGTTGTTTTATAAGATTTTATTAAGACTAAATATATGATGTAAACTCATAATTATACATGATATATATATATATATACTTCAAATGAGGAATTATGAAATATAGTTGTATGTAGTTATCTCTTCTATAATGATGGAGGAGTGAAAGGTAATGATCAATGAGTTTTCTGCTATTAGATCATACATTAATACACTTACTATTTTGAATTTGAGCTCGTGCATCATGCAATGTTATTGTTGTCATTGCATGCTTGTTGCTGTTGTGCACCATATATTGTTTTATACACTGTTTATTTCATTGAGACTCTGAGCTTGGCATTTGTAATGTATTTTATGTTATTGGATCGATGTCACCATGTTGTTGAGGCTGTAGATGCATTGAATCACCACTGCCATTCTATTTTGATAGCAGCAATATAACAAACAGAGCACCGTCCAATCAAATATGGACATCAGTATAGATGATGCAGATTTGTGTACCTCTTTGTTTTGATGTAGCTTACTCACTGCATGCAATTGGGCCTCCTTGGGGCTGCCAACCATGTTGTGATGTTATGATCTTTACTTGAAATCACAATAGTGACTCACCAGGGGTTCATGCAGACATCAATGCAACAATTTACTCTCTGCAACATTCTTCTGAGTGCACATGTCCTGTAGCATTGTTTTTCTTTAAGAACTATTTGGCTTGACTATGCACATGCATAATTGTAGATGAGGATCAGTAATAGGATGCCATTCATTGCTTAGATATTTTTTATCTAACCCCCATCTCTCTTTTCTTTGCAGGTTCTGGATCACACAGGGGCACACTAGATTCATACTCGGGTCAAAAATTCATCACTTCAGGCAATGTCTAGCACCCTTATTATTTATGTTCATCCTCTTATGTATGCCTGTACTCTTGCATTTTTTCTAAAAATTATTTTCCTTGTATAGTATATACAAGTTATTTTTCATATATATACATGTAATCTTTAGATGCAATTTTTTTTTTTCCTTTACATGTATCTTTGTATGAAATGAGCACAAATTTAACAAGATCATCTAATAATGCAAACTAGGGTACTTGATGTTACATAGACCTTGCTATAACTTTGTCCTAGGCCCTCCTAGAATCAAAGAGGCTAATCTCCTAGCCTTAAGGGTGATATCCTAGTCCCCTTCTAAGAATTTTAAAACTCCTCCTTTCTCCATTCAGTCTATGACACCAAGAATACGATAAAGTTCACTATTCTAGGAACCTCTTTGTCCCTTCTAAAAAATTTTGTTTGCTATCTGGCCTAAAAAGGCTACTAGGTTTAGTAGGCCTAATTGACCTTTTTTTGCTAATAACTCCAAACTTCTCTAAGCAAAGCATCTAACTAATTATGGATTCAAATACCCTTTTGGGAGGGCTTTAAGATTCTATCAGTCTCCTTTTCCCATACTATCCGTACAGGGCCTGCTAAAAATGGGGCTATAAATGAGGGTTTGGTAACTCACTGTCTATAACAATGAGGGTTTAGTATTTTCCCTTGTATCCACAATCCCTCAAGCTCTCTCTGTATTGGAGATGCTTGATCATGCATCTGACCTCCCCTCCACATCATTTGAACTAGGCTTTGAGCACCCTTAATCACTCCATCTGCTCTTCAATAGCACACTGACCCCTAACCAAACACTGATAGCTTGCCTAGGGCATCAGTTTATAGATACATCCTAAACTTTCTAGGGCCCCTCCTTTGCACAACATATATTACAGGGAGTCTAGACACAAATCCCATAGACCCATATAGATTATACGATGGGAGAGTGCTCTAGCACTCCATTATTCAAATCTCTGTCAGTAGTAACCCGAGACAGGCCAAAATAAAGAAAACAATGAAGACTAACTCAAAACTGAAATGAAATGCTAAATAACTATCCTAGGAATTCAAAAACATTAGCAATCATCACATGCAAACATTATAGTCAGATATTCAATCCATTTCTTATCTCTATCAACACAAAAATGTATATCTCTGTCAAAGGAAAACTAGTTACACAGTCTAACTACAACCAAAAGTTTTCTCTCTATACTGCACTCTTCCCTATGCCTCAATTTATGGTTTTCAAAGCTTAAATAGCTCCCTCCTTAGTGTTAGGGCCCATGGATCAGTGATGTAGGGGCATCATATGCTCTTCATGGGCATAGTGGAGATCCATGCGGCCATCAAAGAGATCATGGAGCATCTCATGTCATCAATTGGTCAATCCTAAAGCCAATCATGGCATTTGAAAGAACAAAAAGTTACAATGTTGGATGATGTCTTGTAAAACTGCAAAAGTTGTAATTGATCCCTGGAAGAGGATCTAGAGGATGTTTAGGATAGAGAAGTCATTAGGTAGGGTCTAGTAGGATGTTATAATAGTCTCAAGTCATTGCATAAGTTAAAATGTTCAATAAGTTCATTTAAACATAGTTTGTTGCTTATAAAAATTCAAATCTTGTATGTAACGGCTACATGAGTATTTTGGATGGAAAGTAGTATTAGTTTGTTTTATGCTTAATTGAGCCTCCCAACTACCTAAATTTGGTTGAGGTAGGTGGGGGGAAGATTAATAAATACCCAAAGGACCATTGTACGAGGGGATTGAAGGAGGACAATTACTGATTTGTACGGACTGTCTCAAACAGTGAATAATAACATTCCATTTTGCACTATTTCATTGGTATCTTGAACTTTTCTTTGGTTTTTCTTGTCATGAATATGAATTAGGAGGGTTCTTATTGTTACATTGCTCACTGTTATATAGATTTCAGATTGTTTTGAAGGATTTCACAGGCCACTAACACTGTAACAGACAGATTTCTCACAGTTTTGGGGACAATTTTGATTTCTTAGTGAATAATGAACCTCTCATGATCTTCTAGGGCCCAAGAGGCATGAGAGGAATTTTTTCTAACATGTACAATATCAACCTAACATTTTATGATGCAGAAATATTGAAAGGATAGCGTGAATGTTGAAGACAAGGGAGTGTTCCAAGAGGAAATTGATGGCTAACATCTAGCAGCAGAATATTTATCTAAAGAAGAGGGTTGTGTGATGATTTGGAAGACCCTAGGGTTTTGATCTAAAGGTGTTTGAACAATATTTTGATCTCCAAGGTGAGTGGAGATAGGATTTTGGTGAAACCCTCATGAAACAAGGGTTTGGAGAGCCTATAAAGGTGAGTTGAATGATTCTTGATGAATGTGACTAAAATCATTTGGATCTAGTAGTTTTATGCTATAATATGATTGTGCTAATAATTTGGAGTGGTGAAGAGTGAGATAAAACATAGTTTCTTTGTTATTTGTTTGATTTTGATGCCATTTGAAGGCCACATTGCGAAGGAAGTACAAACTGGTCCAAAGGAGTTGGGTTTAAATTTGACATATTCTTTTCATCCCTAAAAAGGGTATCCCAAAATATAATTTTTTTGTCAACTTGTTTGGAAGAAGTCAGGGAAAAAGGTGGAAAACTACTTCAAGAGGGCTAATTGGGTCTCATAGGGCTAGAAGGGGATTTGAAGAGTTCTGTCAAATGGGTATTATTTTGGTCCACAAAATTGGTTGAATCCCATTTAATATGTGTTTTAAACTTCATCTAAATCTATCTTGTCCATTTGGAAGCCAAGTTGAATCATTTTGGGTATTTAGCCTCTAATAGGCCTAAAGGGTTAATAAGGAAAGTGCATTGTTGAAGAAACATCTATACTATTTCCACCACATCTGCTTTCCACTCTACATCAAGTGGTATCATAGCATCAGCAAGATCTCCTTGGGTATTTGAAGGTTAATTTTTCATCATCATTGAAGTCTTTTGGTGTCTTTTGTATACTGGTTTCATTGTTGAAACCTTGGAGTGTTTAATTCCTCCTTGTGTGTACCAAAGTTGAAAGGTGTACTTAAGGTGTCAGAAGGATTCTTGGTGAGGAAAAGGTATTGGCTAGTAGAGGTATCTTGTATTTGAATTGATTTTTTTGATATAATGGCTCCCAGGAATGCAGGTTGGGCGAGAAAAGTTCAAGAGTTAGAGGAAAAGAATGCTAAGTTGCAAGACTCATACAATGTATTATTGGCAAGGCTAGAGACAATTGAATCAAATCAGAGAAGAGTAGTAAATGATGATGAAGATACTAAAGAAGAAGAAGAAGAGAACAATGGAGAAGTGCAAGAGAAACAACAGGTTGATCCTGAAGAGCGGAGGACACTCAGGATCCTGAAAGCTATGAAAGGAGATAGCTATAAGGTAAGGAAAGATATTCCAATGTATGATGGAAGTCTGAAAGAAGAGGACTTTCTGGATTGGATTGCATATATGGATGCTTATTTTGAAAGTGATGATATACCTGAGGGACAAAGGGTCAAGTTGGCAAAGACCAAACTGAAAGGGCATGCACTCCTATGGTGGGATCATGAGGAGGCTGAAAGAAGAAAAAGAGGTAAGCCAAAAATAACTTCTTGGGATAGAATGGTTTCTAAAATGAAAAGTAATTTTCTTCCTAAAGATTTTGAGGTTCAAATGCATAAGAATATGTAGGGCTTAAAGCAAAAGGACTTGGATGTAAAGGTATACACGGATGAGTTCTACAAACTGAGTATAAGATCAGGTTTGGATGAGGAAGAAGTTGTTAAAGTTGCAAGGTATTTAGGAGGATTGAAATTTTCTATTCAAGATGAGTTTGCTGCTACTAATCCTAGGAGTGTGAAGGAGTGTTATCAAATGGCTTTGAGGATAGAGGAGAAACTGAAAAGGAGAAGTGAAAGACACAATAACACAAGGGGAGGATCTTCCATGAGAGGAAGAGGAAGAACAACTCAAGTTTGGGAGGAGAAGGACAAAGGTCCTAGTTCTGATTCTAGAGGAGGACAAAATCAGAGAGGTGGTAGGAGTGGACAAGGAAGGGGGAGTGGTTTGTTTATAGGTACATGCTTCACATGTGGAAAGGTGGGGCATCAATCCTACCAGTGTCCTGACAAAGAGAAGAGGGTACACCTGGTCCAGGAAGACAAGGAAGAAATGCCAAAAGGTAAAGCAGACCCTAAGACAGGAGAATTCTTAATGTTTAGGAGAGGCAAGGAATGGACACCACAAGTAATTATTTTTAGGACAAATTGTTTGATACAAGGAGAAGTTTATAAATTAGTCATAGATTCAGGTACTTGCAGCAATTTAATTTCATGGGATGTTGTCAATGCATTGAAGTTGCCTATTCAACACCATTCTAAGCCATACTATGCTACATGGGTGGAAGACAATCAAAATTTCATAGTGCATCATCAGACCATGGTAACCTTTTCAATAGGTGAGTACACTGATCAAGTACTATGTGATGTTGTCAATATGAATTGTGCACATGTCATCCTAGGTAGAACTTGGCAAGTCTCTAGGCGAGTTGCACATGACCGCTACACCAATGTTTATACCTTATGGAGTAATGGAAAAATGATTCAATTGACACCACTACCTTGCAAAGGGCATGATTCTCTTCTCATAGGAAGTATTAAAGGACTTGATACTAGTCAGACAGAGGATAGAACAAAGATAAGACAGCAAGAAGTGATGAAGGGTAAAGGACAGAAAATACTGAATTTTGTGACAGGGGTAAGGGCAGAATTTCAAGGTGGTGAAGGAGTAATGGTGGGTGATTGGTACTATCCTATCTGAGGACATGATAAGGATAGTAAGGAGATGAAGAAACATCAGGTGAAAGGACAGTTAAGGCACTGTCATAGGCAGGTAGAAAAGAGGACTGTTCAGACAGTAATGAATATAACTGAAACAGCAGGGGTGACTGCCTCAAAGGTAGAGATTATAAAGGCTAACCCATGTCTGAATTTTTGCATGTAGGTACTATGAAGAGAGGGAATTTTACATTAGGGGACTTCATTCCCAAGAATCAAGTGCAGAGACATGGAGAAAGAGCAGTCATCAATGCAAGACAATGTTCTTGGGACAAGAACAACTTTCAAGGTGGTGAATTTTATGCAAGGGCATCATATGCTCTTCATGGGCATAGTGGAGATCCAGGCCATCAAAGAGATCATGGAGCATCTCATGTCATCAATTGGTCAATCCTAAAGCCAATCATGGCATTTGAAAGAACAAAAAGTTACAATGTTGGATGATGTCTTGTTAAAATTGCAAAAGTTGTAATTGATCCCTGGAAGAGGATCTAGAGGATGTTTAGGATAGATAAGTCATTAGGTAGGGTCTAGTAGGATGTTATAACAGTCTCAAGTCATTGCATAAGTTAAAATGTTCAATAAGTTCATTTAAACATAGTTTGTTGCTTATAAAAATTCAAATCTTGTATGTAACGGCTACATGAGTATTTTGGATGGAAAGTAGTATTAGTTTGTTTTATGCTTAATTGAGCCTCCCAACTACCTAAAGTTGGTTGAGGTAGGTGGGGGGAAGATTAATAAATACCCAAAGGACCATTGTACGAGGGGATTGAAGGAGGACAATTACTGATTTGTACGGACTGTCTCAAACAGTGAATAATAACATTCCATTTTGCACTATTTCATTGGTATCTTGAACTTTTCTTTGGTTTTTCTTGTCATGAATATGAATTAGGAGGGTTCTTATTGTTACATTGTTCACTGTTATATAGATTTCAGATTGTTTTGAAGGATTTCACAGGCCACTAACACTGTAACAGACAGATTTCTCACAGTTTTGGGGACAATTTTGATTTCTTAGTGAATAATGAACCTCTCATGATCTTCTAGGGCCCAGGAGGCATGAGAGGAATTTTTTCTAACATGTACAATATCAACCTAACATTTTATGATGTAGAAATACTGAAAGGACAGCGTGAATGTTGAAGACAAGGGAGTGTTCCAAGAGGAAATTGATGGCTAACATGTAGCAGCAGAAGATTTACCTAAAGAAGAGGGTTGTGTGATGATTTTGAAGACCCTAGGGTGTTGATCTAAAGGTGTTTGAACAATATTTTGATCTCCAAGGTGAGTGGAGATAGGATTTTGGTGAAACCCTCATGAAACAAGGGTTTGGAGAGCCTATAAAGGTGAGTTGAATTATTCTTGATGAATGTGACTAAAATCATTTGGATCTAGTAGTTTTATGCTATAATATGATTGTGCTAAGAATTTGGAGTGGTGAAGAGTGAGATAAAACATAATTTCTTTGTTATTTGTTTGATTTTGATGCCATTTGAAGGCCACATTGTGAAGGAAGTACAAACTGGTCCAAAGGAGTTGGGTTTAAATTTGACATATGTTTTTCATCCCTGAAAAGGGTATCCCAAAATATAATTTTTTTGTCAACTTGTTTGGAAGAAGTAAGGGAAAAAGGTGGAAAACTGCTTCAGGAGGGCTAATTGGGGCTCATAGGACTAAAAGGGGATTTGAAGAGTTCTGTCAAATGGGTATTGTTTTGGTCCACAAAATTGGTTGAATCCCATTGAATATGTGTTGTGAACTTCATCTAAATCTATCTTGTTCATTTGGAAGCCAAGTTGAGTCATTTTGGGTATTTAGCCTCTAATAGGCCTAAAGGGTTAGTAAGGAAAGTGCATTGTTGAAGAAACATCTATACTATTTCCACCACATCTGCTTGCCACTCTGCATCAATTAGGCTAGCTATCTCTTGAGCCGGTTACATGCTTTTGCAAGAAAAACTGTCATGACAACTTTCAAAGTTGTTAAGCAACTTTTGGTGGATAGACAAACCACCTACACACACCTTAAAAGCACTCAATCCTTGATTGAGTAAGGGTCATAAAGGCCATTTTCAAACCTCTAAAATATTAAAGAGGCCATTTTTTCAACTTTAGAACACTGTCTGAGCCGGTTACATGCTTTTGCAAGAAAAATTGTCATGACAACTTTCAAAG
This sequence comes from Chamaecyparis obtusa, assembly GCA_027943335.1. Lineage (NCBI taxonomy): Eukaryota > Viridiplantae > Streptophyta > Pinopsida > Cupressales > Cupressaceae > Chamaecyparis > Chamaecyparis obtusa. The sequence goes on from BSBK01001693.1 coordinate 1,699,945, forward strand.
TTGTCAGGACAACTTTTGGTGGATAGACAAACCACCTACACACACCTCAAAAGAACTCAATCCTTGATTGAGTAAGGATCATAAAGGTCATTTTCAAACCTCTAAAACATTAAAGATGCCATTTGTTCAACTTTAGAACACTGTCCTATGACAGGCAACCTAGCAAAGTTGGCTAAGACTACTGCAACCAGGCTCCAAAAGACACACCAAGGACTCACAAGAAAGAAGAAGAACAAACACTACCTAGCACACCTAGAGAGACCAAATAGGCTTCTCCCTAACCTAGTGGTTTGGCTAAGGCTGCTACAAGCCAAAATTTAGGAGCACTAGGTACCAAACATCCCTACCTAGGTGCCCTCACCAGTACTGTAGTCCTTTTGAATCTTAGGATGACATCTCAATTGGGAAAGGAAAACCAAAACCTTTCATAGACCAATAACAACCAAGGCATGTGGGAGCTCTTCTGTTGTATAGTTATACTCATAAAATATATGTACGGTTATAAAATTGCATGCCTTGAAATTTTATAACATAGTTCATCTTCATCAAAATGGAATGGAAGTGGTGATTCAACGCATCTACCCACATTATATGTCCCTATTTGATTGGTCAGTGCTTTGTTTGTTATATTGTTGCTATCAAAATAGAATGCCAGTGGTGATTCAATGCATCTACAGCCTCAACAACATGATAGCATTGATCCAATAACCAAAAATACATTACAAATGCCAAGCTCATGGTCTCAATGAAATAAACAGTGTATAAAACAATATATGGTGCACAACAGTAGCAAGCATGCAATGACAGCAATAACATTGCATGATGCCTGAGCTCAAATTCAAAATAGTAAGTGTATTAATGTATGTTTTCATGATGCTAGATATTAAAGAGTGAGCTCATGAACAATGCCAATATTAAACAGTGAGCTCATGAACAATGTATGATGTCCTAGCTTGCAGCCCGCAAGCCATCAAGACATTTCCTCATGAAATGGTCATAAACGGGGAGTACCACATAGTGAATATCAACAACAAAACAAATAAAGAGAGATCAAACACTTCACACAATGCCTTGAAGGTAATATAAACAATGCCCTAGCTCTCAAAGCTCACAGTTCATCAAGCATTCCAAATGAAAATATGTAAACAATGCCAGTATTAAATAGTGAGCTCATGAACAATGTATGATGCCCTAGCTTGCAGCCCGCGAGCCATCAAGACATTTCCTCATGAAATGATCATAAGCAGGGAGTACCACATAGTGAATATCAACAGCAAAACAAATAAAGAGAGATCAAACACTTCACACAATGCCTTGAAGGTAATAGAAGTGATGCCCTAGCTCTCAAAGCTCGCGGGTCATCAGACATTCCAAATGATTAGATGTAAACAATGCAAGTATTAAACAGTAAGCTCATAAACAATGTATGATGCCCTAGCTTGCAGCCCGCGAACCATCAAGACATTTCCTCATGAAATGATCACAAACAGGGAGTACCACATAGTGAATATCAATAGCAAAACAAATAAAGAGAGATCAAACACTTCACACAATGCCTTGAAGGTAATAGTAATGATGCCCTAGCTCTCAAAGCTCACGGGTCATCGAGCATTCCAAATGCTAATTACAATGTAAACAATGCCACTATTAACAATGCTATCAAATAAATAATGCCAATGAAATTGAGTTAATGAGAAGACAAAGCTTGAATGCCTATCTCAAGTGCTAGTGCTCTCTTCCCAAATGGTGCCAGCCTCTTCGCGCACGCCAAACTCGGATGCCCTCTTCATGCCACGCAGAAATGCAGTGTCATCTTCACGACAGCTCTTCAAATTCATAAATTACAAATTACATGGTAGCATTGATCCAATAATAGAAAATACGTTACAAATGCCAAGCTCACAGTCTCAATGAAATAAACAGTGTATAAAACAATATATGGTGCACAACAGCAGCAAGCATGCAATGACAGCAATAACATTGCATGATGTCTGAGCTCAAATTCAAAAAAGTAAGTGTATTAATTTATGATTATATATTTAGTCTTAATAAAATCTTATAAAACAACATAAAACTAACCCAAAATACTTTTTCTTAATAAAATCTTAATAAAACAATATATTTAGTCTTAATAAAATCTTATAGAACAACATATATTGTGTGAAGTGTTTGATCTCTCTTTATTTATTTTTCTATTTTGCTAGGGCATCATGCATTGTTTATGTCATTATGAGCTCACTGTTTGAGCACCTCATGTCCTTATTTGATTGGTTGATGCTCAAACAGTGAGCTCATAAACAATGCATGATGCCCCAGCTTGCAGCCTGCGAACCATCAAGACATTTCCTCATGAAATGATCATAAACAGGGAGTACCACATAGTGAATATCAACAGCAAAATAAATAAAGAGAGATCAAACACTTCACACAATGCCTTGAAGGTAATAGAAACGATGCCCTAGCTCTCAAAGCTCGCAGGTCATCAAGCATTCCAAATGAAAAGATGTAAACAATGCCAGTATTAAATAGTGAGCTCATGAACAATGTATGATGCCCTAGCTTGCAGCCCGTGAGCCATCAAGACATTTCCTCATGAAATGATCATAAACGAGGAGTACCACATAGTGAATATCAATAGCAAAATAAATAAAGAGAGATCAAACACTTCACACAATATATGTTGTTTTATAAGATTTTATTAAGACTAAATATATTGTTTTATTAAGATTTTATTAAGACAAAGTATTTTAGGTTAGTTTTATGTTGTTTTATAAGATATTTTTTAAGACTAAATATATGATGTAAACTCAATATAACAAATAGAGCACCAGCCAATCAAATAGGGACATGAAGTGCTCAAATAGTGAGCTCATAAACAATGCATGATGCCCTAGCTTGCAGCCTGCGAGCCAAACTCGAATGCCCTCTTCACGCCACGCAAAAGTGCAGTGCCGTCTCTACAGCAGCTCTTCAAATTCACAAAAATTACAAATGACACTTTCTTTTTCTTTTTTTTTGTTTATAACCAAGTTGGTGTTGCAATTAAATCAACAAATGCCATCAAAATGAAATTGAGTTAATGAGAAAACAAAGCTTGAATGCCTACCTCAAGTCATGGCTGCAATATGAAGATCAAATGCTAAGGAACTATGTTATAAAATTTCAAGGCATGAAATTTTATAACTGTACAAATATAAAATTTCAAGGAATGAAATTTGACCTCTGATTTGACCTTGATAATGCCCCCTCCATTGCTTATGCTTTATCATGTCTATCTTGTGTTGATGGGCATGGTGGGTTACTATTGTGGATGCATCATTTGGAAATGATGCCATAGCAACACCAGATGGAACAACATCTGGTGTTGTTGTTGCACTATTTGGATGATGTAGTCACAATAGTGATTCACTAGGTGTTCATAGAGACATAAATGTAACCATAACAGTGATTCACCAAGTGTTCATAGAGACATAAATGTAGGGCTTCATTTGGATTCCAGCACCTATACACTGCCCATGTTCCTGAGTGCACATGTTATGTAGCATAGTTCCTTTTAGAAGTGTATGGCTTAACTATGCACATGCATAATTGTAGATGAGGATCAATAATAGGGTGTCAGGCATTGCTTAGATCCTTTGGATCTAACCCCCTCCTTTTTTCCCTTACAGTTTCTAGATCATACATGAGCATACTGGATTGAACCCAGGGTCAACACTTCATTACTTCAGGCAATATCAAGTACTTTCATTATTTATGTTCATCCACTTATGTATATTTTCATTCATTCATAGTCTTATAAAAATAGGCTATACTCATATTCTTCTTGTGTCTGAGTCTTCTAACTATGATCAATTTAAAGTTGTAAATCTTGACATAGAATTCAATATCAACTGATCATATATCCATTCCAAATGATATAACTCCATTTGAATAAACATACATGCCAACCATTTGACAAAATGTCCATATGAAATCTAGAGCAATACATTAATTTTATAGTGAATTCATGATTTATAATGCCCCTTGATTTATAGTGAATTAATTTTATAGTGAATTCGTGATTTATAATTCAGTTGTAGCAGCTCAATGTGTTTGAACTCAAGAATACCCCTTAGGAAGTAAGTGTATAAATGAAGGATGAAACACATAGGAAGCTATGAGAAGCTATGAGAAGGTGACATGAAGCTAATGAAAGGAGGCATCTCAATGATGTTAAATCATAGGGGATTCTCTTTGTTCCCTGCAATGGAGTGAGCTAATTCTGAAAGTATAAATAGATAATTTTAACAATGTATAAATTCCTTCACAAGATGTAATAAAAACACTAGTGGAAAGGCATGAGAATTGTTTGACGAAATGCCACAATAGTGGTGTCCCATGCAATGCTAAGATGTTTAGTTATATGCAATGCTGAGATATTCTAAATATTGTTGGATAAATAGATAATTTTAACAATGAATAATGTCCTTCATAAGATATAATGAAAACTATAGAGTGAACTATGTTTGTTTGATTATATAACTATTATCTTATGTCAAGTATCCCACACAGTCTCATGGATTGTCAGGTATAAGTCAATACACCCCATAGAGATTAATGTCTTTTACCATATGTAAAATATCTCTCATTGCCACCTATCTTTCTCATTGCATGAGGTGCAGATACTAGCAAAAAGGTATTTGTCAAAATTGTCTTCCTTGAGCGACGAAAATATAGGAATGGAAGAAGAAAGTGAGACATTTAGTATGTGTAATTCAATGAGATCGACTCGAGGTCAAAAGATCATAAAGAAATTCAATAAATGCATGAAATTTTTCATTGCTCAAGGGGGGTCATGTTCTTATGATGATGAAAGCAAAGGCGACTCTGAGCTGTCGTTTAGGTACAAACATCTATAGAAACAATGGGTCCCCGATGAACTTCCTCCAATAAACATTAATTTTTGTGTTAAAGAGAGGATATATCGCATAGCACTATCTTCATTACATGGTTTGGGCCTATTTTCCATGGATGGCATAAAGGTCTCTTATAACAAAGTTGTTGAATTGATGGAGTATGTCGGACCTTGTTATGATTACAGTAGTTGGATGCAGATTGTTAAATATAAAAAAAGTATGTGTAGGTATGCACTTGCGAAAAATTATATACAACAAAAAGTCAGTGAACAAAGTAAAAAAGTAGCTATATACATTGACAGAAGACCAAAAGCATCAAAAAATATTGCAGGTTTTATAAACAGTACACGACCTGCGTCAACTACGAAGCAACCCAATTGCATATTTGAGGTGCGCAAGGGAAATCATGTATTTGTATGTGTGATCAAATCAATACATGGAGGCGAGGAGTTACTTATCGATTACAATTTAAATCTCATAGATACAAAAAAACCCCATCACTATCATGGACAAGGTGGTACACATTTTGATAATTGTCAATTATTCAACGTAACTTAGAATAAGAACACATTTTTTAACATGTCTGAATGATTTTTTTTGAAATGCAGAGCTATATTATGGATCAACAACCACAAGATATGCATAGCGGTGATAGTTCTCATGGGACTTCTTCCCGATAGGTAAAACTCATTGTTGTTGTACAAATGCACATACAAGAAAAATGTTAATGTGTATTTTTGCTATGTTAATGCGTATATTTTGTTGTTCTACTATTTTGGATTTCTTTTAAATAGGGCTAATAATATTGTTCTCACAAACGAGTGCTGATCAAAGAAAGGGAAATGAACAAGTAGTCCATGAGGAGCTGCAGAACGAGCATGATCCATTCAATGTTGATTTTTTATCAGAGGTTGGTCTTGTGGTTGCACTGGAAAGGGTCCTTCGTGCAATATCAAAAGAGTTAGCTCGAATGGAAAATATTCAACCTCACACTCCTGAAATATAGAGGGTAATGGATATGTTGATTGCTCGTGTTCAGAACTATAGAGTAAGTATTAATGTAGTTTTTTATTATAACAAAAGTTCAATAATGATTTTTATAGTATACTATTTTATTTATGTCATTAACTAAAATATATATGTGTTCTCTTTATAGGGGATGCTAAATAGATTAAAGGGCATTACCTTAGATGCAAATACTTTGGATGGTACATCGCATGTTTTATCCTCCATCTTGTCCATGGTTATCCATATTTTTTTATGTTCAAACAATATTTTTCTTCAACACCTACTATTGAACCTATGTTGAGTACGGTGCCTGGTACGAGGATCAGATCCACAAAGGTAGTTCCACCTGAAATGTTGGCAAGTACACCTACTATTGGTAAGTAGACTCCTCTTTTTTTCTCTTATTTATCATGTGTTTATTTCACTTGAAGTATATATTCTTTCTTAGGGGGCATTTTGTAATATTGGATTCATTTTATGTAGGAGGCGATGATGTAATTCCTAGATGTACTTGTGTTAAATGTACAGAAACAATACAATGTGATCAATTGCTTGTGAGCAATGAAGATGGACTTCCCTTGAGAGTAGCCCAGCTTCCAGGTACTTTAAAGACTGATCTTTTCTTTTACTATACAATATAATACTCATAATGTAATGCACTAACCCCCTATGTGGTCCCTTGCAATAACTAATAATCTTGTAATTATCTTGCAGGGAATAATCTATTTTATGAAAAACTTAATGATGAATGTTTGCGCATTTTCGGGCCGACCATACGCACATGGTATCATATTTTGATTTCATTGCAAGATTAGATTTCCTTTCATCCCTTTCTTCAAGTATATTAAAAGGTAGCTTCACTTCATTTATGAATCTAACAGTTTTTTTTCTTAAAAGGTGGTCAATACAAGATAAAGGATTAAAGAATAAGCTCATTGACTCTATGACAACACTTTTTGGACCTAAAGTCTTTCATAGACTTAGACTCCTTGACAAAGTGGGCACTGTTTTGAAGTATATTAGGGACAACTGCAGGAGCCAAATAGAACACAACCCTTATTACGAGTGGCCTCCCTATATTCATATTAATGAGTGGGAGGATCTTAAAAAGGATGCACTTGAGAGAAGTGCAAGACATAGTGGACGAGTAGTATCACCTGAGGAAAGAAGGTACATGATAATGTTAATAATGAAATTATGTACTATTTACTCTTTGTACTTATGTGATCTAACATACTTCAAACATCACATAGGTTGCCTGACACAAAAAAGGCAACAACAGCAAGAAAACAAAAGCACGGGCAACACAGGCTTGGCTCGGGTGGATATTCAAAACTTGATGCACAAGTTGTAAGTATTAGTAAATGAAAAATCATATGCAAATATTTATAATTAAATTGCAATCAATTTAGTTTTGATGAAATTCACTACAATAAAAATTTATGATACCAATAAAAAATGCAGGCCTTGGAGTTCAAAAAATTGATTACAAAAGAGGACAAAAAAATAGGCTTCAAACAAGGCTATAAAGTTGTGGCTGAACGATACCGAGCAATGAGTGCACAAGGTTCTTCTGCTCGATCTGTTGATCAGGTAAATAAGCCAATTGATTTTTATTTCAAGTTGAAAACTTTACCAATTACTGTATTTGATGTTAAGTTCCAACATAAAGTGAATATATTTGTTTCAAGTAAGGAAACACTGATTATATATTGTCGATAAATACACTAATTATTTACATTGGAATGCAGCCTGTCGATATTGATATTGCACCGGCCGAGCACGATGGAGGCATCAATTCTAATGTGAATTGTAGTACTCAAGGTATACATTTTCTATTCAAATTTTGATTAATGAATATTTAATACAAGCAAACATGTTAAATTGAATTTGGCGTAGTAATAAAAATTTAATTATAATGTGTTGGGATTAATAAAACATTTTGTATTGTAGTTGCAGGGGATGTAGAGGACATTTTTCCCAATGAGCATGTTGAGGTTCAAGCCGCCGAGCAAAATGATGTGGTTGGACAAGGTAAAGAGTGTCACATTTATGTTTTTTAATGTATTGAAATGCTTGTAACAATAATGAATATATTTTAAATTAACCCCAATTATGATCATATGTTTTTAATTGAAGCTTTTTATTTGTTATTGTAGGGGACCCGCCTTTGCAAAGGACAATGAGATCATGTGCACGACTGAGAAGAAATGATGCTCTGGAGATGGATACGCCTCTGCAACAATATAAGGAAGCAGAAAAAAAGAGAAAGCCAAAAAAAAATGATTCTCATTTATGCAACTTATTTGATAATGACTGATGTTTATTTGATAATGATTGATGTTTATTTACATGTGTTTGAGCTTAGCTCCATGTTTAGACACTGAGTTTCCTTTTATACATTGTTGTAATGTTGGAGGGCTTTTCACTAAATTTTAGTGGATTTCATATTTTGGGAGAAATTAGTATTAGAATGTTCAATGGGTTCTTTTCTAAAATACAATACTTAAATCATCATCTTGTCTAGAATGGTTAATCAATTGTTTAAGGTGGATTAGTTTTGATGATGAGACATACCATTTAGATGTTAACTGTGATAGTCTCTTGGTTTCAGGAAATGCAGAAGGAGATGCCTAGTTCAATATGCAATCTCAATTCATATACATAGGATATCAGGTGGAGCTAAAAAATACAACAGGGTTGCATTTTTTATAGAGGTCTTTAATTGCGTATTTTAAGTTATAGACCATCGCGGACATTATAATTTTGACCTATTAAAAAAATGCAAATGTGTTGTGTTTTTTCAACTCCACTTGCTATCTGTGCATATTCTGCTTGTGTTGCACGTGCATTCTCGATTCAGAGTGGGAAAAACCTTATTTTTGATGTGAGGGAGAGAAGCCATACACATAAGTGATGAATTTGAGGGGAAATGAAGGAATACCAAACATTGAATTTCAAATTTTTCATTAGAGAAATTGCAGTGGAGGTCTGATCAATAGAGAAGATAGTAATGACCGCAGGAGAATGAATAGTGGTTACAGTTGTAGTGGGGAAGATAGTGGAGGCCATCCATGAAGAAACTTTTCAATAGAGATGGTGTACAAGAAACAAAGGAGAAAAAATGTAAACATGTTGGGTATTCTTAGCTCCACCTACTATCTGTGCATATTCTACTTGTGTTGCAGGCACATTTTTTATTCAAAGTGGGAAAATCTTATTTTCGATGCGAGGGAGAGAAGCCAAACACAAAGAACATGCAAATAAACATGTCAGCTACAAAACATAAATGTAGGTATCACAAAAGTTGAGAAACATAAATGTAGGCATCATAGTCCCAATTGTTTGGAGAGACAACATAATTGAATGCTATACCCAAAAAATGCAACACAACCACTACTCCTGTAGTTCTAAGTTAACACTGTGGGATCCAAAAACCATATATAGATTCCTAATCTTTGGTTTTTGGATCCCGGAGTGTCAACTTAGAACTACAGGAGTAGTGGTTGTGTTGCATTGTCTGGGTATAGCATTTAATTATGTTGTGTCTCCAAACAATTATGACCATGATGCCTACATTTATGGTTCTCAGTTGTTGTATCCCAGGACCCCTTATGACCCTTTACAACCCTTTATGACCCCTAAGAATACACATCTTAGAGGTCTTAAAGTATCGTAAAGGGTCATAAGAGGATCCTAGGAGGGGCCAAATGAGCTTCCACCTTCACGCGGTTGGCCCTGTTAAGTAGAGAATGTTAAACTATTATTGAAACAAAGATAAGCCCAATAATTTAAGATCTCAATCAACATATGACATATATATACTTCTTTTAAAAAAATAGTGTGAGTCGTCACAATTACGACAGAAACCAAAGAATAATCAAAGACAAAACTAAAAGCGATGACTATCTGTCAAAAACATCAATCACTTCAAGGAGCAATGATCACTTCAGCTCACCTCAATAAGTCTTGACCCAAGATCAATTCATATCAATTCATCTCAATGGCTACCAAGAACCAAGTCACAAAGAAACACTACAGACCGCACTGTGAACCCGTTGTGAAGAGGCATCCATTGTCTCATAAGTCACATCAAATGACCCACTTTCTGTAATCCAAGTCTCTCAGCTCAGTTCACCTAGAAGAAGACTTCTCCCAAGTCATCACGGACACCATAGTGATCTACAAATCCAAGTCTCTACACTCAACTCAATAATGTACGAGTCGCTACTGAATCTATTGTAAAGTCATCTCTGAATGATAACCAAATCTGAAAAAACACCAATCGAGTCAAACTCGATCAACAAATTTATATTTTTTTTAAAAAAATTATGATTTCCATTGCAATTACGATGGCCTCAGAGAAGTGACGACAATCTGTCAGAAATTCCCAATGGATAACCATTGCACCAATAGCATTTATGTCAGTATACAATCTTCCAATGACAGATAGGTGTCTAAAGAGTATGACGATTACCTGTGGTAGGTACAACATTTCCATTGGTAACTAACTAATTCCAATGGAGGTCTGTCGAATGTGAGACGGCTACAAGTAGATCCAATGGGTATATTCGTTGTGTTGAAACACCCTTTTACAATGACTATAGACGTCACATGTATGATGTCTATCATAACCATCGGTGTTTCTAACTACAAAACTATGACGCTGGATGGTGTCGCTTAATTGATAGTATACTGTCTAGATTTAGACAATCAACCGTCAGAAAAAGGTCTCAAATGTACTAGTGAGTTGTATACCCAAACAATGGAGTGCAACTCCTACACCTCTGATTCCAAGTTGACTACATCTGTTGCTCATGAATACAAGGTCCTCCAACAAATGTATTCAATTTGGAATTGGAGGTGCAGAAGTTTCGCTTGGGTATACAACTCAATTATGTTGTCTCCAAAAAATTGTGACCATGATGCCTACAATTATGTTTCTCAGCTATTGTGAAATCTACATTAATGTTTCTCAGTTGTTGTGTTTATGTGCATGTAAGTCTAATTTAGTTTTTTCATGGACTGAGACCATTGCTTTGCATCGTCTGGCAATACCACTCAATTATGTTGTGTCTCCAAAAAATTGTGACCATGATGCCTACATTTATGTTTATCAATTGTTGTGATATCTACATCGCAGTCTATAGTTGTTGCAGCTACAAAGCCCATATTCCACAATAGAAAGGAAGACATCTTTTTAGCCTGGGTTTGGATCCTACCCCAATTGTCAAAGGATCTAGGGCTAGGCTAGAAAGATGTCTTCCCATTCTTTCTGCAACATTGTGTCCATCCATGATCTCAGGAATATCATCATCTTTCCACTCTTCATTTGCCAAAATATACTACTTCTTCAAGCTTGCAAAGTAATCTTATTAATAAAAGAACTCTTGCCAACATTAGGGTACCCACATATCAAAATAGTTGATGTTATTGGTGCTTGTGCTCAAGCATATCGATTCACTATTTTGAAACGGCCAAATCATTTTTATTTTGATTGTAGAGAAAAGGAGTGGGAGAAAATGAGCGAGTGAAAGTTGATCGAGTGCAAGAGAAGGCATTGCATTTTATTTGATCATGATTGCTCTCTGAAATGACCAATCATGTTTTCTATTTGATTCTTTTTGGTGCTTTTTTTTTCCATATTCAGTAGATAAAAATCATGGCAGCAGCCACTTAGCCATCTTTTTGATGTTCCAGGTATTTTACAAAGATACAGGTATGTGGATTTATCATTCAGGTGCTTGTAGTTATTGGTCAAATGAAAATATTTTGTCAAGTTGAAAGGGCAAGATATCAATTTTGTGTTTTTAGTTTATGTTAAAATTTGATTTGGTAAAATCCTCAAAAAACACACTACATGTTCTAAAATGTAAAGAAGTTAAATGTTAAATGTAAGATATATATCTCATCCATAGTAATCAAAAGAAAGGACATGAAACTTATAAGGAGATTTACCAATCCAAAAACATAAGAAAATAGGAAACATGATTGGTACCTTATGAATTAGTTTTTGAGGTGCACAATCTTCATCAATCTCCTCAGAAAAAGACCCCTCCTCAGGAAAAATGCATTTAACACAAAAAAAAAATCTACAAAACTGAACCAATGGCATGTTTAGAACAAAGAAATAGAATGATAATAATATGTTGAATATTCTATTATGTTTAATACATGCAAAAGGACCAGTCCCAACAATTCTTAAACATACTTTATCTGATATGATAATAACATGCTAATTAAACTGATAAATGTGTTATCTGCATTTAATATGCCAATTACTAATTGCACAAAAAACAAATTTACAAAACTGAACCAATGGCATGTTCTTCACAGTGTGGTACAAGCAAGATTTGGCTATGAAAAAAAAAGTGAAACGGCCTCATCATTTTTATTTTGATTGGATAGAGGAGCGGGAGAAAAGGAGTGAAAGCTGAGTGTGAGAGAAGGTATGTGATTTCTTCATCTTTCGAGCATCTGGCATCATATTCGACCGCAAATTTCAAATGCATTGGATTTTATTTGATCATGAATGCTCTCTGAAATGACTGCATTCTACTGGTGTCATGCCCTAGCCCATGCTTTATCTCCATTATTTGATGTTATTGGTGCTTGTGGTCAAGGATATCGATTCACTATTTTCAAATGTTTGGATCATTTTGGTCGTGACTGTTCCTCTACACAGTCAGGAAATGCAACTGTCTAATGATTATATGTAATGTTGAATGGATTAAATTCTTAATTCTTGGTAGAAGTGAATGGAAGGAATAGTTTTGGTGTTAGGTTTCATTTATTATTGAATTCAATGGTTTCCAAGATGTGTTGAGGAGTTTGCTCCTTGTTTAATGTTAATTGTTCCTACACAATCCACTCATACAACAGTGAAATGCTATGTGATTGACAATTTCATACAACTGGTCCTTTGGTGTGCATTAAATACAATCTAGTCACTTATTGAATGCTTTAGAGACTACTGGTTTGACTCTCCATGCATTACCAGTGACTGAGATTTATTAAAGGATACAAAACCCTACATTTTGGGGTTATTGTGTGTGGATTCAAATGTAGGTTTGATTTGATTAATGTTTAGAAGAGATCAATAAAGTATTTAAAGACAATCTTACATGTTTGAAGAGGTTTGAGAGGCACTTATCATGACTGTACCCTCACAAACAGCGGCATAGACTGGTTTTACTAAGTTTCCTTTCTCTATTTTGAGGTTTCCTTTCTCTAGCACAGGGGTATAGTCAAAGGGTTCATTGACAAAATGATCCTTTGAATGGTTACTATGAATATGAATGATTTGATATAGCATATTTCTCATTTTACTTGAAGTTTGGAATAGCTTGTGCAAGGGTGAAAGTACTTTTGATCATTTTGGTCATGACTGTTCCTCTAGTACATAGTCAGGAAATGTAATTGTCTAATGATTATATGTAATGTTGAATGGATTAAATGTTTTATTCTTGGTAGAAGTGAATGGAAGGAATAGTGTTGGTGTTAGGTTTCATTTATTATTGAATTCAATAGTTTCTGAGATGTGTTGAGGATTTTGCTCCTTGTTTAATGTTAACTGTTCCTGCACAATCCACTCATACAATAGTGAAGTTACAAAACTGAACCAATGGCATGTTTACAACAAAGAAATAGAATGATAATAATATGCTGAAAATTCATTTTTGTTTAATACATGCCAAAGGACCAGTCCCAACAATTCTTAAACATACTAGTTATCTGATATGATCAATTGTTAAAAAGGTCTAATTCTGTAGACTACTAGCACGAAGGAAGATTTGACCTAGCCAAATCTTCCTTGTACCACAAAAAAAAATGTGTGATAACTATGTCTACTCCAACCTTAATTGTTTAAGAATTCATCATATCAAATAAAGTATGTTTAAGAATTGTTGGGAGTTCTATTCTAGACCTTTGTTGTAAACATGCAATTGGTTTTCAAATGTTTGGATTTACGTTTGTCGATATTACTGGCACATTTAATGACGCCATTGTATATTACTGAGATGCTCACTGAAATGACCGCATTCTACTGGTGTCATGCCCTAGCCTGTGCTTTAACTCCATTATTTGATGTTATTGGTGCTTGTGCTCAAGGATATCCTTTTTTTTTGAAATGTTGACTGTAGTTATCAAATGGACAACCTATGAGCTTCTAGCTAGGCATCATTTGTATTGATAGCTTAGGGCATCAAATGTATTGTATCATTGATAGTTGAGACTTTGTTAAAAGGAAATAGGACAAAGAATGATTTTGATTTAGTTAGTCTATTTTGATCTCTAAGTGGCTTACAACCCTAGAGAAGTATATGCAGATTTACGGATGCAGTTGCAGGATACATAGCAGCCGATAATTCATAAGAAATCAATGCATCCAATTTGAATAGAAATTAATACAAATAAATAGGGTCCTCCAATGGCCCAATCATTTGGACCTTGACTGTCCCCTCAACCAGTGACCCTTCAAAATCAAGTTATCATGCAATCAGTGAGTGATCCTTCATTCTCCTCATCTACCCTGCATCCAAACATATTGGAAATACATAATACAATGATAACAAGTCTTTCACAATCTCCCTTCCCTCAAGGAACACTATCAACCATCCCTTCCACATAGCATTTCACTATTGTATGAGTGGATTGTGTAGGAACAGTTAACATTAAACAAGGAGCAAACTCTTCAACACATCTTTGTTGTAAACATGCCATTGGTTCAATTTTGTAAAAAAAAAAATTGTGTTAAATGCATTTAAATGGAACATTAAGCATAGTAATAATATGGTTAATCTATTAGTAATTGCAAATTAAATGCCCATAACACCTTTATCAGTTTAGCATGTTATTATAAGATACTAAAGAAGACCTGTTGTTTGTCAGAGAAATATTCACTGTCCCCCACAATGAAGACAATGAAGATTGACCTCCTGCCCCACAACAAAGAACATTGTGATAAGAATAAGATATAATATAGTGTTAGAATAAACTTTGAACAAAGACATGTAATGCTTAAGTTAATGATCTAAAAAGCTGCAAATATAGGAATTAAAAAAGAAGATAGTGCCAACAAACATTTTCACAAATATGAAACATGAGGAAAAGTAATAACATTAACAATGCCAAGATTCACAGCATTAAATTTCACCTGCGAATGAGTTTCTGCAGTGGTTGCCTAGCATCAAAAATATGTTGAGTTGCATTTGAGCTGTAACTAAGAGTATCATGTAGAACAGACCCTAAACTTTGAAAGTGTTCTCTAGCCTGGCAATTCAAAATTCAATCTAGGCAAGCATCAGTAAGTGAAATAAATTATAGACATCAACATCAACATCATCATAATCATTAGACATAAATTATAGACATCAACATCAACATAATCATAATCATTTGGAGGGTATTCGTTTTGGATAGTACTATGTTTCTTGAAATTTTTTGTGATGCTTCTAAACTTTAAAGACATATTTTATGGCTTAATGATAATATAGATTAGTGTTTTGTTTTCTAATGGAATGTTGTTGATCATTCATGGTCTTGAAGAAACTTTTGATTATTTTGATTCTCGAGTCTTGATGTTGTTTCTCAATGTGATATAGAATGACCACAAGATGGTTTAGTTGGTCCTCTCTTCCTGTTTAATCATTTGTCTTCTTTATGGTGTAAGTGTCAATATGTTATAATCCAACTAGCATGTCATACACAAACAACGATTACCCTTAAGAAACAATGATCATTAATATTCATTAATGGCAGGCGGTGATTCCTTGGTAATAAAGGTATTGACAGAATTCATCATCTTAACCAAGACATGGGTGGTGATCCTTGAAATAGCACAATTAGTATAAGGAAATAACATAACATAATTTGGAGTGGGGAAGAAGGAAAAATAGAAAACAAAATATGGAATAATCAGGTTGGAATTGGAGAAGAATTCAGAAATAAACTTGAATTAGAAAAAAGTCAAGTTATCTAGTTCTTTATTTGAGGCTGGGTTCCTATTCTACTTTTGTTCTCCTCTGTGTTCGACTTGGGTTCCTTTGGTAGGAACTTGGGTGCCTAGGCCAATCCTAGGTGCACCTGCAGTATTATAAATATGATACAGGAGGTATTTTATTCATAATTTTATAGGCTAACTCATTATTATGGTAACATGGGTATGACCACACTCCATACCTTATAATGGTACTTGACATGGAGTGTGGTTCAAATGAAGTTGAACCAAATGTTGACTGTGATGGCTATGATCATGATGAAGATGAATATGAATATTAAATCTAAAATATGGCTTGTAATTTGAATTTTCATTGTGAATGAAGAAACTATAGATTCAAGTTGACTCATTCTATGTTGTAGTATATTTGTTCCCTAGATCTACGGCCATATTATATATGTGTAGCCTATAAGGGACATCTTCTGCTCATCCATGTATCAGAGCTTGGTAAGATTTTTTAGGAGAAAGACAAGATGTCAATGGGAGATGGAGAAACCAATCTCAAAATACCACTTGAAGCCTTGTAATGTTGAGAGTGGGATAAAGGCTACACTTCAGAACCTATATAAGGAACAATCTTATTGAGCTTCACTTTGTTTTGAGAATAGTTTTATATTCTGTACTAAACAGGGCCAACCACGTGAAGGTGGAAGCTCATTTGGCCCCACCCCCCCCCCCCCCAACATCACTCTAAACTCCCTGTTAACATCTAACATTCATTCATTATTTCATCCATTAATAAAATGTAACATTCATTAATTATCACATGATAACATTCATTAACACATTAATAAAATGTAACATTCATTAATTATCACACGATAACATTCATTAATACATTATAAAATTTATGAACATTCAATACCACATAATTAAATTCATTGGCATATAAAAATCAATCATTATCAATTAAGGTGCATAGATGACAATCATTTCTTTTTTTTCTTTTGATTTCTAATTTTTAATAAGTAATCACTAAGAGCAACATCGATATCATCATGATGATCATCAACCCTATCATTAGATCTCAATGCACGCCTAGTTCTCTGTTGATGCAAAGGGGGGTCATCTGCAATAACATATAAAAGGGTTAAATTAAAAATATTTTAAACATTTTAAAGTATTTTAGTACTTTACAGGCCATAATCATCTAGCTCTTTACTTGATCTAGTCACATCATCAACATCGAGGTTAGTTTGTCTGGCCTCGGCCTCAACCTCAACCTACTCATTAACAGTGGCCTCTACACTCTCTACAACTACAATATAAATTATTACATTAATCCAAACACCAATTGCAATTAAATTTGTATTACTACACCAATCATTTTAAGATGTTTACTTGTATTACTCTTATGTCCATCCTCATTATCATCAACACACACAGGTTGTGTACGGCAAGAATCAGCAAACTGCATTTCAATTTCATACGCATTCATGTTATCATTTTTTTCTTACTTAAAACAAATGTACTCACTTTATGTTGGAACTTAACATCAAATAAACTAATTGGTAAATAATTAAATTTGAAATATCATCTATTTAGCTTACTTACCGCGACAGATCCATCAGTAGAACCTTGTGCACTTCTTATTCTTTCTGCCACGGCTTTATAGCCTTGTTGGAAGCCAATTCTCTTGTCCTCTTCTGTGAGACTTACATTGAACTTTGTGCCCTGCATTTTTTCCTTGGTATCGTCAAATTTTGTTTTATTGTTTCATCAAAATAAAAAAAGATTTCAAATTATAAATAAATATTATAAAGATCAAAGAATTATTTTCAGTGTTTAAAGCCATCTACAGATTGTATTTTTCCTCATTCAATTCTGACAATATTAACACTTACAACTCATGCAACAAGTTTCGAATAACCACCAGAGCCTAGCTTGTGTTGTCTGTGCTTTTGTAGCCTTGCCTTCATTGCCTTTGATGTGTTAGGCAATCTATGAAGAGATTGAAATATGTTAGTTCATATAAATATGAAGAGTATTTAGTACACAATTACATTCTTAACAGTATCGCATACCTTCTTCTATTCTCTGGTGGTGTATTTCCTTTTTTTATTTCAGTTTTCTCATTCGTATCCAGAATAAGAGATTTCTACTCTAAATCAGGAATGCAAGGGGGCCACTGGTAATTCGGGTTTTTGGTTAATGTACACTTGTATTGGTCCCTAATATACCTCAAACATAAGCTAACTTTTTGAAGGAGCTTACCCTTCTCAAATGCACGAGGTCCAAAAAAGTTTGTCGTACTCTCTACAAGATCATCCTTTAACTTTTGATTTTGGGTTTTCCACCTTTTAAGAAAAAAAAGTGTTAGATTCAAAAATGGATGTAATGATAACTATCCTAGCAATGATATGAAATCAAAATAGTGGATTGGGGTTTTAGTTCGGATATGATGTCCCACCTTGTACAGATGGTGGGCCTAAATATCCACAAACACTCGTCATTAAGTTTACCATAAAAAACATCATTCCCTACAAAATAATCATGGGATCATTAGTCGAAGGCTATAATAGTATAAAATAAGAATACAATAGATGTAAGCTTCTCATATTGAATGCAAGGTGTAATTAACATATGATTGTATAGTAAAAGAAAGGTCCAATCTTTAAAGTACCTAGAAGTTTTTCTATTTTCAAGGGAACTCCTTCATCGCTCACAAGAAATATGCAATCCTTCACCGTTCTCGTACTAGGAATACTAGTACATCTAGGAAAATCACCATCAAGTGTTGCATCCCCTATTGCATAAATTGAATCCATTTCGAAATGGGCCTAAGAACACTTCAAGGGAAATAAACATATATATAATGATAGAGAAAATAAAATCTGTGTACAAGTTGGTGGTGCCATGGCATCTGTGGCCATGCTACATGTTTCCGACATTGCAAGATGCAGTACATTTGAGCCTGCCATCGTATGAGGTGGCGATAGTAAATGATCATTGACACGTGCTGAAAAATAAGATTGTTAGAGCATAATAAAAGTAGTGATTAGCATGGACAATATTGTTAGAGAGTAAAAAAAAAATAGTCCAACATGTAATCTACCTGAACCAGCTACAGTACCCTCATCATGGCCATGAGGTTCAAAATTACGCAAAAAAAGTTGTAAGAGCAACACATCTACTTATTTTTTAATGACATAAAAGACTACTATAACATAAAAACTATTATTGAACTTTTGTTATAATTAAAAGTTACATTAATACTTACTCTGTAATTTTGAGTTAGGTGCATCAATTTAGTTGCCCTCTTTTGTGACTCAAGAGTCGGAGAGAATATAGATGTCAATTCAGCCAATTTTTTTCCAATTTTGTGGAGGCATTTTTTAATTGCAAAGGCAGGGTCATCACAAGTAGCGAAATCAACAACTAAGTCCTCATCAAAATACTCCTCTTCAGTGACTGTGGGTTCCTTTCCCTTTCTTTGCTGACCACCTGTCTGTGATAACAATATTACTAACACTATTAGAATTAATCTGAAATAGTGATTAAACGAATATAATAAAAAAAATTATTTAACATTTTGCTTCTATCTAATTTGTAGTACAATAACAAAGAGGTTTACTTGCTGGGAAGAACTGCATGCACGATCATCATTGTCCCCTCTACGTGGTTGCTCCATATTGTGGTCTTGTGTTATTATTTAAAGTTAACCAATAATTAGAAAGAACTACATTAATAAATTTCATTAGAAGATGATGATGGAGATGAGGTGGATGGGGTCAGAGACTCTCTAAATGTGGCTAACAAAAAAACTCAATTATTTAATGGTACATAGTATGTACCTACACCCTAATGATAGTGACATCATTTGTATCTATGCAATTCAAATTATAATCAATAAGCAGCTCTTCCACTGCACTTATTAATTTTATCGCACATACAAATACATGATTTCCCTTGCACACCTCAAATATGCAATTGGGTTGCTTAATAGTTGATAGAAGTCGCGTGCTATTTATAAAACCTACAATATTCCCTGATGCTTTTGGTCTTCTGTCAATTTATATAGCCACTCTTTTACTTTGCTCATTATTTTTTTGTTGAATATAATTTACCGAGTGCATATCTATGCATATTTTTTTTATATTGAACAATTTGCATCCAACTTTTGTAATCATAACAAGGTCCAACATACTCCATCAATTCAACAACTTTTTTGTAAGAGACCTTTATGCCATCCATGGAAAATAGGCCCAAACCATGTATTGACGATGGTGCAATATGATATATCTTGCCTTTAACACTAAAATTAGTGTTTATTAGAGGAAGTTCCTTGGGGACCCATTGTTTCTATAGGTTTTGGTACCTAGAGGGCACCTCAATGTCACCTTTACTCTCATCATCATAAGAACATGATCCTCCTTGAGCAAGGAAAAATTTTATGCATTTATTGAATTTCCTTTTAGTCTTTTGACCTCTAGTTGATCTTCCTAATTCAGACATACTAAATGACTCACTTTCTTCAATCGAGGAAGACACATCTGACAAATACCTATTTTCTGTTACCTGCACTCCATCAAATGAGAGAGATAGCAAGTAATGTTCAAGATATTTTGCAAATTGTGAAATACATTAATCTCTATAGGGTGTATTGACTTATACCTGTCGATCCATGAGACTGTGTGGGATGCTTGTGAAAGGGGTCCAGGTACCTACATATGTAATTCAATTATCTTATGTTAGCTAAAAAATTCATGATGCATATACTCAAAACCACATAGTAAGTACATTAAAAACCATAAGCATCCCATAGTAAGTACATCACAAATTAATTAGAGTAAGCATTGATTGCATAACTACACATTTCTATCAAGAAATCAATATTAAATAGATTAAGCAGTGATTACATAACTGTACATTTCATTCATGCCATTCATCATCTTCTCCATCCAACTAATCACCATGATCATCGTTGACATCAACATCATCACCACCACCATCATTGTCGTCATCTTTATCATCGTCGTCGTCATCATCGTCATCGTCATCGTCGTCGTCATCATCATCATCATCATCATCATCATCATCATCATCATCATCATCAGCAACATCATCATCATCATCATCATCATCATCATTAGTAGAATCATCATCGTCATCATCTTCTTCTTCTTCAAGAAAACTTGCATCAGGAACATCATCGACTAACTATTGTTCATGATCATCATCTACATCATCTTCTAGTTGTTCACGATCTTCTTCTTCTATCTCATTATACCTCATCGGCCTTCCTCTTGGATCATGTCTAACAACAAATGCCCAACCTGCTTTATGTGGAACCTCTGAGTAAAATATCTGCTCACATTGGCTTAGAAGAACATAGGGCTCATCCCCAACTGGCTCAAACCACCTTGTATTAATCGTTGGAAATCCATTGTCATGTTCCATAACAGTTCTATCAGGATCATTTTGATTAAGTCATAGCCTGTACCATCTGACGACGAAGAGAACTAATTTGAAGGAATTAAAGTCACACTCAAGTATATCATCCAAAATGTCATAGTATCGATTTTCAGACTCTCGACGATGTAAGTCATTTCTAGAGGAAATATTAGTCACCTAAAAGACTCCACTTATCCCAGAATCACAAGTTTTCTTTATGTCATCCAACTTTTTGATGCAAAATTTATGACCATTGCAAAACATAGCCTTGTGGTGTTTGACCTACCAAAATATGTCAAACATGTATAAATTAATGCATTGAAATTTCATAAACATACGAGTGATTAACAAATTTATACGTACCTAAAAATCTCTTAAACCATGTACTAAATCTATTTCCCTTTGCATAACATTTGGATCTCCGTTACGATGAGCTTCATTAACCAATGAAGACACAGCTTCCCATGTTAATGTGAGACCTAAATGATGACATCATTCAATCCATTTCATCATCCAATCTTAATTGTTTGCAATATACAAATGTATTGCATCCCACTCTCGAGCAGTTGTACAAAAAAAAATAGATGACTTACAACCGATTGATTTAGAAGATTAAAAATTAATTAACAGCTACAATAACATCTTATAATTTATTACCTCTCACTTTCCTCATTCTACCTTTCCCCACCAAGTACTCCCCTTTGAATTTTCTAATGGTGTCGAGGTCCCAAATGCGATCTATATGGATCTTTGTTGCAAGCTTAGGAAGATATTCAGTAACGTACACCATAGTTTGGTATACCATATATCCCTCCACCATAGAACCCTCAGGACGTGCTCTTTGCTAAACCAAAGCCTTCAAAGATTTCAGGTGCCTCTCAACCATCCACATTGACCAAGTGTGTAAGGGTCCACACATTTCAATCTCTTCAACTTGGTGTATGAGGTAGTGTTCTTGTGCATTAAAAAAGGTTGAAGGTAGACACTTTTGTATTTCACACATTAGATGAGGAATTCTTATTTTCCAATATTTTATATCTGCTTTATGGATTTCTTTATATGACAACCACCTACAAGACATTCAAGACACAAAAATATATAAACACGAAAATTTATAATATATACAACAAATTGAACAAATATCATTGCTTACCTCATGTATTTTCTAAGATCTTATATCACTTGTTTGATGTTATTGTCGAAAATCTCTGGGAGAGATAGGGGTAGCACGTACTGCAACAATTATAAAAATAATCATGTCATTCTTTTCTCATATAATACAATGAGAAGTACATGCAGTTTACAAATATATTTTAAATACAAAAGAACATGACTTACCTTGATGAAGGTATGTCAATCATGCATTTTCAACCCTGGCCCAAATTCACTTTTCTTTGATATGGTAGTGCTTATGTTTGCAGCAAATCTTGTGGGAAATAGAATTTTTCGTATGACTTCTTTTATGGCATCACTTTGTTGTTCTGTTAATAACCAAAGAAGGGCACTTATATTAATCTATTCTCCATTGCTATTTGATTCAATGAAATTTTTCATTGCATGATTGGATTCATGAATGTCACTACAAATTTTGACAATTTTTTCTTTGTCACGCTTTCCATCCAATATCTTCCACAATTTCTCCGTTACAGTCTTTCTAATATGCATAGTATCAAACAAATGCACAATTTGCAGATGCTCGTAGTAGGGAAACCTAATAAATTATCTGAGATAACTTTTTAGTCCCTTTGGAAGGTGCTCAGTAGTGTTTCCTTGACAACATTCACGATCATCAATCACATAATCAGCAAACAAAACATAATATAAATATATAAATTCCAAACATAAACCATTAGGTAGAATGATATTACCTTGACGATTAATTGTATTATATTCCAACTTCCATAGGCGAGGTGTCATTCTCCGTGGCTTAGATGTAGTCTCTTCTTTCCCATTGAAAAGATATTTTTCGTTAATTCAATAGTTATGATTTTTTTGGAGAAAGTGTCTATACTCATCAAACACCTACTTTCTTAAACTTTTTGAATGACAAGATTTCATCTTTGGACCACAAACTGGACATGCAAATTTTTTCTTTGTTTGAAGACCTACAAGATAATGATACAATTAGATTAAATATGTTAATTTTTATTTCTAGAATTATCATGTGCAACTTGAATTCACCATAACATACCAGAAAAATATGTTAGCCCTGGGGCATCATGTATTGTCTATACAAGAATTGCATAGAATTGAAATTATTTGTCTCCTATTGGTCTAGAGATGTCATACATAGTGACACCTTTCCATAACTCCACCAACTCGTCGATAAGAGGCTCAATATATACATTCATATCTTTAACTTGGTACAATAACATTACATAATTATTGTGACCATTTTACTACAAGATTTATAATTACATGCAGATAACTATTAAAATGATCAAATACTTGGAACAATCATTACCAACATAATGTGCTCCCTCTTTATTAACATCCATGGAGGAATGTTATTGTTGATGACAAAAATAGGCCAAATAGAGTAAACAGATCTTAGCTCTCCAAATGGATTGACATTGTCCACTGCCACTGAAAGCTTGAGATTTTGAGGTTCTTCGATAAAGTGCGGCCACTTTTCCTCTATGTCCTTAAATACAAAACCATTCGCAGGCATTCGACTAATGTCATCTCGACTCCTATTGCGTGCATGGTAATCCATAAATTGTGCCAAGCTACTACACCTGAATAATCTTTGCAAACGTGGTATAATAGGGATGTAACGAAGAACCTTGTGAGCCACCTTTTTTGTTATTTGATCTGTTCGATATCTACTCGTATGACATTCAGGGCATTCTGTTGCAAATTCATGTTCTTTATGATAAATAATATGATCATTGGGACAAGCATCTATTGCTTGATACTCTATTCCAATATCTTTCATAGTGGCACATAATTCTCAATATGACGAGGGAGAATATTCGATGGTGGTAACAAAAACTCACCTATCAATCTATAGAAAAAAATATAAGTTGTTAATATTAACAATATTTATGGTACATGTTTCACCATTTAATTACTATAATGACATATATGACATACCTTAGCATACGTGACATTGTTGTTTTGGATAAACCATTCATAACCTTCAAGTTCAACAACAATAATACAACAGAGAGAAGAGTTATTTGGGAGCCTTCATAAAGGGGCGTGGCTACCTTCTCAAGTAGAGGTATATCATGGATGACATCAACATCATCCTGATCATCATCATCAGTTGGGCCAATACCAAATGTGTCATGGATCAATGTATTAGTACCATCATCTAGTGCATCATTGTCATCTTGCATGGGATGATAATCTTCAGCTTCAATATTTGCACCTCCATGATCCTCCACTTCCAAAGCCATATTCTCCATATTCGCACCTCCATGGTCCATATCAGGTACTCCCCTAGGGAGGTCGAACTATATAAAAATGATGAACACAAATAAACCATGATAATGATCTCATCATCAAGTGTATTTCATATATATATATATATATATATATTAATTTTTAAATAAATATAATGAAAAACTTACCAATTCATGATAATCAAACCCTCCTTCAATGTGACCATTATCCCTACAATGTCTCTTAGCTATTTTGATTAGAAATCTTCTAGTTTTTAAACCCTTACAATTATTGCAGGGACAATAACATTTTTCATCACCTTTTCTTTTCAAGTTCAACCACAATCTATTGATTGTATCCCCATTACCTTCTTCACTTGGATTGTCTGACATGATCCTTCTTCACTTAGATTTTCTATAACCTAATTATATATAGAAATTGAAAACTTAGTTATAAAATGATGTTGTAGTATAGTATACCAAATTGAAACACTTATGTTATTGTAGTCTTCCACCTCAAACTCTTTCCTATTATGGCAAGAAAGAAAGATATTCAAATAATATAATAGTTTGTAAATGAAAAATATGTCTATCTAATGCTTTTTGAGGGTGCAAGGAACAAAAAATGGAGGTAACTTGAGACCAAAAATGGAGGCAAGTTGTTGATTGAGGGTGCAGGGAACAACACCCGTCAATACTTTTATCTAATTGTAAATTTCAATTTTGAACCATTATGTGAATATAGAACATCGATGTAATCTCAGAAAATAACAAAATGTAGACACGGCAAATTACTTATTCTATTATTCTACATTACTTACTATTTGAGTGCACGTTCCACCTGCAACTTGATCAAGTCTTGTTTGATGCTTCAATTTTGTGTTCACTGTCCTATAGAAGTACACAGTTTTGTATTTCGCCAATATGTTTTTCAAAAAATAACAATAGAATAAAATACTTGTTGACAAAGATCATCATAGGAGTATCAGAAACTCGAGATCCAAAGGTAACACAACATTATAAGACTCTTACATTTAACCTTGAACTCATGCACCTAATAAATAGGAGAAAAAATACATGAAATTGAAAAATTTAACTAATGAATTGTGTTTTTCTTCTCATCTTAATCAGCCAAATTTATATGAGATTCTAAAGAAGGCCTCACTCTTAATCAGCCAAATCTTCCTTGTACCACACAAATTAAGGGTAGAGTAGTTATTACTTAGTTTTTTGTGGGGGACAATGAAAATTTGTCTAACAAATAGCAAGTCTTCTTTAGTATTTCATGAATTTTTACCACATATATTATTTCAATCCTTTGAGTCCTAGAGAAGAAGAATGGTGTAAGTTAAATAGATCAAAGTGAATGGGGTGTTGAAACATGGTCAATAGACCATGATGAGATGATACTTGATGTCGTGACTAAGTTTCCCTCACAAACAGCAGCATAGACTGGTTTTACTAAGTTTCCTTTCTCTATTTTGAGGTTTCCTTTCTCTGTCGCGGGGGTACAGTCAAAGGGTTCATTGAAAAAATGATCCTTTGAATGGTTACTATGAATATGAATTATTTGATATAGCATATTGCTCATTTTACTTGAATTTTGAAATAGCTTGTGCAAGGGTGAAAGTAGTTTTGATCATTTTGGTTGTGACTGTTCCTCTACATAGTCGGGAAATGTAATTGTCTAATGATTATATGTAATGTTGAATGGATTAAATGCTTTATTCTTGGTAGAAGTGAATGGAAGGAATAGTGTTGGTGTTAGGTTTCATTTATTATTGAATTCAATGGTTTCCAAGATGTGTTGAGGAGTTTGCTCCTTGTTTAATGTTAACTGTTCCTGCACAATCCACTCATAAAATAGTGAAATGCTATGTGGAAGGGATGGTTGATAGTGTTCCTTGAGGGAAGGGGGATTGTGAAAGACTTTTTATCATTGTATTGTGTATTTCCAATATGTTTAGATGTAGGGCAGACAAGGAGAATGAAGGACCACTCACTGATTGCATGATAACCCAGTTTTGAAGGGTCACTGGTTGAGGGGACAGTCATGGTTTGGATGATTGGGGGCCATTAGAGGACCCTATTTCTTTGTATTAATTTCTATTCAAATTGGATTCATGGATTTCTTGTGAATTATCGGCTGCTATGTATCCTGCAACTGCATTCGTAAATCTGCATATACTTCTCTAGGGTTGTAAGCCACTTAGGGATCAAAATAGAGAAACTAAATCAAAATCGTTTGTTGTCCTATTTCCTTTTAAAAAAGTCTCAACTATTAGTAATACAATACATTTGATGCCCTAAGCTATCAATACAAATGGTGCCTAGCTAGAAGCTCACGAGTTGTCCATTTGATAACCATAGTCAACATTTCAAAAAAATGGATATCCTTGAGCACAAGCACCAATAACATCAAATAATGGAGTTAAAGCACGGGCTAGGGCACGACACCAGTAGAATGTGGTCATTTCAGTGACATCAATATACAATGGCGTCAATAAACATGCCAGTAATATCAACAAATGTGAATCCAAACATTTGAAAACAGTGAATCGATATCCTTGAGCACAAGCACCAATAACATCAAATAATAGAGATAAAGCACTGTCTAGGGCTCGACACCAGTAGAATGGTCATTTCAGAGAGCATTCATGATCAAATAAAATGCAATGCATTCGAATATGATGCCAGAGGCTCAAAAGATGAAGAAATCACATACCTTCTCCCACACTCAGTTATCGCTCCTTTTCTCCCGATCCTTCGACTCTGTCCAATTGAAATAAAAATGATGAGGCTGTTTCACTTTTTTTTTCATCTATACCCTAAATATGTTGGAATTCCAATGGTCAATTAAACACCCATCAGAATACTAACACCATTGGGGCCTATTACAAAAAAAAATACCAAATTCATAAATAAAAATTACCCGTCGAAAGTCCTTGTCGAAAATTGGCCCCAAATGTAGTAGTGATGAATGTAAGGGAAGCTTGTAAATGGAATATTAATCACTTTGGTGAAAGAATCGGGTCAAGATCATTCACTATTTGAAACTTATTACAGTTTGACATTTCTAAAAATCTACCAAAAAATCTTTGGAGTTAGGTTTGAGGCACTAAACAATCTTGTATGGCCTCGAAAATTGGGTTACAAGCTTTTCTTGTACATAGTGTTGTAGAGAGCTCAGAGATCTTTCTAATGATGTAAAAAATTCATCAATTGGATCCTAAATCAAAAGTTATGCCTCCCAGAAGTTGGACCACTTTTTGGGAGATGTGCTATTTTTGAACCTGGTACAAATTTGAATTTCAAATCCTCTGTTTCGGCGCCCAACCATCAAAATTTAAAATGTAAATTTCAATTTGGCTCCAAAACTAATAATAGGTTATTTAAGACCAATCTTTATGGTGGGAAGGCATTTTTTGAGAGGGGTATTGCAAAAAGGGGTTTTCTCCATAATTTGAAAGTATTGTAGCCTGAGGCATGTAGTTTTTCTTTCTAATTATAATGTTCATGTAATAAGAATCTTGATTCGAACAATAGAAACTTTATTTCTTGTTGTGTCAACACACGAAGGGAATTAGAATTGACAGGGGAGTCCACCACAAAAATGTGTTTGGGTGGGAAAAGGGCTAAATGGAATTAGTAGAGATGAAAGATGAGACATTGGTGGAGTGAAATGGGCTTCTTGTCTAGGTTTTTGGCCAATTCCATAGCATCCTTAATGGAGGTTTCAAATAAGAGTAACATAAAGAATGAAAAAATAATCAAGGTAAATATTCCATTTGGCATAGTTTTATGGATAGATCCAACAAAAAATGGAAGGTTGGAAAAGTTGGTGGTTAACACTGGCAAGAAGAGTACTCGTGCTTAAATCTGTAATATTTGTAATGCCTCTTTATTCGATGATGTGCCTGAAGATTCTAGCGAAGGTGATCTGAACTTTAGAGCAAAGGATGAGAAAAAATTTCTAGAATGGGAATCAAAATTAGGACAAGATTCCACTCTTGGCTTGGGACCAAATATGTAAACCAAAAGAGTCAGGTGAGACGGAACTAAGGAACCCAAAAATAATGAATGAAGCAATGGGAGAAAAGCTAGTCTCCTTGATGTACAAATTTTTGGATCAGAAATGGGTGAAGATTCTACAGACTAAGTACTTGGACAATAACGAGAGAACACAGATTTTAACCATTTAGGATCTGCCAAATGGCTCTTCTCTATAGAACTTTATAGTGATTTGTTGAAGGGTAATTAATGATCATGTTTCTTGGCAATTGGGAAATGGGTGAACAACTAATTTTTTGTCTGATTCTTGGGATGGAAAAGAGTTTCTGATGGAACTTAATAATATAAATAGGATTAGAGCAATTTTGAAATAGAGGTGGAGAACTATAGTCGGCGACTTTGTACAATTTCCAGAGGAGAGAGTGGGGAGTGAATGTAGATGGAAAGACCCAGGTGAATTGGAGCTAGATGTCAATGAAACTCAAATTTTAACAAACATATTCAACAAAAGACCTTTGAATCTTGTTGATGTAGCAGATGAATTCATTTTGTGTTGTTCGAAAAGAAGAGAGTATTTAGTGAAGATAGGATATAATATGTTGGAGAATGAATCTCTAATAGAGGATTGGCCTAGAAGTTTATGTTGGTTCAAGCGTTACTTACCTAAAATTGGGGATTTTGCATGGTTGGCCTTTTGAAGAAGGATTCTCGTAGGGGACAAATTAAAGATGATTGGTTTTGCAGGTCCTTTCAAGTGTGCACTTTGCAATAAAAATGAGGAAACATTGGATCATTTATTACTAAACTATAATTTTTTCCAAGAATGTTGGTAGTTGGTATTGAAACAACTTGAATGGTATGGCCCGCTTCCTACTACTTTGTATGAGTTAGCAAAAGGATGGTATTTTCCGAAGCACAAATCAACTTTTTAAAGAAATTGGAAAATCTACACCTCAACAATCATTTGGGAATTGTGGAAGGAACGGAATAGGATTATTTTTTAGGAGAAGAGTGAAGATCTCAAGAGATTTATGGCTAGAAAGAGAAATTTTGGAATTAGTGAGTACCTCTTCCTGCCAAGTTAATTGTTCCAAAGTGTCCTTTAATCAAGAAGATTCGAGGATTCAATCTTGTTGGCCTCATATTAAGTTTAGGCCAGTTAATGGGACTTTGAGGGATAATCCTCCCTCTAAAAAAATATTAAGGTTGATATGCCTTATAATAGTAGGGGCAAACCCCAGTTTATGGGTTTCTCCTAACAAAAGATGGATAAAGCTCAATTTTGATGGTGCCTCAAGGGGAAATCTTGGGCCCTCAAGTGCAGGTATTATGGCCAAAGACTGGGAAGGTAACATATTATTCCTAGAAGCTAAATAGTTACTAGAGGGATCCAACAACGAGGTTGAGGCACAAGCATCCATATTTTCTATCAGAGTAGCAATGGAATTGAAGGTATAATGACTCCACTTGGAAGGAGATTCACAAGTTATTAATGATATAATTAAAGGTGAATCTAGAGTTTGGTACTTAAACAAATATACTCAGAGGATAAAAACCTTGCTAGGAATGTTTGAAGAGTTGAAGATAACGCATGTGAAAAGAAAAGTCAATGAGGTTGCAGACACAACGTCCAAAATAGGAGTGGCTCTAAAATATCAAGGAAAAGATTCATTAATAGAGGACTTATGTTGCATTGAAGGAGCCAAGATGGATGTTTGAAGCAGAGGTAAAAGGGAAAAATGGATGTCTGGTGGGATAGGATGGAGTTGTGTCTCGATATTGTAAGCCGAGTGCATATGAGAAGAGTTCAATTTGATTGAATATGAATTTAAATTTATTACGCCAAGGGCATTTCATACTTGAAATGAACGACCTAATGTCCAACATCCACAGTCTACATTTGCTGACAGTAGTGCAAGATGATTGAAATGTCATCGATCGTCGAATCATTTTTCTTCTTTTTTTGAAAGGTTATTTATTTTCTGCAAAGTGTCCCTTACAGCACAACACACTTTATGCAGCATTGTCTTCATCGAAAGTGACGGGTTAAAATATTAGTGTTTAATGTTTAAAAAAAATTCAATGTTCAAAATACATGGAAGGAAAAATATTTGTAAATAATAGCTAAATCATCTGTTCTAAAATAGATTTAGTTTTAGCGTACAAATCATAATTAAATTTTATTTTACATTTCTATATAATGTAAATATATATTTTTAATATAAGATAGTAAATCTATCCATTTAAAATATGTTTATAGTTTTAATTTTAATGGTAATATTATATTATAATATTTTTTTGGGTCGGTATTATATTATAATTATATTTATTATATATTTTGTGTATTATGAATTATTAAATATAATTTAAAAAACAATTGAAATATATATTTAATTTATATAAAATTTATATTATAAATAAATTTATTGTTATATTATTATAAGAATGTATGAAAAGTTAATTATATAATATAATATATGAATAGTTAATTATATATTTAGAAAATTTTAATTGTTATATTTTTATTTTATAGGTTTTATGGATCATGGAGTGTGTTCTAAACGTTGATGAAAAACTTAAACACAATTAAAAAATGCAGAAGCTATCCCTCTTTCTATATCTTAGCACTCTTCCATCATTTCTCTCTTTTAACTCAATATGCAGTAATGTCAATGCAAATTATCAAAAAAAAAAGATAATCGTTTGAACAAAAAGGGAAGCTATGAAGGGAGTATTTTGGTTTAAGTGTTATTTTGATCATGATTTTTACCATGGCTTAAACAATTTCGCATGACTAAATCTATTCCTTCTTTACATGTTTTTAATTTCTCACACACACAGACACACATTTACATAATATGAGTCTATTGATAATGGAACCTAATTATCTTCTTTGCTAACACCTATGTTGTACAAACAATACCAAGATGCCATTGCACACCAAGGTGTTTAGTTACCAGTGTTGGACCGGGTATTAAAGCCACAAACTTAATGATGAAGAGCTAAATGGAAGTGAATTGGAGTCAAGTACATGATTGATCATTAGTTAACATGGATAAAAGAAAAATCTAGGCCCTCGACTTGTGCAAAATAAATGATTTTGGGAAATGGGAGGAAGCCTCCACAAGAAGATTAGTGTGATTGTGTGAGGTATGAAGGTGACATTTGTATTTTTTAATCAATAACCAGTGAATTAATCTTTTTAGGTGGTAGCAGACAGAGCAATAGCAGAATGGAAGCTAACTTCTTGTTGTACACACGCAACCAAGTGTTGGTCTTCTGATGGGAAGCAACTCTGAGGTGGATGAGGGGAATTTTCACCATCGATGATCCTCAGTTCTCGGATTGCATTGATTTGATTTTTGGAGAAGAATTTATTACAACAGACCATCGGTTCCAGACAAACATAGATATTTCCTCTGGATTTTTGGCGTGGGCACTTCAATTGGGTACAAGGGAGGAAGCTATGATGGTAATGCAAGATGTGTAAGACCAGAATGGTGTGGAGGCATGGTTCCTGTTGTAGGTATGGCAGAACCGGGGGCAGGGCTGACTACAGAGGAAGGTCTGTGGCGAATTGTTGAAGGATCTACTCAACATTTGAAACCCTTCTTAGTATGGCGCAGCTCAACCCATAAGAAAGTTCAAATTGCAGAGGCTAGAGATGGCTAGGAGAAGCTGAAAGAGCTGTTGCAGAAGATGGACGAGGAGGTAGCTGAAAAGAAGAAAGAGGACAAGAAGGCAAAGAAACCTCAGCTGCAAACAAAGGGAGGCATTTTCATCTCAGACAATGGCAAGAAACCAATGGTCAAAGCAAGACCCAGCTAAGTGTGCAGTTCTTGATCTTTTGGTGTCGATTTAAGTATGATAGAAAGGAAATTGATGGTTAATCTCAGCCCTTTTTGTTTATTACGGGCTTAATTTGTAATAGATACCAAAGTAAGCAGATACTAGATTGAGAAGCTGTTCTAGGTGTCTGGAAGCATGGTTAATCATGGCTTCCCTGTCGTAGTATTTTGGTAGTCAGTAGACATAGAAACTGGCATGTATCCCACGATGGATGGACTGGTTAGATCTCTGCTTGAAAACTAATAGATGTATTTTCTTTTTAAATAATTAATATTAAATAAAAAACTCATTACCAATCAAAAAAATCTGTTCTTTGCACAACAAAGACAAAAAAAAAAAACAGAAATTAATTTAAGTATAATGATCTCTCTGGTTTTTGTTTTATTGCTGTAAAAATTTAAGAAAAAATGAGGGTCTAGGTTGACACCAGGGAGTATATCCAGGGTATAACTATGGCGTTTAGGAAGAGGAAAATAAGGTCGTATATCCTAATAACTTTGAATCAAAGAAATTGATCGGGATAAATACTCGTATACTTATGTAAACTTTATGGGATAAAATACCATAGCAAGGGATGCATACATGTATTGATATAATAATTTGAACTAATAAAATATTGTTGTTGTGTTTGGGTAAAATCTGTTTAACAAATTATACAAGTTTACCTATAGCTGTGTTGTAGATATTTGGAATGTGCAGATAGTCCAACATGTTTATGATACAAATCCAACAATAATTATGAAATTAGTTAGGCCTGGTATCATACCTAGCTTACAATAAAATAGGGATATAGGGGTCAGTGCAGCGGTCTTGACAGTTGTAAGGCTTCCATAAAAACCCCTGCGTATGTGTGTCATGGGTGCCATTCACGTTTCATTCAAATGAAATGTAGGGGTAGCTTTTGTCCCACTTCCCAGGAACATTTGATTCAAAAAAAAATAGATTAACAACATTTTAAAACCCTTACATATGCCCCAGTTCTAACATCTGCCTTCGAAGAGCACAGAGGGTTGAAGTAGAAACTGAAAGAGGCGAATTGGCCAAATGGACTACCCTGCAGGAGCCCACACAAGGACTGTGCGAAAAATTACGAAAAAAAAGAGAACAGTAAGAGGGGAAATCTACTAGAGCTAGTAGAAATCTCTGTTTGACTAACCTGCAAACAAATGAAGGGAAGAATTCATGCTCCCACTGAAGAATTGAAACCTACAACTGGAGATTTCATGTGCTAAGCCTTGACCTTCAAGCATGGCATCCCCAGCCCAAACGCCCCATTTTTTTGCAGATTTATGCATCTAACAAAGCATGGAAGGATGATATATGTTTGAGTCGACCTTGATCATGCCATACCCAAAGTTGAAATGTCATGTTACCTCCCTGATCATCTCTGCCTCCTGCCGCCATGATCTGATGCCTAACTCTATGCTAGTGGCGCCACCTGGAACTGCAGATATAAATAGTGAATTAAATTGTATATCGTGAAATAGAGCTACCATGAAGACAAAATGTCTCGCCTTCTCTTACATTGAAGAAAACACATCTGGCCATTAACTTCCTGCGTTTCACATTTTCACAGCCAGTGAGTATGTCAAATTGAAACTGAGGGTTTAAATTAAATGAAAGAGTGCTACCAGAATGCTCTGGCCAGCGGCCCATACCCCACTGTGGCTACCCATGACCCAGATCTGCTCAACCCTTATACCTGTTTGTGGGAGCTTCTACAACATTTGGCTGAAAAGAAGAGGTTTGAAAAGTATTAAAATAAGATTAGGAAAAGATTTTGATCAGGTGGCCCGGTTGGTAGGAGATCGGAGATTAAAGGTAGAACTAAAGATGGCGCATCCTCTTCAGCAGCTGATCCTATATGTGTGTTTCTTCTCACACGTTTGCTATAGATCCCTCAAGTGTACTTTCTCTGCCTTTTGCAATTTCCACAAAACACTAAAACGATCACAATTCATCATAATTTAAACAATAACTACATACATTTATGCATAGATTTATCAAAAAATAAAAATAAAAAATTAACAATTACATTTAGGTTTTGAAAATTATTGTAGAAATGTCTAAAATTTTGAGAAATCGTGGATAGTAATATAACAAAAAGAAACAAGTGTCACTTAGTGGCTAGTACTTACATTTAGTTATGTAATTAGTTGTAGTTTTAATTGTATTAACATATAATTTTAAAAAATTAAACTAAATAATTTTTTAAATTTATTTAATATATTATTAAGTTAGGTTAAATATTTAGTTTATATTTATGTTAAAGTTCAATTAACAATATAATTAATTTTAATTTTAATTTATATGTAAAGTAATTTTTTGACCTTTTTAATTTTGTCATAATTGTAATTTTAATATTCAATTCTATCTAATTCAAATTTTGATAAATTTCTTAAAATTATAAATATATTTTAATTAATTATAAGTATAATTTAGATGATAGTCATCCAAAATAGAATGACATATATTGATTTGC
Organism: Chamaecyparis obtusa; assembly: GCA_027943335.1. Lineage (NCBI taxonomy): Eukaryota > Viridiplantae > Streptophyta > Pinopsida > Cupressales > Cupressaceae > Chamaecyparis > Chamaecyparis obtusa. The sequence continues at coordinate 1,734,973 of BSBK01001693.1, forward strand.
ATTGAGCTCACCATCTAATTAAATATTTCAATATTGTACATTACCATCAAAAAATATATATTTACTTTAGTTTAAAATATAAATATTGTAAATGAATGAATTATAAATATAATATTATTATATATTTTAAATAATAAAGAGGTAATATAATTGACTTAATTTTATATATTTGATATTAAAATATAAAAATTAAAAATAATAATATATAATTTGACATTAACTATTATTTTAATAATAGAAAATTATAATAAGAAAATTAATATAATTATAATATAAAAATTATAGTTAATTTTAAAAAAAATATTAAAATAAACTACAATACAACATAACATACTCTTCTATTCTTTTTTAAAAAAAAATACGGAGAAAGAATTGTTCATATTCTACAATCATTCCTAAAAATTCATGTATAACACCTCAAATCTATTAATGAATCATAATGACGAAAAATATTTTGTAGAATTTAAAAACTTAAATAACATGCATGTAAACTTTAGAATAATAAAATAAATTTAAAAAATAAAAAATAACTTACTTATCATTGGTTCATATGATTGTTTTTAATCGAATCCAAAATTTATTACAATAGCACTATGCCTTATCGACAAGTACTAATAACTTAAGGTCAATTTGAGAGCTATCACTTCTCTAATCTTAATTTGTAATTTCCTCGAGTAGGAGGTATCATCTAGTTGATGCAAGGGCAAATTCTATTTTGAGTTCTTGGTTGCAGTAGAGGGGTGGAGTCATTTATTCTTTATTTAACAGAGTCTATTTTGAGAGCAACCAGTCAAACTTGGTTAGACCAATTTGTTGGCAGCTAATGGAAGATTGTAACGAGTTGTTATTTTAGGAAACAACTCAAGTAATAGATGTGATCTTAATTTACAAGGGCTTTTTGTAAGTTTTGAAAGGAAAGATTGAGTGTCTTAGGAGGTCTTTGGTGTGTAAAAGGAGAAGTGATGGTGTGTTGTAGCATTTTGTTTTCCAGAGATTTTGATACTGTAGTTGGTGTTGTGGTTCCTTCAAATTATTTTTGTTCATCATTTTGTTGTCTTTGTGTGAGTTTTATTTTCTTGTATTGGTGACCTTTGATAATGAATATTTTGTGGGTCTTGAATAAGATCTCAAGTTGTTTGCAAACTACTTTATTTTCATTGAGATTTGGGAGTTGCTAGAGTTAAGCTCCCTTCATTGGGTCCTTGATTATGGACTGCATCAAAAGTGGTATCAGAGCTTAAGGTTTCTTTCCTCAGAGTGGGAAGTTCTGCTAATTATTCAAGAACAGAGGATACAAATGGATCTTAGATGGGGTACTAGTAGATGACATGGAAGAGGTGAAGCATCCAGAACTACAGAGTTAACTTAAGGAATGAGAGAGGTGCTAGTGAGATTAGTTATTGTAGAGACTATCCAAAGGAAGAGATTTCATCTTGAAGATGTAAGTGATGAAGAGGGAGACATGACTCAAGAAGCTCAAGGCCATGAAGAAGAAGAAGTGGGAGATTTTGTTGAAACCAAACTTCTTAGAGCCAAGACAAAGATTGTGAATGCACCCAAGTTTGATACACCCTATTACAATGGGAGCTTAAATGGTGAGGAACTCATAGACTTGATTACAAAGATGGAAAGATATTTTGATTATGAATCAATAGAAGAGTCCAAAAAGGTAAAGCTTGCATGTACTAGATTTAAGGGGACATGTTGCCATACAGTGGGACTATGTACAGGTTGAAGGGAAAGATTAAAAGTTGGGATAAGATGGTATCAAGACTGAAAGAAAAACTCTACCTTCAGATTATCAGTTGAACCTATTCAAGAAATTGCAAAATTTGAGACAAAAGGAGTTGGATGTAAAGTTTTAGTGTAATTAAAAATTCACATAATTACATTTTACTTAAGCTTACTTTGGATAATGCATTTCATAGGAGTTTGCATTTGAGATACTTGGGGAGATGCACATTTAGTTACACATGGTGTAGGAGAAATTCCACCGTTGGTAGTGTGATCTAGTTATCACATTGTCATATCCACTTATAGTGGAGTGATAATTTCACCTTATGTGGGTGGTTCACCTTTAGTGGAACTATCTATTATTTTCTCATGTCTATCCTTGCATCTAATTAAGCCACATGTCATCATTGTCTTCTCTCTACTCCTATTGCCTTGCCTTTAAGGTGTACCATCACCCAAGCACCTAAGAGTACCAGGAGGTCAAAGGTCAAAAAATGAGAAATTTGATTGTATTTAAATCATTTATGATGTATTAAGGTCATTTTGATGTATTATGAGTTCTTGTGAGTCATGATGAGTCATTATGTAAGGCAATTTGAGCCATTTGCACTAAGTAGTTCAATAAGGTCCTAATTGAGTCTATATGGTCAAAATGTGTCAAAAGACCCATGAAAGGGGAGAAAGTATGTAAAATTTCTATTTGAGTCCATTTTCAAGTGATAATATTGTCCATGTAAAGTTTGGTCAAGTTTGGAGTTCAAACATAAAAATTATCAATTTATTGTATAAAGTTGTCAAAGCAAAAATGCATAAAGAGTTGCAAAAATGCAACCTAGGAGGTCCAAATTGGTTAAAGATTAGTTATGAACATTCCTAAGGATGAGAAAAACTATTTAAATGATGTAATGTTGATCCAAATAGGAGAGAAATGAGAAGGAGTATGTTTTGATTAAGTTTGGTAATCCAAATCTCTTGTTTTGTAGTTCCTAGATAGTTTTTTCTTCTATTTCTAGGCCTTGTACGGCCTATAAATGATTTATTATTAATTTCATATGATATATTAGTCAATAAAATTTCATTTGGCTCTGGTTTAGATCATTTTGGTGAAGCATTGAATGATTTATGAATATTTTATAGATTGTAATTTCTAGATTTTCTAAAAATAGTTATGTTGTAGCAACATGTACGATCATGTAATGATTGTTAAATGGAATAAAAATTATATTTATGGAAATAGGGATGAACTATCTTTCCAATGCAAGTGGTTTGATGCATTTTTGTTAAGTTTTGTATAAGTTATGATAATTTTGGTGAAAAATAGTTTCAAACCCTCTTCAATGGAGTTGTTGATAAGGGTTTGATAATATTTTTGTTTGTAGCAAATGGAAAAATCTGATTCTTGGATTTTTTCAAGTTGATTAAAGGGGCTTTCATATATTTTGTTTTTACTTGAAATGGGTTTATATTTTATAAGATATTTGATGCCCTAGGCAGATTGGGTAAGGAACTTTTCTTGTTTTGTGGCAATCAAATTCAATCTTTGTACGGGGCACATAACTTTTAAATGAGCCATTGGATTTGGCTGATTTGTGGATGTGTTTTAAGAAGTATAATTCTTCACATTCTGACTAGATCAATTTTTATGGTATAAAAGTTATCAACAATAGAGTTTTGTACTATCAAAACTGCAGAATGATGGTCTAATGAAAGTTGATTGTCAAGGTCTTGTTTATGATCAAATTTAGGTGTTGTGGCTTGATTATGAACATTATATTTATTTGATGTTTTTAATAGATTAAATGGTGCTTGGATATGGATTAATTAATATGATTTATCTTTTTGTGATCATGATATATGTGGTTTAATGGTATGAAGGTAAGAACTTGTTGAATAGTTATGATTCTTGAAATCAGAAATGAGTTGTGAAAGCGACTTTGGAACATATGAATGGAATGATATTGTAATGATTAGTTGAGTGGTTATTGATTATGCCTCTATTACAAAGAAATTTAGCAATGGGTCAGCAAAATCCTTGGGTTGTGATTGGATTACAGGATGCTCTACATCATATTGGTATCAGAGTGTAGCAAAAGATCTGGGTTGAGCAAGATGTTTGGTATTCGGTTATGGCTAATGGTTTGGTTGAAGGTGCCCATCCACCAGCTACAAAAGGAAGGTTTCTAGTGTGGGTGTACAAACAAGGAAGGTCTTTCGAGGGCTAAGGAGTGGTCTTGTGGGTTCCAAGAGACTAGGGAAAGAGGAAGGATGGGACTCCTAGGTGAGGCACAAGGGTGAGTTGTTTGGGTGAGGTTGAAGAAATAAAGTTAAAGGTGGATTTATGAATAATAAGGCTCCATGGAGTTGCAGCCACTAATACTCCATTGATAGGAGTAACAAATAAGGTGATTACAAGGATAGTTTTGTGTCCTTAAAGGAAGAGTTGAAGGTAAAATTAGTAGAGGCATCAAGAAGATGAAACTTTTCCAAGGGACTTGGAAACTTTTCCAAATGAGGAGTATGGTGTAGGAGCACCTAAGAGTACCAAGAGGTCAAAGGTTGGAAAATGACTAATTTGACTATATTTAAATCATTTATGATGTAATAAGGTCATTTTTATGTATTATGAGTTCTTTTGAGTCATGATGAGTCATTATGTAAGGCAACTTGAGCCATTTGCACTAAGTAATTCAATAAGGCCCTAATTGAGTCTATATGGTCAAAATGTGTCAAAAGACCCATGAAAGGGTGAGAAATTATGTAAAATGTCTACTTGAGTCCATTTTGAAGTGATAATATTGTCCATGTAAATTTTGGTCAAGTTCGGAGTTCAAACATTAAAATTGTCAACTTGTTGTATAAAGTTATCAAAGCAAAAATGAATAAAGAGTTGCAAAAATGCAACCTAGGAGGTTCAAATTGGTTAAAGGGTAGTTATGAACATTACTAAGGATGAGAAACACTATTTAAATTATGTAATCTTTATCCAAATAGGAGATAAATGAGAAGGAGTACATTTTGATTAAGTTTGGTAATCTAAATCTCTTGTTTTGTAGTTCCGAGATAGATTTGTCTTTTGTTTCTAGGCCTTTTACGACATGTAAATGGTGTGTTATTAATTTCATATTATATATTAGTTAATAATCTTTCATTTGGCTCTAGTTTGGATCATTTTGGTGAAGAATTGAATGAGTTATGAAAATTTTATGGATCACAATTTCTAGATTTTCTAAAAAATGGTCATGTTGCAACAACATGTACGACCATGTAATGATTGTTAAATGGAATAAAACTTATATTTATGAAAAGAGGGATGAATTATATTCACGATGCAAGTGGTTTGATGCATTTTTGTTAAGTTTTTTAGAAGTTATGATAGTTTTGGTGAAAAGTGGTTTCAAACCCTCTTCAATGGAGTTGTTGATAAGGGTTTGATAATATATTTATTTTTAGCCAATGGAAAAAATTTATTCTAGGATTTTTCAAGTGGATTCAAGGGTATTTTATATGGTTTTGTTTTTACTTGAAATTATTTTATATTTTGGAATATATTTGATGCCCTAGGCTGATTGGGTAAGCAACTTTTCTTATTTTGTGACACTCAAATTCAATCTCTGTGCAAGGCACATAACTCTTTAATGAACCATTGGATTTGGCTGATTTTTGGATATGTTTTAAGAAGTAAAATTATACACATTATGACCAAAGAGATTGGACAAATGATGTCTAGTATAAAAGTTATGAACAACAAAGTTTTGTACTATCAAAACTATAGAATGATGGTCTAATGAAAGTTGCTTGTCAAGGTCTTGTTTATGATCAGATTTAGGTGTTGTGGCTTGATTATGAATATGATATCGAGTTTATGTTTTCAATAGATTAAATGGTGCTTGTATATGGATTAAGTAATCTTATTTATCTTTTTGTGATCAGGATACATGTGGTTTAATGGTATGAAGGTAAGAACTTGTTAAATAGTTATGATTCTTGAAATCAGAAATGAGTTGTGAATATGAATTTAGAAAATATGGATAGAATGATATTGTGATGTTTAGTTCAGTGATTATTTATTATGCCTCTATTACAAATAAATGTATCAATGGACCAGCAAGATCCTTGGTTTGTGATTGGATTGTAGGATGCTCTCCATCACTTTATAAGCAAGGCCTATTATGTATAGTTTCATTATGTCCATTAGCAATATCGCCATTCTTGAATTATGATGCAATCTCTTGTGAAAGATATCTTGGTCTTTCTTTGATCTTGAGGGTGTTGTAGAGTCACCTAAAACTCTAGCATGGTATCAGCGCTCTCAAGGTGTGAAGACTTTTTCTCAAAAGTAGAAAAGTTGACTTGATTCGATTGTGGGTGCAAAATTAGGTAGTGTAGACATCACCATTGTTTCTAGGAAGTCATTCCAATGAATTTTGACTCTAGATACACCTATATTTGGATAAAACTGTTTCTATAAGCAAAAAAAAAAAAAAAGTAATCGAGGGCCATTTGACCCCTCCCCACTTTGCAAATCACTAAACTTTATTTTCTATCATATTATTACTTTTGCAATTATTTTATCAAAAGAGGGCAAAATTTATTAGTTTGAGCAATATTATGTATCATGAGAAACTTGGACACTGTTTGTTAGACTTGTTCATTATATGATCTACATAGTTTGCATAAGTTTTAATTGTCAAATCCACCTTATTATTTCCTGAATTATATAAGATCGGGCTTTATTTGTATCTATTTGTAGGGTGTAATAACATTCTAGAATTCTTTGGAGTGTTCGCCAGTTGCAAACCCTCATTTTTGTTCCAAATCTGTTTTTGACTGTGCTCAATTCATTTCACTACTTTGGCCTGAGATCCTTTGGTGTAGGCCAGTATGCACGGTGGATGGCCTTTTGAAGTGCCACTCAGACCAGATGAAACTACATGCTCCATTGGGACCCCACACCCGTTGAATCTACAGAAATGCATATCCAACTCTATTCGTGGCCCGCGATTGGTAATTTGGTTAACTTTTATCTCCTTTATCGACCCTTAGCAGACTCGTGTTTAGAAGTAGTAGTTTTATATTCCTTTTGTGTTGTTATATTGGCCACACTACAGGTTTTCACCATGCATGCGACTACATTGGCTTGATTCTCTCAACGACACTTTACAACTCTTTTGGTCAAATCTCCTTGGCTCTTGCTCGCTACTCTTTTGGTCACAAAAATGCCATTAAAGACGATTTGGCGGATTGTGGTTTGGTCTGCATAATTGGTAGACTGCACAACAATGCATGTCCCACTTTGCTTAGGTGAGCATTGTTTTCCTTGTGTATTTTTTGAAGTGCACAAAGTTTAATCCAACATTTCTGGGGTGGATCTATTTTACATTGTCTCTATATTGAGGTCTCCACGATAAAAATGAAGCTCGGGTGTCGAGACATTTGTGGGTTGTCTAAATAAGCATTTATCATTCACAATGTGTGTATAATAGAAGTGTATGTACATAGCTTGCTGAGTAGATACTTGTTGGGATTATTTGTGTCGACTTTGCAGTTTGGGCCTTACTTTTCAATGCCCAAAAGAGAAAATGGTTTGATCAAAGAGATGAAGCTCTCAACATTCTCACGATGTCTATTTCTTCGTATTTGAGATATCATGTTGCATCTTATACACATCTTCGTGACATTTGGACTACCATAGAGAGTTTGTTTTGTAAGCTAGATAAGATGAGGAAATTAAAGTTGGAGAATGAAGTAATAGATCTAAATTCTTGTGATTTTGCAATACTTCTTTTCTAAGCTCAAGTCTCTTAGATTGGATCTTTCTAATTATGAGGTTATAAAAAAGGATTCATGATTAGTTATTTATATTCTCTCAAAGCTAGGTCCTGAATATTCAGTTTTTGTTTCAACATTTTATGCTACTATGAATCTGCTCTTGGTAGTGCACACAAAATTCATTCTCTTGATGAATTTGTAGTTTAACTCACAAGGGAACAATCAAAGTTGGTAAACATGGGTAGATTAAACTCTTTAAAGCCTCATGCACTTCTTGCAAATAACTCCACTCCAAAGGCTTCAAGTAGCAAAGGAAAGAAGAACAAAAGAAGCAACATAAGGATCCTAAGGCTCATGAGAAAAATGATGTTTCCATTTCTCAGCATACTCCTGAGTCCAAGACCTCTTCTAGAGAGGAATCATCCAGAATGAAGAAGGTGAAATGTGCATATTGTAAAAAGCCAATACATAATGAGCATAAGTGTTACAATGAGAAGATTGATGAGTTCACTCACATACTTCAAAAGAATAACATCAAACTACCCTCATCAATGTCTCCTCCTCCTTCGTCACATTTGGCAGCCTCACCATCTACATCATCATGAATAACAAGATTTTCACATGGCATGCATAAGTGGGAAGGTAAAGCACGCATGGCTTATACACATCCTAAATGTGGGAAATGGCTTCTTGATTCAGGTGCCTCTCATCATATAGCATCTTCTATGGATATGTTTTCTTCTATTGAGCCTTGTAATTCTCCAACGTATTGATGGGTAACAACACATATATGAAGGTATGTGTGAAAGGTTCTATTGATATGGGAGAGGGGAAATTTAATGATGTTCTTTGTATACCATCTTTGACTACTAATCTCCTTTCAATTTATCAAATTATTCATGGGGAACAAGGTAAAATAGTTGAGTTCACTCCTAATTATGTCTACATTAAGGACATGGAGACTAGAGATGTCATAGCTAAAGGGGTTGTGGATCATTAATCTTGCTTGTATTCCTTTTCATATTTTTTTGTTGTTGTTGATGATGGTGGTGGTGGTGTTCCTCATATTAACAGTCTTCCATCAAGGGTCAATCATGTGTATGAGGAGAAATTTGGACACTTGAATCATTCAGTTCTTGAGACAAGTGTTGAGCTTCCTACTCCTCCACCTCCTGCTTCTTTGGACTTGAGTTCTACTCTTCAATAGAATGATCATACTATTTCAAATCTTGCAATGCGGGATGACTAGTTGGATAGTATTTCAAACTTATTTGTTGAGTCTCATATTGCATATTTTAGATACATGCTTGAGGGGGTTTCTCTTCTCTTTATGACAACTTTATCATAGTTGGAGATTCTTCTTCATCTTCTTTGGTGATTGACATACACAAATCTCCTCCTTCAATTGGTTTGTCACATTTCATGGTTTATCTTGATCATGCTTATATGATGGATTCTTTCAACTTGGAGATTCCTATTCAGCTTTCAAAGATGCATACTTGGAGATTTCCTTCCTACTCCTTTTAGTTGGACATGGAGTGGCTTCTTCATCATTTAGTGGGCTTGTTTCTTCCTAAGAAAAGGCATAGTTCTTGTTGAAATTGGATCGTGTTTTGTTTTCAAGCATACTTCATTGACATTGGACCTTCTTTATTATGAGGGGGATATTATGTCTCTCATTTGCCTTCCTATGGGGAGATACTTGATTGTATATACATGATGTATTTTGTCCTTGGGGGTCTTCATTCCTTCATGCATCATGATTTATTTATTTGTTTTCTCACTCCAAGCTTTTGGAGTGGAGTTTTTTCCCCATGTGGTTTTCTCCCTTTCTTCACTTGTAAGAGATTGCATTTGCATTGTACACGGGTACATAACATGGCCTAGTATCCAAGACACATCTTGCATTATAAGCTTAATTATGCATTCCCATAAGTTACACTTACGGGGGTTGTCACACTAATTAGTTATTCACATAATTAAACTTTACTTAAGCTTACTTAAGATAATACATTTCAAAGGAATTTGTATTTGAGACACTTAGAGAGATGCACACTTAGTTGCACATCTTGTAGGAGAAATTCCACCTTTGGTGGTGTGATCTAGTTATCACTTTTTCATATCCATTTATAGTGGAGTGATCATTCCACCTTATGTGGGTGATTCACCTTTAGTGGAATAATCTATTATTTTTTCCCACCTAACCTTGGATCTCATTGATCAACATGTCATCATTGTGTTCTCTCTACTCCTATAGAATTGTCTTTATAAGCAAGGCCTATTATGTATGTTTTCATTATGTCCATTAGTAATATCATCATTCTCGTATTTTGATGCAATCTTCTTGGTCCATTCTCTTGTGGAAGCTATCTTGATCTTTCTTTGATCACTAGGGTTTTGCAGAGTCACCTAAATCTCTAACATAAAGAGTTGTACTAAAGAGTTTTATAAACTCACCATGAGAGTTGGACACATAAAAGATGATCCAAAAAAGATAGATCAAGGTATGTGAATGGATTGCGATTAAATATCCAAGATGAATTAGTTTTTTTAATTTTAGAATTTTAGAAAAATAGAAGCTTACCAATGTTCTTAAGAGTAAAAGAGAAATTGTCCAAAAGACAGTCAACTAATTCCATAGGAATAGGAAGATCATCAAGGGGAAGGGGTCGATTCATTGAAGATAATAAAAAATAGCAATGAAGGAGATTCAAGCACTTCTCGCAATGGATAACATACTCCACATAATAGAGGTAGACGAAGTTCCTTTAGAGGAAGAGGAGTTCTTGGGAGAGGAAGAGGGGGGAATTTCACTTTTTATTGGTGTGGAGAAGAAGGTCATAGATCTTATGAGTGTCCTTGGGAACCTTTTGATTATAGACATAGCCATGTTTTTGAAGCTAATGAAGGAACACCATTGTGATACAGCATAGGACCTAAAAATGGAGAATCCTCTATGCTAAAATGAATACTAATAAAGATATAGAAGGAAGAATTTGAACTCGTACAAAGAAGAAATATATTTTGAACTATTTGTAAATCACAAGGTAAGTGCTGCAAAATTATGGTGGATAGTGGAAGTGTTGATAACTTGGTATCTATAGAGGTGGTAGAAAAGTTGAGATTGAAGAGACTCAAACATCCAAGGCCCTACAAGGTATCATGGTTACAAAAATAACATCAACTAATGGTAAATAAACAATGTTTAGTTATTTTTCCTATTGAGTCTTATCATGATGAAATCCCATGTGATATAATGCCCATGGATTCTTGTCACATTTTACTTAGAAGGCCATGGAAATATGATAGGAAGGCTATCATGATGGTGATAATAACACTTCTACCATCACCAAGGATGGCAAGGAATATATCTTACAACTGCTAAAGGATAGAGAGGAAGAAGAAAGCAAGGAACACGAGGTATGTCTTATTGGAAGTGGTTTTTGAATGAAATAGAGGATGAAATGTTATGTTTTTCTATTAATTCTAAGTTTTATGGAAAAGGAGCAACAACAAAAAGGGAAGAAGAAACTCCTATAGAAACTCAAAAATTACTTGAAGAATATGTTAAAATCATGTATCATGAATTTCCATAATGTCTCTCTCCAAAGAGAAGCATTACTCATAATATAGATTTAATTCTTGGGGAAAGTTTACCTAATAAGGTTGCATATAGGATGACCCCAAAGTAAAATGATGAAGTAAAAAGACATGTTCATGAGTTATTAGATAAGGGTTTGATCAGATAAAGCATGAGTTCATATGTTGTTCTGGTAATTTTAGCCTCAAAAAATAATGGAGAATAGCGATGTGTATAAATCCTCAGGCTATAAATAAAATCATAATCAAATATCAATTCCCATTACCACAAATGGATGACCTGATGTATTTTTTGAGCAGAGCAAGGTATTTCACAAAGATTGGTTTAAAAAGTGGCTACCATCATATTAGAATAAGGGAAGGTAACGAATATAAAATAGTATTTAGGACCAAGGATGGACTATACAAATGGTTGCTCATTCCATTTGGACTCACCAATGTGCCAAATACATTTATGAGGTTGATGAACGAAGTGCTTAAGTCATATCTTGTTAAGTTTGTGATCACTTATTTTCATGATATTTTGATTTTTAATAAAATAAATGAGGAGCATATGAAACACTTGAAATTGA